>VWZI01018595.1:469081-549514 GCA_013396835.1 Psilopogon haemacephalus
TTATTTCATAAAATCAATTTCTCAAATCCCCTTTTTTTTTTTTTTTTGGTTGGTTGGTTGTTTTTTTTTAACAGTGGGCAGCAGTGACATGAACTGAGTCTACAGCTGGAGCTGATCATAGGAACAATGGAAGGTAAACCTCAGGTTTCTTTGACTTCCTTACTAGGGGAAAAGAATGAGAATGAAGAAGACTCTTCTACCAGGAATAGTCCACAAAGCACTGGAGCAGCTGGGAAAAGTTCCCAACTGATTCAATGATTTGGGAAATCTGCACATGAAACACAAATTCTAGTTAATATTAAAGATATTATTCAGATAAATAATCCTATGCTATTGACACTTTCCTGCCAACATGGATTTACTACAGGGACAGGATGTTCAAGAAGTCCCTTCCAGATCATAATTGTCATCCACTTATTCCATTTTCTTGGAGGGAAGGCATTAAGAAGGCATAAGTTAATTAATTATACACTTCTTTTCCCCCTTAACTTCATCCTCTCTTGCAAAAGGGTTAACCTGATTTTTATGTTTTAATACTAGTTTCTTATAGAGATTTACTTATGATAAAGCCTTGTCCTTGACCCAGCAAAATTTATGCACTTGATGGTATCAGAGAATCTGTTTTATGCATAGAGGAAGTGGTCTTTTGGACTGATCTGCCTTCTTTAAAACCAAAGTCCATGACTTTAAACCAAGTTGCAAAATGCTTCTAGCAGGGGTAGAAGCACTTGCCATGTTTGTATTTATTTAAAATAATCTGCTGGGACTGGGGCCACAAAGTCATTCTTGTGGTTGGAAGAGGTCAAGAGCCCAATTAAGGTTCAGAACTGCTGTCTTAAACTATTTCAAGTAGTGAAGAGCAAAGTCATGCTTTGGAAATTACACTTTTCTTTGGACTATAGAAGAATGAGCAGTGCTTGTGAGGGTGTTCCAAAATGCTATTCCTTACTAGATAAACTGTCAGGATGGAAATCTGCTGGAGCTTCTCCCTAGATTCTACTTTCACTCCTAGTCATTGTGTCACATAATTAAACCTGAAGGAGATACATGTGTGTCTTGCCATGCCAACATTCACATACAACAGGTTCTGCTTCAAATGAGAGGAGGCTTTCTGGCTGTCTATCAGCAAGGACCCTTAAGGGATTCTGTGACTCCATCCCATCGTAGTAACAAGCAGGCAGATGTCCTTGATGGAAGGAAGGGTCATTATTTTTTGAAACAGTTTCCCTACCCACATCCCCAGCCTGCTCACTTTTAGTTTAGTGAGCTGGTTTTTAGGCAGAAAACAGCCTGACAGAGACTTGAAGAAATCAAAGTGTCATTAGGGTTTGTTAGAACTGGGATATGCCTTTGTCATAGTACCACTGACTTTGGAGCCTAAAACTACTGGGAAAAAGCTTTCAGTGAAGGAAAACTTCATGGAACTAAAAATAAAAATAAACAAAGCTCCCAAAACCCAGCAATCATCTATCAGGGGGTGTCTTCCAAGAGAAAATCTTAATGGCATCCTTTCACACCTCTATAGCCTTGCATGTGGGAACCGGAGAAGTGAAGGCTTCGAGGAGACCTTATAGTAGCCTTCCAATATCTGAAGGGGGCCTACAGGAGGGCTAGGGAGGGACTATTCACAAGGTCTTGTAATGACAGGATGAGGGGGAATGGGTTTAAGCTGGCGGAGGGGAGATTTAAACGGGATGTTAGAAGGAAGTTCTTCACAGTGAGGGTGGTGAAATACTGCAACAGGTTGTCCAGGGAGGTCGTGGCTGCTTCCTTCCTGGAGGTGTTCAAGGCCAGGTTGGGTGAGGCCTTGAGCAACCTGTTCTAGTGGGAGGTGTCCCTGCCTATGGCAGGGGGTTGGAACTGGATGATCTTTGAGGTCCCTTCCAACCTAAACCATTCTATGTTTCTATAAGTTTCTGCAAAACCAGCCTGTGTCCACTGAACAGCAAAGACCTGCAGAAATTCTGTATTGGAATAAATTCTTTAAGCACTTGTTCTTGCACAAACTCTGAAAATAAAAAGTGTCTGCACTGAAGCAACTACAGCCACACAAATTAAGGTCATGTTTTGAGAAAAACAGATTCCTCCTGTGCCTGCAAGTGACTTGTGTGTGCATTTGTAATGTGCCCATTGCTAAGCTGTTAGGGCCATGAGCTAATAATGGAAATTATAACAGAATAATGGAAAAGTTGCATGCACAGGCAGCTCGTATACTAAAGATTGTGTAATCACAGAATCACTGAATACATCCAGTTGGAAGAGACCTCAAAGATCACCCAGTCCAACCCTTGACCCAGCACAGAAGGAACAATACTAAAGCATGTCCCTGAGTGCCAGGTCCTCATACTGCTTAAACACCTCCAGGGACAGAGACTCCACACCACTGCCCTGGGCAGACCATTCCAATGTTCGATAACCCTCTCTCTAAGGAAGTATTTCCTAACATTCAGCTTGTAAACCATGCCCTCTATTCTTGTCATTTGCCACCAAGGAGAAAAGGCTGGCCCCCTCCTTGCTCCAGCCTGCCTTCAGGTATCTGTAGAGAGTGACAAAGTGCAGAGGCCACCTCTGGAAAATACAGAGGCAAGGTCCTCAGTAGCCTAGTCCTAAAAGCCATACCTTCAAAGAATGACACTCACTTGTAAAACTCAACTTCTGCATTTGCAATGACACAGGTTTACTAAAGATCATAAAGGCAAGAAATTAGGGAGGGAAGAAATGTCTTCTACAGCATTTTCAAAACCAGAGATGGTCTGCATGTATGACAGCATATAATGTATTCTACATCCTACAAATGCAAGTGAGGCACTTCTCTGACTTAAAAGCTTCTATTTCTATACATGCACTCCATTTAGTCATTTCTGTTTAGTTTTTCTTGCGAATAGAATAGAATAGAATAGAATAGAATAGAATAGAATAGAATAGAATAGAATAGAATAGAATAGAATAGAATCAAATTGAATCAGCCAGTTTGGAAGAGACCTCCAAGAGCATCTAGTCCAACCTATCACACAGCCCTATCCAATCAATTAGACCATGGCACCATGTGCCCCATCCAGTCCCTTCTTGAACACCTCCAATGATGGTGACTCCACCATCTCTCTGGGCAGCCCATTCCAATGGCAAACCACTCTCGCTGGGAAGAACTTCTTCCTAATATCCAGGTTATACCTCCCCTAGCACAACTTAAGACTATGTCCCCTTGTTCTCTTGATGGTTGCCTGGGAGAAGAGACCAACCCCCACCTGGCTACAACCTCCCTTCAGGCAGTTGTAGACAGCAATGAGGTCACCCCTGAGCCTCCTCTTCTCCAGGCTAGACAACCCCAGCTCCCTCAGTCTCTCCTCATAGGGCTTGTGCTCCAGGCCCCTCGTCAGCTTCATTGCTCTTCTTTGGACACATTCCAATACCTCAGTATCTCTCTTGAATTGAGGGGACAAGAACTGCACACAGGACTCAAGATGTGGCCTGACCAGTGCCAAGTACAGGGGAAGGATAACCTCCCTTGTCCTGCTGGCCACACTTTTCCTGATACAGGTCAGGATGCCATTGGCTTTCCTGGCCACCTGGGCACACTGCTAGCTCATGTTCAGCCTAGTATCTACCAGCACCCTCAAGTCTCTCTCTGTCTGGCTGCTCTTCAGCCACTCTGTCCCCAGCCTGTAGCACTGCCTGGGGTTGCTGTGACCAAAGTGTACACAGAACTTTTTAAAAAATTAGAAGGAAATTTCCATAGTGTGTAAAGGGGTCACAGAGAATGCCTGAACCTGTTTTGAGAATTAGTTTAAGAAAATAAATCCTTACACATACTTGAATACAAGCCTGCCAGGAGAAATAATCATATTTCTGCAAAGGTCATTCTAGTCAAAGGTTTGAAATCCACGCTGTCTCTTTAGATAACCAGGTGTACATCCAACAGGAATTAGAATAGGGGAAAAAAAACTGGTTTGTTTTGGGTTGTTTGCCTATAATTTGACACCTTTAAAACCAACTTGTTAAAAACACTAGTTTCCATCTGCCAACAGCACCATGACATATATATAGTAGTTTAAGTGCAGAAGAGGATATTAAGTCCCTCAGAAAACTCACGCTGTTCTGTTTAGGATGTATTTTGATAATGTTTCCTACAAGTTTCCAAGTGATGGCTGGGTCAGTAAGGTCTGGCACAGGATAGCAGACAGCTGGGTGTGGACTAGACAGCATGTGGATAGGAGTCAGACTAAGGACAATACTTGAGCCAGAATGGTTGTTTCTGCACTTGAAATAAGACTCTGATTTCTAAAGCTTCTGTAGAATACTCCCACCATAAAGGGGAAAAAAAAAAAAAAAGAAACATTTGATTTTTAAACACAGCTTTTAAATCTACTTTACTTAGCGTTACACTATAAGAGGATTTATGACTAAGATAGGAAGAAAAAAAAAGCATCTAAATGATTACTTCTAGTTCTGAGAAGGATATCTCTGAAACTGTGTTTAAAGGTCCAATCCTGACAGTCCACATGCATGTAAAACTGTTCACTACAATTCAGTGGCATGTATTTTCATGAGGTAGAGATATATGTCTAGAGGCAAGCTTACAGGTTTAAACTGGTCAGGTTTTTTATGGCATATATTTTCTTCAAGTAGCCAGAGACCCGAGATGTCCTGCTTCAAATGAAACCCAAGAAGATGTAATAGTTAACATATATATGTAGGGCAGCTTGAAAAACTCCAATGAAAATATGTTTATAAAAATCTTTTTCCCCACTGAACAGTTCAGAGAAGTGTGGCCCTGACAAAGGCTCATAAGGGGCCAAAACACTGGTTATTTGTTCTCTTTTGCTCTTTACAAATGAAGCAAAATACAGTTAATACATTATGCATGTCTTTCAGCATATTTTTACTTAGCATGTTTTGGTTTGTTGTGCCTTGGGAACTTTCACTTTGTTTTGCTGAGCCTTGGGAAGTTTGATTTGATTCTGATTTTCTGTTTAATAATAAAATTGAAATATTAGGATAGGACACCAACCAATCTACAGCACACGAGATTTGTTTAAGTTTCAATGAAACGGCTTCTCAGTGTGTCTTTTCCACTCCCTTAACCATCACCAAACCACTTTCAACAAGCTGGCCTGTCACAGAGAGCAGCACTGGCCAGATACTATTAGTCATCTCATTTCCTGTTAAGAAGATCTGTTGCTTCACCTGCAGGAATAAGATAGACTTTTCCAGCAAGATGCTGTTAGGGTACTGTCCAGCTTGGGTACAGAAACTATTCCGTGCCTTACACTTTCAGAACTAGCATTAAGGTAGTGCCTAAAACAAATAAGCACATTAAACAAGCAAGAGACCATCCTCTGTCACAAGGAATTTACTCCCACTGCAGAAGTGAAAGAGTGAAAGTGAACAGCTATGCCTAAGGGAGAAAGAAGGGGAAGAGAGGACAATTGCCACGAGATTAGACAGCTAACTACAGTCACTACATTTTATTTTGGGATGCAAGTTATATTTGACATTTAGGAGTTATTTGTGTTCCCCTGGGACAATACAAGGTGGAGAGTAAGAATAGATCAAGAGCAGTAAGATCAAAGAGGTGTGAAGCAGGGTGGTTGTTGAATGCTTTTGATGGGACTGGAAGTTCAACAAGGGCAAGTGTGAAGTCCTGCGCCTGAGGAGGAACAACCCCATGCATCAGTATAGGTAGGGGTTGGCCTGCTGGAAGGTAGCTCTGTGGAGAAGGATCTGGGAATGCTCATCAACAAATTCACCATGAGCTAGAAATGTGTCCTTATGGCCAAAAAGGTCAATGGTATTCTGGGGTGCATTAAGAAGAGTGTGGCCAAGAGGTCCAGGGAGGTTCTCCTACCCCTCTACTCTGCCTAGTGAAGCCACACCTGAAGTGTTGTGTCCAGTTCTGATCCCTCCAGTTCAAGAAGGATGGCAAACTCCTGGAGAGAGTCCAATGGATTGCCATGAGCATGACTAAAGGACTGGAGCATCTCACTTACAAGAAAAGGCTTGGAGACCTGGAGCTCCTTAGCCTGGAAAAGACTGAGAGAGGAATCTTCTAATGGCATATAAGTATCTAATGGGTGGAGGTCAGGAGGATGAGGCTGGACTCTTCTCAGTGGTGGTCTGTGATAGGACAAGAAGCAAAGGATACAAACTAAAAGACAGGAAGTTTCGCTTAAATTAAGGAGAAACTTCTTTATTTTGAGGGTGGTAGAGCACTGAAACAGTCTAACCAGAGAAGTCATGGAGTCTCCTTCTCTGGAGACTTTCAAAACCCACCTGGACATATTCCTGTGGAACCTGATTTAGGTGCACCTGAACTTACAGGGGTGTTGGACCACATGAATGTCCCTTCCATCCCTTACCATTCCGTGATTCTATGATTCTACAATTCTATGAAAGACAACTTCAAATTAATGGAGTGAGGCCATAAGGATGGAAGGCTGTTAGAAATATAAAGATTTGCAAGGGCAGATGTACGTGAGTGAGTGGCCACAAAGCAAGGCTGAGGGGTAGACTTTCCCCCAGAAGCATTTGGCTCTATCCTTCTCTACCCTGCTGACCATAAGGCAGCATCCACACACCACCATCCACGGTGGGGGTTGGTCTCTTCTCCCAGGCAACCAGCAACAGAACAAAGGGACACAGTCTCAAGTTGTGCTGGGGAGGTATAACCTGGATATTAGGAAGAAGTTCTTCCCAGAGTGATTTGCCATTGGAATGGGCTGGCCAGGGAGATGATAAAGTCGCCATCCTTGGAGGTGTTCAAGAAAAGGCTGGATGGAGCACTTGGTGCCATTGGATAGGGCTGGGTGATAGGTTGGACTAGATGATCTTGGAGGTCTCTTCCAACCTGGCTTATTCTATTCTACTCTATTCTATTCTATTCTATTCTATTCTATTCTATTCTATTCTATTCTATTCTATTCTATTCTATTCTATTCTATTCTACTCTATTCTATTCTACTCTACTCTACTCTACTCTACTCTACTCTACTCTACTCTACTCTACTCTACTCTACTCTACTCTATTCACTGCTACAATAAATTGGTACTCGGGATGGTAAATTCCCTCTTCCTGTTATCCCAAGGGGACACCCTCATTTTATCCTAACTGTTACAACAGACTTTCAGTCTGGGTCAAAGAAGGAAGAATCCCTACATGGATACCCTCCTGGAAGGTGGCCTTTATGTTTCTGCTGAAGGAGGCACACAAATTGTCAGTCAATTCATATATCCCTAGAAAGCAGCCTGCAAATGTGCTGCCCTCCTTCTTATATAGCTACGAGAGACAACATGGACTGAATCAGTCCTGTTCCTGTCTCTTTAAAGGCTTACGTCCTGTAGGTCCTCAAGCCTGTAAGTCCCATGTTGCAAAATGAGTTAATCTAAAACTACCAGGGAAGAAACTGAGCCAATCCTTCACAAAGTAGTGGAAGATTGTTTCAGGATAGTATCCTCCTCTGACCTATTGTTTAAGCATCAAATCAATGTAACTTCTCTATTGTGAACAGCACCTAGTGTTGGAAGTGATCTGTTATGAAGCAAGAAATGTGTGATCTCTCCTATATATATGACCTCCTATATAAGCCCTCCTTCTTCCTATTATTGATTCTGTTTTTCTGGTGATTATTTTGGTTTGTTTCATTTGCTGGGGGTTTTTATTTATGTATATAGGTATTTATATCTTCCCTCTGGGACAGGCAGGGTGCTGAAAATGGAAAACTAAGCGCAGAAGAGAAGCTCCTCAGATGCAGTGTGAAGGGACTGTCTGGCTGCCTAAGTGAGAGAAAAGGGAAAGGCTTCAGTGTCTCACAGTTGAACTGTCCAGTACTGCCATTCCCTATCCTTCTGCTCTCCCTGCACTTGTCTTAGCTTTATTTAGTTGTGCAGTTGTACTTTTACCATGAAACATCCCCTAGACACGACTAACGTATCTGGGAATCACACTCAGGCACGCTTGAACTGAGCAGGAACTTCCCTGGCTTACAGCCTGGGAATGAGCTGAAAAGGGCTGTGTGGTGGTTTGGAAGCTGATGTGAAAAAAAAAAAAACAAACAAAACCTCACAGTGGCAATTCCCACTGGCATCTTGGTATCCCTCCTCTGATAAAGCTTCCCAAGGTACCTTATATGGCTTCTATAAGTCACAGCCAATTTAAGAGGCAATCACTAAAGATGGGTTGAAAAGCAAGACTCTGAACTGTCTCTTCAGTGCTGTTGCTTGTTCCCGGGACTGATTATTCTCAGCAGCATGGATTGCAAATGCTGACAGCTGAGATCAGGCTGGTAAACCCAGGTCAGAAAGACAGCTGGCAGAATTACTGAGGTTAACCCCAGGCTGCCCAGCATTGTATGGATCTTCAAGTGGGGGTTGCAAGCAGCTATCAAGCACAGACCACAAGCAAGAAGGGGGAAAAAAGTGTATTTGGAGCCCTTGGTAGAAAAATGCACATTTGGCAGCCTTGAGAAAGTGCATTTTGACTGCTTCAGTCCTAAACTTTGCTGGTCACATAAGATTTCAAGACTAAGAAGTATAACCCCACTAACCAACAACCCTGAAGTTGACATTGCTATTGTCAGGACATCAACTGTAGTAGTTATCCTACTGGTAACCTGGGACACCATCAGCTCCTCAAACTGTTGTCCCTGCAGCCACTGCTAACAGCTGGGCTGCCAAGAATTGATTTTGTGCTTTGTGGCCTGGCTGCAAAAGGAAAAATCTTGGGATATTTTACTGCCAATTCTCTTGCATTAAAGACAGCTTTTCAATGAAAACCAAAAATGGTTTAGTGAGTATCAGACCACTCACCTGGTGAAAAACGTATGTTCACCCTTACAGAAGAGACAGAGTTTCGCGCTTGTCTCAACTTCACCTGGAACTTAAAAGAAGTCCTCCAGGGAAACAATTATTCTTTCTTCTCTCCCAATCCCAGCATCTGGTATCTGGATGGATTCCCTCTCCCCTTCACTGCCAGCTGGAATTCATTCTCATTGGTCCTCCTGGTTTTTGGAAATCTAACTCCACCATACTCAGAGAAGGCTTTCCTCAGATAAGGAGGTATGAGATATATCAAGTACAGCCACAGTATAAGCCTTCCTAACTCCAGATGAGCTGCCAAGGTCATGTATTACAGTGCCATATTGGCCCTGAAAGTTGCTCATTTGCATCAGTGTACACTACACTTGATAGCATCACCTCTGCTTCTTAATGAGTCTAATAAATAAACCTGAGAACAGCAGCACTGCAGTGGCACACCCTGCCACAGAGACACTGTTCCAGGTTGGAAAGAAATAGGCACAGTCGTGACTCCTTTTTATTCTGGTGCTATGCTTGGGATGTACAAATCCAAAGGTAAGCCCAGAATTAATGGCTCTGGCTTTGCCGTCCTTCCATTTCTCCCCCTATACCTCAATGCGTAGCGGAATAAAACCCACTTTAACCTTTCCAGGCTATTCTACCAGGGGAAAAGAAATCCCTGTTAAAAATTATATTCCACAAAACACGGCTGCATATTACACTTTTCATCAGCTTTCACTTCATACACTTGGTACTTCCCAGCATCCTCTTTTCAAGCAAGTAACACAGCCATCGCATGCATATGCTAATAAAGCACATGTACTAGCCTCACTCTCCCTGTTTTCTTTTCTCTCCAGGGTCCATATATTAGAAAAGTGGTTCTTTAAATGGTGTGTTGAAACTATTTCTATTTGCTTTCCTTTATCAACTGAGGTTGCACCCAGCTGATACAGATGCTCAATTTTTCCAGCTGGGAATCAGACCAAGACACAGCAGTCAGATCCCACCGGCAAGACATGGATTTTCAAAGCTGTTGTGAGTATGAACTCATTTAAAAATCATTTAAGAACCATTTAAATTAATTACAAAAAAAAAGGAGTAAGAAAGCTTACCTTACTAACAGCTTTAGGGTCTTTACTATATCTCGTCTCTCAGCCTGGATCCCAGATGGTCAGAGCACCAAATTGCTATTTGAGTTTTAATTATTCTTGTTATTATAGTCAAGATATGTCTAGAGACAAATTATAAAAGCTCCTTATGAGTGGCCAGGAAGCATGCACATAAAGACCATCAAAAGGCCTTGCCATACCTTGCATTGTGGCAAGGCTCAGGTCATTGAACTGTCCCAGGCAAATCTGCCATGACTAGAAAGGCTGTAGACAAACAAAGCATTCATAAATTCTTTGTCCCAGGTAACACCAAGCACCATGCTCCCTACCAGCAATACTTCTGGGTTTCTGGGATCTGTGTTTGCTCACAACACTTTTCAAATACTTGGGTGGAGCTGACACTTGAGCTGATTAGAGGTGCTGGCTTGATTCTTAGTACCATGTTACTTCACCTATACAGAGTGAGCTAAATGAGAAGTATTGTCCTGCAGATGGCATATGGGATAAAATGCTGGTTCCTATCATTCCTCCATTCCCTGAAATTCATCCCACACTCACAGCCATGACATGGAGATTGTTCATGCACCAGGATGGGAATCCTATCTAGCTCCAAGACACATCAGAGCTAGCAAAGTTAATAAAAATTGGCACCCCAAGGTAGGGGCAAGCAAATCAGGATACAGGTACCTGAGCCAAGACCTTGTTTGGCTTTACATTTGAGGTATTTCAGTTGCATTTGCCATATTATTAATTCATGCCCCGTTCATGCATCATTGCCTGACTTAGAGTTGCATAGTACCTAAACATATATTAAACCCACTATCACTGCATAAACAGCTCATTAAAATGGATTTAAAATGGGGACTATAAAACCAAAATAAATAAATCTAAACCAAGGGTGGAATGCCCTTAAAATTAGAGATTTATGCTTGACTGGAGAAAACAAATGAGAGACAGCTCTCTCTCAGTTTGGTCCTACAGATGTGCCTACCCAACTGTACTTCCTGTATAAACTTAAAAGGCAGTTCCAATGTGATTCCTCTGCAGGCAGGCACTAATCTCCTTACCCTCACAGACAACTGAAAATAAGTGGAAGCTGAATATTTGGTAGTTTATCTAGATTGTTCCAAACTGACCCTATTTGCTCTAATAACAAAAAGCAGATCCCTTTAAGCATATGCTTATGCACTCAGCAGTTGGCTTGTGTTTCATCTGCTCATTATCTGAGGAACAAAATATAAGAAAGGCAGCTCCACTCTATAAAAATGACCAGTTCAATACCTTACTGTAAGACTGCACCTGTGCTAAGAAAGCTGGCCTTGAGGGAAACAATTTTTATAACTCAACAGGCATATATGCTACAAAAAAAACAAAAGCCTCTCAGACTGTGCTTCAGCTTTGGAGCAGCTGAGGTGACACAGATTTTACACCAGTATTTACCTCAAAATACATCGATGTAGAGGAATTTTTAAGTTTTCAGGATAACACAGTAAGATGAGACTGAATTGTTCCTCTGCCCATTAGAATTGAAAACACAGGGTTTGTTTTTCTGACTGTCTTTTACAGAATATTTGTAACTAGACTATAGATCACAATTAACAGATATGCAAGCTAGCCAAAAAAAGAGAGAGACCATTTAATGAAAGAAGTTCAACATTACATTTAATGCTTTGGAATTGTTCACTTCTGACTGGCTGGCAGCATCAACATCTTTCTGTTCATCTTTCTAAGAATAACAAACACATTGGTTTGAGGCATCTCAAAATTGGGTGGAGTGGCTGACATACCTGAACCTGAAGGCTCTGCTGCCATTCAGAGAGACCTGGACAGGCTGGAGAGTTGGGTGGGGAGAAATTCAATGAAATAGAAGAAGGATAAGTGTAGAGTCTTGTATCTGGTAAAGAACACCCTCATGTACCAGTATAGGTTGGGGACAGACCTGCTGGAGAGGAGCACAGAGAAGAGTGACCCAGGGCTCCTGGTTGTATAGAAAGATGACTGTGAGCCATCAATGTGCCCTTATGAACAAGAAGGCCAGTGGCATCCTGGGGTGTATTAGAAGGGTTGAGCAACGTTCTCCTCCCAATCTGCTCTGCCCTGGTGAGACCAAATCTGGAATATTGAATGCAGTTCTGAGCCACTCAGTTCAAGAAGGACAAGGAACTGCTTGCAAGACTTCATCACAGAACCATGAAAATTATTAAGGGAGCAGAACTTCTTCCTTATAAGGAAAGGCTGAGGGAGCTGAGTCTCTTTAGCAAAGAGAAAAAGAGAAATCAGTAATGTTTATAAAGATGTGAAGGTGAAGTGCTCTTCCCGGTGATGTTCAATGATAGGACAAGGGGCAATGGGTGCAAGCCATTCCACATGAATAGAAGGAAAAACTTTTTCACTGTGAAAGTGACAAAACACTGGAACAGGCTGCCCAGAGAGGTTATGGAGTCTCCTTCTTTGGAGATATTAAAAATCCATCTGTAGACATTCTTGTGTGACCTACTCTAGGTGATCCTGTTCTGGCAGAGAGCTTGGAGTAGATGATCTTTTGAAGTCCCTTCCAATCCCTAACATCTGTGATTCTGTGAATACTGTGAGACTGGCTACTAAATCGTTTGTGGCAACAATAAAAACTCAGAGTATTTACTGCTTAATATGCTTGAGATCCAGCACCTTTGAGCCTAATGCATTATTACTAGAAACATTAGTTTCAATATCTAATTTCCAAAGTACACAAAATGCTCAGACACAAGTGGAAGAGAAAATGAAAACCAGTGCAAGCCACAAGATTGCAATTTTAAATAACAGGTTTTCCATTCTAATCTATAATATCTAATGCACAACATTCATGATTCTGAAACAAGGTCCTGCATTTTGCCTTCCACTTTCTTACTCATCATCCCAAGTTGGAGCGGATGTATCACCAAAAAAAAAAAAAAAAAAAACAAACAGTGGTATTTTAAAAAATAAATAATTTTCAGGCATTTAAATAGTGTCACAATAAGAGCTGAATTTGACAGCATTTATGAGATGAGAAATTACCACTCAATTCCTTCCAATTTGTTTTTTTTTAAGCCTTCTTTTCCGCTAGGACTCTTAGCAAATCACAGCCCTTCCTGTTCAAGGGTGAGACACCAAACATAATGAGAGAAGGAGCAGGAGTTTCCCAGCTGTGTAGCACTGGCATGAATCATAATGGGAATTTTACAAGTCCCACCAAACAGATGTAATGTCAAAAGAAGCAGACACACCCTCAGCAGATGAATCTTCAAATATCTTGATCCTGACAACACGTTTCCATGAAATTTTGTATCCAGAATGACCCATTTCACATACAACTGCTTCAGCATTCAGCAAAGGATGTTCATCTTTTATCATAACTATTGTTAGTATTGCAGAATTGGAAAAGGTCTGTTAGGCCAAAAGGACCTCAACTGTGATCTACCAGTTCATTAAGCTTGTCCCAGAAGAAATTCTTCAAGCACTGCTACTGTTGTTTTCACACTGCTGTACTGCTTTGAACCAGAACTAAATGTGGCAGATAACGAAGGAATGTTTGTTACCATAGCCAGTGCTATCGTTATGATATACAGTACTCTGTTTTTTCTGCCAAATAGTGCCTTTTGGTTTTGATGTTTCTCACAGCAGACCTACACAAACCTACTCTTGGTTGGAGACTGTCAGAAATCTTACACATCTCGTCAAGTTCTTTAGTACTAACACTGCTGCTCATAAAAAGGACAACAATCCCATTGATATCCAGTGGCGTTCCATCTTTTCACAGCTGATGAGAAGCCAGCATGAAGTGGAGACACTACACAACTGCACAGCCATCATTTTCTTGACCTGTTACGTCCACTCTCCAACTCCAACACTGGAATTTTCCAGTTTTCAAGGTGGATGGTGTTCACAGCATTGACTTAGCACACTGTGAAAAAGCAATAACCACAGTATGTGCAGTAAGTGTACTATAATGCCTACGTCAACCTCCCACAAACTTGATCCAGTGTAGCTGCTGTCTTCAGAAGAGCTGAGACTTCCCAATGCAGCTCATATATAAAAATTTCATGAGGGTATTTCAGTTAATGAAACAGTGCCACAAAAATAAGATTGCTTCTGGCCGCTTGCGGATATTTTGCCAGAATAGAAAAGAACATCCTTCAACACTCCTGTGAGCGACTCATGTTTGCTCAGTTGATAACAACCTGTTTCACAGAATCACAGAACTTTAGAGATTGGAAGGGACCTCCAGAGATCATCAAGTCCAACTTCCCTGCCAAGGCAGGATCCCCTAGGGTAGTTCACACAGGAAGTCATGCAGGGAGATTTTGAAAGTCTCCACAAAAGGAGACTCCACAACCTCTCTGGGCAGCCTGTTCCAGTTCTCTGTCAACTTCACTGTAAAGAAGTTTCCCCTCATGTTGAGGCGAAACCTTCTACATTCCAATTTGTAGCTGTTGCTCCTTGTCTTATTGCTGCTGTCCAGTGAAAAGAGATTGGCCCCATCCACTTGACACCCAACCCTCATGTATTTATATACATTGATCAGATCTGTTTAATGTAATTCTTGCAGAGCTTGAGAACATTTGTACCACGTTTACTGCCTAAATTCCCTTTGAATAAAAATATCATTGTGGTTGCATGAACTAAAAAACTTCAACTTGAAGATAAAGGAATCTACCTTTAGCTCCTGTGTGTGCCTGTCATAGTTTGAGGGGTCTCAGGTTCCCCTACGAAAACTACAGAGACCAAGACCCATCGCAGGGGACAGATCTGGGCATCCCAGGGTGTTGTAATATTGTTATTCTATTCCGTTTTCCAGTACCACATCTTAAAAGACCAGTACCTGGTTGATATCACCCTCTTTCTCTTCTCTGCTCCCTACACATCACTCTCAGGGAAGTGCGTACACATCCCTACTTGTCTTATGGTTTGTGGGGGAGATGGCTACTAGCTGGCAGGGAATTTAGAGCTGCATCATGCAGCCTGCTGTCATGCAGCTTGCTGAGGCCTCCTAGGCCTAAGATAGAGGGGGGGGACACACAATTATGGCCTACTCTCAGGCCTGCTGAGGGTGGAACAGGTGGAAGATTCTAGATGGATTTAGTCCAATGGACTTGGCTTAGCTTGCAGATGCATTCATTCTACCTGGATTGCCTTTTGCATATATGCACTAGTAGAATCATAGAATGGTTTAGGTTGGAAGAGAACTCAAAGATCATCCAGTTCCAACTCCCCGCCATAGGTAGGGACACCTCCCAATAGATCAGGATGTCCAAGACCTCATCCAGCCTGGCCTTGAACACCTCCAGGGAGGGAGCAGCCACAACCTCCCTGGGCAACCTGTTCCAGTGTCTCACCACCCTCACTGTGAAGAACTTCCTCCTAACATCCTGTTTAAATCTCCCCTCTGCCAGTTTGAACCCATTCCTCCTCATCCTGTCATTACAAGACCTTGTGAACAGTCCCTCCCCAGCCTTCCTGTAGGCCCCCTTCAGATACTGGAAGGTTACTATAAGGTCTCCTCAAAGCCCTCTCTTCTCCAGGCTGGAAAGCCCCAACTCTTTCAGCCTGTCCTCATAGCAGAGGTGCTGCAGCCCTATGATCATCTTTGTGGCCCTCCTCTGGACTCTCTCCAGCAGTTCTATGTCCTTCTTGTGCTGAAGGCTCCAGAACTGCACACAGTACTCCAGGTGGGGTCTGACGAGAGCAGAGTGAAGGGGAAGAATCACCTCCCTTGCCCTGCTGGCCACATTGCTCTTGATGCAGCCCAGGACACAGTTGCTGTCTGAGCCGCGTGTGCACACTGCTGGCTCATGCTGAGCTTCTCAACTACCCAGACCCCCAGGTCCTTTTCCTCAGGGCTGCTCTCCAGCCACTCGCCACCCAGACTGTATTTGTAGCATCTCTCTTTAAACTTCCAACTGGTGCGCAGTATTTCCATTTTTACTCTCTAACAGGAGTAAGAGTCACTTCTGTTGTCCAGTCTCGGGTAGCTCTTGGCCTCAAACTACAACAGTGCCAAACAACGTGCTTGGCAGTATGACGCTAAATGTACCGACCTAATCATAAGCCTATGCTTCCTCTACACAGCTTCTACTCAGGGACACTGAACAAAATGAAACCGAAATACACCTGTAAGAATTGTAGTAGAAGTAATGCAGTAATTATGCAATTACGCTCTTACTTGGTTCAAAACCCCCAGATAGCCAGAAAATTGTGATCAACTTCTACTTCATGTAATACATCTGCTGCAAAATCTGCTGGCTAGGTCTTTGATGTTCTGAGAAAAACACCAGTAACTGTCATAATTAAATCCTCTCTAGTTATTCAGCTGCATAGCTCAACTACTATTTCACACAATACCATCAGTATGAAAGCCCACTGAGTCTCTGACCTGCTAGTATAATTGGATTAAAAGTATTATTTTTGAAGGGAGCTATAGCTTGAAATTTGGTGTATCGTTGGGGTTTCCATCCTTCTCTTCAGTGAGCAAACAGCTCTGCTGCACAGCCTGAGGAACATTTGTCTCTTCTGACAAAGCCACGTCCCCATTACAATCTTGCATATTAATCTCACATGATATCAGAAGTACTGCTTTATGTCTGGGGAATAATCTGTCTGGATAAATTAAAACCATAAAGCAATATGGAGAAACATTCTACTGAGGACAACTGTCTTCCTTGTGACATTTTTTAGACTAGTACTAATTACTTCCATGTTCTTTTGCTCCATGACCCCAAAAGAGGAGTTTTAAATAGTGTTATTAAGTTGATGCATTTGTGCCCGTATGAAAGAAGTCAGAAGCCACTGTTCACATCTGCTGTTTCTCATTTTGTGGTTTGCAGTCCCAGGGCTTCCCACCAATTGGGGAGCATCCAGCCCCTCCTGTTTTCTCTTCCTATCCTCTCTACCAGAAGTAGGGAAAAAGCCAAACCACATAAATCCATGGTAAGATATATTTAACTTGCAGTACTTTATAAACACTCCTTAACCTTTTCAAGCCCCCTTAAGAATATCAAAATGTTGTCCCTTTATTTTTTTTTATTTTCAAAAAACTCTCTTGAAGACAATAAGTTAAAATACACAGTTATCTTTTAAACAAGTCCCTGTTGTTGGTGGTAAATATTTAAACAGTCTTTTGCCAGATTTTCTGCCAACATGAACTGCCAGTCTCCTTCCCCTGGGGCTTACAACTTCAAAAGTGTACTTACCCAAAATGCTGGGCACGAGGCGGGGCAGGGGAGGATGGAGGGTTGGGGNAAGAAGTTAATATAATTGATAAGTTTAAAAGTAAATATGTAAGATCAATATTGCTTATAGTAGAGCTAGCATCCTTCAGCATGACTCACATTAATCCAATACAGACCGTACATGGTACTTTCATCTTGAAGAAGCTACAGCATCTTGCAGCCCTAACAACTTTTATAGCATGTCCTTGAAGTGTCCTGTTCCTTTCATCACTGCTGAGAAAATATCACAATCCCTTTACTTTTTCCGCCCATAATGATAGGGTGAGCAGGGCTGAAGAAAAAAAAGAAAAAAAAAGTAATCACAATAACAGAGGAAAAAAACCCATGATTCATGGGCATAGAAAGTAAATCACCAGGAAAGCCTGTCTTGTTCTCTTTTTTATTTTGCTCATAGGTCAAGCAATCTTAATGAAGCCTCCTCCACACATACTTTATTGTTTGCTCTTATATAGATCATGGTTATTTCAAACTCCTCAGTTATTTTTAAAAGCTATACCCGAAAGTCCTGCATGGGTTATACTGGATGTTTGATGAAGAACTGCTACAATTACAAGTATCAAAGCTAGAGGACAGCACCATGTTCTTCTCTGTGATTTACTTGCCAGTTATCACGCAAAGTTGATGGTGGAAAACTATGAATTATGATTATTCTCTTCTGAGTAATTCTTGTCAGACAGGGAAAGGGGCTGCTATCTAACTGCCTAACTTCCCTCTAATTTTCAGCATACAAATGAAGGTTGGTAGCTGCCTGCAATTTTATCTGTTTACCTGAAGAAAGGTGATAAATTACCCTATTATATTTTCATACACCAATTTGAAGCTGGATTGAAGTTAGGTCAAGAATCTTCTTCAATGAATCTTCCTTGCCACATATTTAGTCCTTACCTGGTAGCAGAGGAGAAAAAGCCTTTGGGCAGTGGGTAGGAAAGGGGAGGAGGAAGGAGAGACAATACTACAAAGGTGTCTTTGCAGCATGGAAACATTACTACACTGCCCTAATATGTCTTTCACAGCTGGCAATGGTTGTTAAAATAAAGTAAACATAGATATTAGTGTGACAGCATCCAAAATACATTCCTAGGACCCCTAGACAGCCAAGCTGAAGTCTTCACCATTGCAGGTTCATTGCTACTTGGAGCTCCCCAAAACAGCGAGATGTAATTGCTAGCCTGGGGAAAACTGCCTTTAAGTGCAGTGCAGACTGACAGTGCCTGGCAGGAGCTTTGCCACTTTTCCTCTGGCCTTTTTCTCCAACTCTTGGTAGACTCATTCCACCTGCTCTCCCTACTTTGCTCCATGCTGTGCTTCTAACCTCAGTTTGTTTTTCCCTTTGAGAGACCCTTCTCTCCCTCTTCCTCTTCTGCTACACTTCACTTGCAGCATAATAGTGATGAAGATGAAACAGTTGCTGTATCTGAGCATGATTTACAAGCTCATTCCCTCCTTCATTCTACTGACAAAACCAAAGGACTAAAGCCTCGTTCCATCTCTTCCCTACCACCCCAGACGTTTGTTCATCTCTCTTTGAGATTAAAAAAGCTCTCCCAGACAGAGTTTCAAACTCCAGAGACACTAGTATTGACTGGAGAACCCATTTCCAGCCATATACAAACAGGACAAATCAGCAAAGATCTGTGGAGTATGGAAATATAAACCACTAATACTGATGAGTCAGCTTTTTTTGTTTGTTTGTTTAGATCACAGTACAGCTAATTCAGAGTTCTCAAAAATAAGAGGTCAGTATGCAAATCTGACCAAGAAGCAAATCCAGGTCAAATCACATCTCAAAATAAGCATACCCTTTTCCCACTGAGTCACAGCGTCAGAATGAAAAATTAACTCAATTTTAACCTTGTTTGATACCCTGAACAGGGATAATCTAAAAACAACCAGCAAGACCTTTTTTGCCTGATGTCCCAAACAAATGAACAGTGGGAATTCTCTGCTGGAAACCCTGCCTTTGTTCAACATCTTTTCCAGGGACACAGAACTTCTTAAGCTCATGTAAGACGTGTAACAGAAGCAGTTCATCCTAACTCCAAACAGCTGAAGCTGAGTCACTTCAGTGTATTGATTCTATGCAGACCTGTAGTGGTGAGATACCTATAAATGTTACAGTACTTGACAGGGTTTTTTTCCCCTTTTTATCTTATTTATTTATTTATTTTTATTTCCCTGTTCATGGAGCCATCCATCAAAGATGGGCAGTCATAGTCCATTAATTTTTTTTTTACCTCACTTTTTTTTTGGTGAAATATGTCTTCATTGTAATGAAACAACAACAAACAAACAAAAACCCTAACTGTAGATTTATCTGACTGATTTGGAAAGCAGATGTGGAACTAAAAAAAACAACATGCCCTTCTATGAAATCTTCAGACACGCTTCTGGAGAACCAAATTTTCTCATGTCTGTTCAATCCATCTCCACCCTGACCACCAGGAAGAAATTCAAAGCAATTATTTTTTCCTCCCACCCACATAATCTACCTTAATTTCTACAACACTGACGGGGGGGAATAAAACCTTGCAATAACTTTTTAGAATCAGAATTTTCACGGTTGGAAAGGAACTTAAGGATCATCTAGTTCTAGCCCCCCTGCCATGGGCAGGGATACCTCACACTACATCAGGTTGCTCAGAGACACATCCATCTTGGCCTTTAAAATCTTCCAGGCATGGGGCTTATACCACCTCTCTGGGCAATCTGTTCCAGTGTCTCACCACTCTCATGGTGAAGAACTTACTCACATCGAATCTGAATCTACCCACTTCTAATTTTGCTCCATTCCTCCTAGTCCTATCACTATCCAACATCCTAAGAAGTCCCTCACCAGCTTTCTTGTAGGCCTTCTTCAAATACTGGGAATCCACAATAAGGTCTCCTCGGAGCCTTCTCTGCTCCAGACTGAATAACCCCAGCTCTTTCAGTCTGTCTCCATAGCAGAGGTGTTCCAGCCCTCCGGTCATCCTCATGGCACTTCCCTGAACACACTCTAGCACATCCATATCCTTCTTATAATAAGAGCTCCAGAATCGGATTACAAGAAAGACATGGACTGGACTACAAGATGGATGTGGCCCTTTCCTGGACACACTCTAGCACATCCATATCCTTCTTGTAATAGGAGCTCCAGAATTGGATTACAAAAAAGATATGGACTGAATTACAAGAGGGAAGGGCCACGAGGATGACCGGAGGGCTGGAGCACCTCTGCTATGGAGACAGACTGAAAGAGCTGGGGTTATTCAGTCTGGAGCAGAGAAGGCTCCAAGGAGAGGACATAAAAAAATAACAGAGCTGACTTCATACAAACGTGTGCCAGAACTAGTAACATGAGAGAGTTACAGGGACAGCTTCTCAGACAATATCAATGACATTAACAGAAATAGACCATTGTGGTAACTCTTCAGAATTCTGTTGTAAAGGCCACTGACCTTTAGAACTGTTTAAAGATGTTTATTTGTTGATAAATATAATACTTTCTATATAAACCATGTGAAATTTCCACCATCAGCAGACAAAAAAATCATATATTTTCTTTGAACCTGTAAAAATCAGATGCCTTAAGGTAAATAATTGCACCTATGGTTTTGGTTTGGGGTTTTTAGTTCATTTTTTTTCTTTCCCCCAACTCTTTCTGTAATCTTCAGATTGAATATCTGCTTCATACTTCCCTGGAACTACATTTCAAATAAACACACAGTGACAGCTCCTGCCAACTCTCTCCAGACTGTTAAGGACACAACAAGTATTTCTGGACTTCTCTGAAAGGGAAAGAAGTGGGTGACACACCCAGAATCATCCAAGGCTTGCATCATTGCTCTGAGCACATTCCCATCACCTCTGGAAAAGCTGAGTTTATTTGTTGCTATTTGTTGTGAGCCCCTGCTTGTTCCATCTTTGGCAAAAGGAGTTTTACAGCATGCAGGCTTTTGCAGACAGGATTCTTCTTTCTACTTTCAGCTATATTTTATTTGAGATTCTTAGATGCTTTCTAAATTCCTGCCATAAGCAGGGATCACGCTTTAACAATCAGCTACGATTCGCTTCGCAAAATAAGAATGTTTTCAGCAGCATTAAATTTTGCCCAGAGTCCTGCAGGCTCAACCTCTAGCACTTGCATACTCTTTGTTGAGATCTGTGGAAATGCAGTATGTCTTTCCAGGCCATTACTCGATATTGCAATGGACAGAACCCAGATTGTTTCTACATTTATGAAGATTTGTACATAACTTTCCATCTAATTTTTTTTTTTTTTTTAATTCTCCTTATGCACATTTAAGGAATTGTATTTCTTAGCTAGACTGGGTCTAAGAAACCCAGGTTTCTTTATATAACTGCCTGTAGGCGTCTGGAATGGGTGCCAGTTGCATTTAGGAAGTATTGTTACAGGCAGCAATAAGTTCAGAGAGAATGAAGACTGCACCCAGTCAAAGTAAAAGGCTCTTGGGAGAAAGAACTCTATTTTTCCATCCGCAGAAAGACTTCAGTTCTCTGGTCTCCTTGCTGTGTAGGGCTACTCCTGCCATTTCTAAGAGCTCCAGGATTCTTTTTAAACCCTGTCCCACACTCTTCCTGAGCTGTGGGGTTGAGATTTAATTTCAATTCACTTGTGCTCTCTTCCTCAAGAGTATCATTAAAGAACCTATGTGGGAGAAGTCCTATTTAAATCCATCCATATCCAACAATAGCAATAAAACATGATTGCATGGTTAAGCTTATAGAAAGCCAAGCACAAGACCTGGACCAGTATTCTTTTAATCAAATAATTGCTATTCAGGCAAGGCTTTCTGTGCAACAATTATTTCCTTTTAAAAGCCAAAAAAATACTTGAATGAACTCAAGCATTTCAATGACTTTATTTAATGCCCATCATAACACTATATTATAAATATATTAGAATAATTTCCCAGCTTTGTATATATTTTCCTTTCTGATCATACCACTAGAAAAATAATACCACACTCCAGGAAAAAAAAAAAAAATTAAAAAGAAAAAAAGAAAGAAAAACACTGTTATTGGAAAGAAGCTTCTTCTTTTGCTTGCCAAGCAGCTACCAGCCTTCCAAGCAGCAGAAAGGGCATACAGTAGGGTTGCTATACAACATAATCACTGGGACTTGGAGAATTGCTTTGCCATTTCCAAATGTATAATGACTGTTCCGTAACAGCCGTGTTTTGCATGAGGAGGGTTTGAAGGGAAGCAGGTGGCTACTGTTAACAACAGTGAACATCCTGCCACTGCTAGGGATGGGGTAGGAGGAAGGCAAGAGCCTCATGGCAGAGGACTTAGTTTCCTCATGATCATCACAGACAAGGACCTAGAAGGCCAAAAGACAGCTCTGCACTGGAACTGTAGTAGCCTCCACAAGTTTTTACCTTTTTAATACATGGTAATGATTATCTGGCCACACTGATTTCTTGTTTTGCCTTGATGATTTCATTGTAACAACCTTTCACACAGAGCAATGCTACATGTGAAGGGTCACCAAAGACTTTTCTAAGAACTCATTGTTAAAACTCAGGGGAGGGAGGGAAGAAAGGGAGGGAGGAAGACAGGGAGGGAGAGAGGAAGACATAGAGGGAGGGAGGAACATTTTTGAAGCTATTTGCTTGTCTTTAAATGGGTTTAGATTAACTTCCGCGTATAAAGAAATCCATTATGGCACCTAAACGTGACGGCATCTACACTTCATCATAGTATCTGTAAACAGCAGCATCTTTTATCTACAGAATGGATCAAAATCTAGTCACTGTGAGATAATTTCAGAAAGATTTTCCAGAAAGAAGATGCTTTTGCACTACATGAAATACAGCTTGTCTGCCCTGCTCACATTTGAAATTACCCAGCCTAAAGTCTATCAATAAAATCAACTGAATATACATAAACATGCATATTCCTTTGGGAAGAGAGAATTTCAGCAGCCTGGCTCTGTTAACTGAGAGGTCACAAAAATCTCACTAATTCTAACTCCCACCACTGAAACTCTGCCTTGATTGAAGGGAAGGGATGCAGGGTTGGGAAATCACTCACAAAAAGAAGTCAACCATACTAGTGGTGGGAGGTGAGCTACATGCTTCTCCTCTTCCACCACCACACTGCTGTGGTTCTTTTGTTAATTATCTTATGTCTACTGTCCTTTTCTGAGGATTGAGCCCATTTGTGTGGACCACCAAGATTACTGAATAGCATGAATGCATCCAGAAAATTGCCCTTAACAGGCATTTGCTTGCCAAAAGAGAATTACCTCTATTCTCAGAGTTAGGAGAAAGCAGTTGTTTTCAAATGGGAAAATACAGTAATAGCATCTCTGTTTCTTCCCCTCTGCAGGCTAATGTACTCCAGAAAACAGGCTTTGGTTTTGTTTGTTTTTTTTCTTCAAAAGAGTAGGAATATATCTGGAAGAGCTCCTTATTAAACTACTGGCTACGTACAGATAATACCATCCTGGGGACAATTTTCTCCTTCTACTTTTAATGTCAAGTAGCATTTTCAAAATCATTTTGTCAGATAGGTCTTCCACACAGGAAAGGCTTGAATTCTGATGGCCCTGAAGTAACAGTAATACACTGTCTTTCCTCTAGAGTCAGCTCAGCAAGATACTAAAATGTCCTTGAATTTTATTATTTAAAAGTACACCCTTCCTGGTAGGGTTTTACATCAAAAATAATCCCTTTAGGAATGCAGAGGACCCAGATGGAATTCAGAAATAATAACAGTAATTACGTTAACAATACTTCTAATAGGGAGTAGTTTATTAGGCTTAGCAGAATTTTACCATAAGGTGCCCCATATACATACTGTTTATGTAACACAGTAGCTAAATTTTGGCCCTGAAGTGGTCAGGCAGCTAGGCTAGAAGACTGTAGATGCCTTCCAACTGAATGAATCTATTCTATATATGAGCAACCATTATTATCAGTGTTCCCATTTAAGAGACAGGGAAACCAGAATGCAGGCTAATACCACTCTGACCCACTCAATGGAAAGTCAGAAGCAGAGTTGATGGTGGAGCAAGTAACAAATGTCCAAACATATGAACTCTGGACTTTAGTTTGTAGACCAGTATGCCCTCATACTGTACCCACACTGATCCCATACAGGGATCTACTCAAAAGAGTCCAACGGAGGGCTATAAAGATGATTAAGGGGCTGCAGCAGTGCCCTGTAAGGAGAGGCTGAGGGACTTGGGGGTTTTTGCTCTGGTAAAGAGAAGACTTACAGGGAATCTAAGTGATGTTTATAAACATATGAGAGCTGGGTGTCAAGAGGGAGGGTACAAACTCTTCTCAGTAATGCCTTGTGATAGGACAAGGGGTAATGGGTATAAACTACTGGACAGGAAGTTCCACCTCCACATAAGGAAGAACTTCTTTACTGTAAGGGTTATGGAGCACTGGAATAGGCTCCTCAGAGAGGTTGTGGAGTCTCCTCTGGAGACTTTTGAGGCCGGTCTGGATGTGTTCCTGTGAGACCTGAGCTAGATTCTACGGTCCTGCTCTGGCAGGTGCCTTGGACTCGATCTATGAAGGTCCTTTCCAACCCCTAACACTCTGTAATACTGTGAAATATATGAACCCTAATGTTTCGAACAGAAATGAGGAAAGAAGGTCTCAGTCATAATCCCTATCAGAAGGAAGCAGAGAAGGAAGAGCAGTGACAGAAATAGCAGTGCAAAATTGCCCTGGAGAAATCTTGGTCTATCAAAGAAAAAAAAAAGTAAAATAGCAGTCAGGAATCTCTGGATACATTGGGTTGGCCTCATCAGATACACCACCACGGCCCATGTAAAACCCAGTCAGCTCAGACTCCTTTCACACTCATGAAATAGAAACTGCTACATATTGATGTTAAGTGCCTGGTTAAGTGTGCACGTTTGTTCATCCCAGGACAGTGCAAGAAACTTCATCTCCCTCACATGCAGATGTCCACAGTCCTTCAGCGGACTGCCAGTGCAGACCATCTGAAATGTTAATGAAGATGCAGACCTCAAAAGCCAGTTGGGACATACAGCATCACCTATTTAAAGGCTAGTGTTCCTATTTTGTAAGTAACAATTATCAACTCTATCAGCTGACGAATGGTAAGGACTGGCAAAGCAGGGAAGAGCTCCCAATTACTTTTTCTTAGACATTCAAATATGCTAATACAGTTAATTTACAGCATGTTAGCTTTCAGCTTTTTGAACTGTTTTGTTAGTCCTCTAGTTTGCAATGCTCCCATTGTGCATTGCATAAGAGATCACTTATTCAGTGAGGAGAAGGCAAGGGAGACTGATGAACCTCCATTAAAATGGAAAACACGAGCCTGGAATACTTGACGTTAAGCACGGAGAGAAATTTGTTTTCTGATGAGAAATAAAACAGACCCTTGAACTTAAAAGTCAACGACAGAAGAGGAAAAAAAAAAAAACCTAGGAAGATATGATTTAAAGTAGCAAAAGAAAATTATTCAGGAGTCAATAATTTTTCAAAAGGATTAACAGAGCATATGCAGCATTACTCATAATGAGATAGGATGAGTATGAGAAGCTCAATTTACATGCTATTTAGATTCAACAGATAGTTACACTGTTGATATCTAAAGTGCTGTTGTTGTGACAGTAAAGGTAGAGGTCTTGTACATCCTCTGAAAACTAATACAGTTCAGAGAAAATGGTAAAAATTGCAATCTTTTTGGTATCTACTGGCATTTAAACTATACAAGAAGGATAGTCTTTTAGATGACTAAATTTCCTTTTTATCATCAGGTCAGGGAGGCTTGCAAAAAAAAGGCATCAAAGTAACTTTTTTAAATTCAGATATATCTACCCCTGGGATTCAGCTACAAATTTAATGCCAAATGGAAAACAGTAGGTAAGCATGAAAGCTGAAGTAATTTATCACTGCTATCTTCTCAACAGATAAGCATTTCTTTGTTTGAACAAATACACATTACAGTACACGAAAACAAAAATGTTTTGAACAGCACAGCTTCTATAGGGCTTCCACATAATGAAATTTCAGAAAAGATTCAGTGTAAAAGTTTTGGTGCACAAAGAAGATTATTAATTTTCCTTCCACATGACAAATAGATAAATACCTCTACGTGAAACATAATTTGAAGTACCAGGCATTTTTCAGGTTCATATTTTTCAATGCTTCAGAAAGCACGAAGAGATGTACTTAAATTATTAATTTCTCAGCATATAAAGTTTAAAAAGCCCAAACAATTCAATTGAAAACCGGTTCAGCTGATAAATAATAACAATTGTTTTTCCCTTAGACTGTCACTTACAAACCCAATGTTGATTCTGAAAAAAAAATTTCTTTCCACCTCATACATCATTACCAGCCATAACGATTCCTCAGGTCCTCCTACTGCAGCCTCTCTGTCTGCTGTTTGTGCTGTCAGCAGCCGCTGTATCACCAGTCTGTGTTTCCTGTTTGGCCATCTTGGTGATTAATCAATTGGAATTTAGTGTATGGCTATTTGCATGGTGCATGCTTCATTCTAACTGCTTTGGCTCAGCAAGGTAAACAAGAATAAAGAGATACATAGCTCCTCCTCGTCCCCCAAAGTATAGGAAGGAAAAATATAATTACAAATGGCACGCAAAATCCAGCTACCATGAATAACAAGAAGAAGAAAAAAAGGTGGTTGTATTTTTACCAATCAGATAAAATGTATGAGATTCCAATATATACTCAGATTGTTTTCAAAAGCTGATAAAAAAATGACTGGAAACTGGAAGCATTAGTATTAAAGGAAATAAATTATTATGTGAGTTTTCTCTATTTCCTCTCCTATTTGATTAATTAAAGGGAGTCAGGTATCTACTGTGTTTTGACATCAGTGTCAGATGTGACTGCTGATACACTGATTTAATGATCTATCAAAATGGTGAAGTAAAAGAAAGATGCTTTAAAGTAGAACCAGAGTTTATAGGAAAGAAAAAGTGCTGTTTGCACCAGATGTCTACAAGAAACTTCCAAATTTGCAGAAAGACAGAAAAGGCAGTTGCTTGATTAACCCTTTGACTGCCACAGCTAGTGACTGCTGAAAGGAAAAGGAGAGATGGTTTTCTCTTAAGAGTAAAGGCAAGCATAGACAGTACGAAAAAGGAATTTGAAGATGATCCATGTAGAATCTACCAGGAAAGAAGAAAAGTCAACAGAAGGAATTCTAGAAGTTCCCCACCTTGTTGCTGAATCTTCAAAGAAGAGCAAGAAATTACAAAGGAAAGCATAAAAAGCCTTTTGGAGAAAAGATGGATTTTACAATGGGAAGGAAGCCCCAGGAAACTATATGTGGAACCCAGATACAAATGAAGCTAAATCAGTGAGAGGATAGAGAGATGCTGCAGAAATGCAGTGTGACCCCTGCTTTATTTTCATGTTCACAAAAGCATCGCTGAAAGCCACTTTGAATTTAAAAAGTAAAGGTCTAGTATAGGCCAGCAGCCCTTGCACAACTGATACAGTACTAACTTTCCCATTGCTATGGGCCTCCAAACTACTTACCACTGGTACTCAAATTTTAGGGTAGAAGCAGATCACTGAAGAATAGCATTCCTTTTCCTGTCCTTTTAGGACTTTTTGACAAAAGAGTATCTTTCCTCAGGCTTAAAATCCTCTAAAGCTTCATAACTCAGTTTTGTTACAGGTTTAAGACTAATGTCCCAATTGTAAATAAAAGTTTTCCGGATAATTTGAGACAGTCCAGTGCAATGGACATCTCCAAGGGGCTGAAGAATGGGAATTTATCCCATTCCACTGGTCTGCAAAATCTTGCTTCTTTTCCCGCTTTCTCTCCCTCTGGCTTTGCTTGATTGTCCTGCACATTCTGTTTGGGTTATTGTAAGAACAGAGGCAGGCATGAGAGAGAGATAATATTTTGTTAGCTGGCAACAGCCTTCTGGGCTTTGTCCAGGAGGGGTGTTTGGGCTACTGTTGGCTATATGTATGTATATGACTATGTTTTTTTACCCTTTATACCTAATTTACTTTTGTATTTAGTCTACTTTTGTGAAACTTTCATTTAACTTCCAAATTCTATGCAAGTGTGGTTATTTGCTCCTTAGGGGGGTAAATTCCAAATTCAGCGCGGTGCAAGATCACCACAAGCTTTTAGTTTATGTCCTCCAGAACAGACAAGATTCAAGAAACTCAATCCATACACTAGTAAATTTATCATATGCTTCTTCAGATAATCACTACTTCCAAATATGGTGAAGTGCACATTCTCCCGTGGGTGACAATCTCTTGCCCCTTGGGGAAAGACAGCAAGAAGATAGTTTTTAGCCTGACATGAAAAGAGTTCTGCACACCTGAGTGGGGAAAGCCTAGCACAATCCCAAACCAGCCTGCAAAGAGGTGAGAACAATGTCATAAAGAAGCCTTCACCAAAGAGTAATCTAGGAAGAACAGGTGGGTGGATGGATCTATAGCTGGGTTATATCCACGGTAGAAGCAAGAAGTTCTGGACAGGTTTTTTTTCCCCTTTCAGATTTTCAAAAGGATACTGTAAAAATTAATGTCTGCTGAACTGGCAGCAAGGAGAACTGCAAGAAAGATGATGATGATGTGGCATAATGAGGCTACAAACCTGACAACACTATATCTGCAGTGTAGGAAAGTTATATAATAATTTTCTGAGCTGCCTGTATCAATCCAGAAGGAAATGTAGTCTCCAAGCAAGAGAACATATTGCAGCAAGTCCCCATGCTGATTTAGCACAGTAACGTTTACCTTTCCTCATAAGCCATCAGAGAGACAATTGTATATTGTGTAAATACAGTGGGGACATGGATTAATTTCAAACCTATCACATAATCTGATGAGATTTCCCTTGAGATCTCCTAACACTCTGTAGCACCGTGAGCCATTATTTCCATACTTATTGGAAATAACGTCTGAGCCCAGGCAAAGCACAATATTCCCACTGAGAGTTGGCATGACGGGAGTGGAATTAATTCTTACTGCCCATCTACACATTGTCTTTTTGGCATTATTAGCATGTACCCCAAATAATTTTTAAATCCATGATGGTGCAGTATACCATACAACACTTTCACTTGAGGCCTCCTAAATTTGGGTGTAGATTCTTTGCTACGTGTACTGAGTGCAGGCCAGATCTCATCTCATTTACATATAAGCCTGATGCAGCTCCATCATCTTTGGTAGTCGAGCTCCTGGCTTTCACCAGTGTAGAATGGGAATTGGGTCTGTAATATAGCAGAAGTATTGAAGATCCTCTTAAGGTGCAAGTTATTAAGGAGGTAGACCTTAATCACAATGAGCTGTGATGCTAGTTGTCATAGTTTCAAAGATGTGCAAGAACTTTTATTTTTTCACACTGCAGTTAAATTCATGCACTCGTACAGAGTTACTTATCTATCTGAAGTGTCCTCCAGCTGGTTGCTGTTATCAGATGTGGACAGATTCCTTTCTGCATCACTGAAACTAGATATGCTGTCGTCTTTGGATGTAGTTGAAGACTCAGCTATATTAAAATAGTTTTAGATTTCCAAGCTTCTTTCCTGCAAACTTCTACCAAATATTTCTGGTGTATTTTTACAAGCAAACTTTCTCCATTTTTAGTAGATCTGTTTTTCTTACCTGATTCATACAAGGATGCCAGTAACACTGTAATTTGCCACCATGGCAACAACTGTCTGGTCAATATAGCTGAATGAATGAATGAATGATGAAAGAAGAGCATGGAAATATTTTTTTTTTAAGAAAGATTTAAAATCAAGCAACCAAACTTCTAAAGAAATTTGGTAACAATCTGGAACAACCCAAAACTTTCTAATTGAATGTGAGTACTTTATTTCAGTTTTCGAAACTGCATTTTTTGAACCTTTTCGTGTTTGTCTGTGAGTGGCAGCCTCAGAGTAAAATCTAGTGAAATGGGTTTTAGCAAGACCATCTCATTGTCAACATATCGCACAATGAGGTTGCTGCAGCTTCAAACCCATCTCTGCCTAAACTCTGATTGGAGGTTGAGGCGTGACAGTCTTCTCCCCAAGGGTATGCTGAGACCTGACTTGTCCTCTTAATTAGTCACTTAACCACTCCAACCAAAAAGGCCGAACATGCAACTGTCTGCGAACAGCCTGCCATTATGTGATGGGATAATGCTTAATTAGGTTCAATATCCTGCCGGGTGAGGGGGTCCTAGTGCCCCCCCAAGGTTCTTTTGGGTTTTGGTTGGCAGAAACAAACACACGTGTTGCTCAAACATCAGGTGCAACAGTTTAACAATCAGAACTTAGGAAACAGAGAAATTACATACAAAATAGATCCCGACTGCGCCTATAAAATGCCCACGAGGCGCGAGGGGGAAAACACACTCCTTCCCGAACCAGAGGTGGGGGGAAGAAGGGAAAAAAATTACTTAGCCCGGAATAGGGAAATAGGGGGAGAGAGAGAGAGAGAGACAGACAGACAGACAGAGATTAGCCTTGCTGCTTCGGGAGAGCTGCCGTGCTTCTCTGCCTGCTGCCTGTTGGATGCTGCCTTGCACGTGGCTGGGCTCCTCACAGGCATGGCGGGAGACGACGGTGGACAAGGAGAGTGAGGAAGAGCGGAAGAAGAGTGACTAACGGTCGCTGTGTCCCTCATAAATACCCTAGGGGGCATGTGAAACTGACCAACAGGTATTCAGCATTCTCTAGCTGACCAATTGATTCAAAAAGCTCCACGCATACGTGCCGCCCGAGGTCTCCCTGGCTCCCGGGGCCACGTGGGGTGCCCCCGCCCCTCAACCCCTACTGGACCTTGGACAGTAGGGGGAGGAGAGAGCCCAGGGATTGGACCAATTCTAGGGTGTTTGCCACCCCATACCGGGGCACATTACCCAGCAGCTTTAAATATTATGCATATATCTTTATCTATCTCAACTTTCCAGACAGAAATAACAGTAGGCCAGAAATCTTCTCAGCTGTTGTGTCCTACCTATATCAGAGCTACAATGATGTCTATTTTCTGGATTGATGTGTAAAACTTTATGGGAAAAATCTGGGGAAGTGGAAGGGAGACAACATTTCACAGCCTAGGGTGCCTTTTGGAGATTTACCCACAGCAGAAGTACAAATGAAGGAAAATAAATAAACCCATTTAGGATTTTGTCTAAATGACTTTTTTTTTTAAAAAAAAAAACATTAACATAGAGCTAAAAATGGTGTTTCCAAGGCAAATATAATTCTAGAAATAAGAAAAAAATATTTACTACATTATCTTAATGCCTTAAAGCATTATAATGTAATCACATTTTGCATGAAAAGCTATCCTCAACTTTATTTTTTTAATATCATTGACGATGACTTAGAAGCAGCTACTTTCATCACTATCACATGAGAAATCTCATGGGGATTAAACTTTAGGGGACACTCACAAAAAAAAAGAGCCTCTTTTATAGCCTTGCTAATTAAACGTAATTAATTTACTGGACCCTGGAATTTAAAGTATTTTTAAATAAATAAATAAAACCCCTGACCATTTTTACTTTGCACATGATTAATGCTACAATCACTCTGTCTTTTCAGAGAAAATAAAGAGGAAATAATATTAGGTGACAGTGAGGTTCATCGCTGCAGGTCGACTGAGAGTGTCAGGATTCATTAGCATGTGTGTGACTGGTAAATAATTGAGTTAATTTTAGGTTGAGTGACATATTTAGAAAACTACAAATCACCTTATTTTGTTAATTTAATCAACCTTTGCTCTTCCCTGGATAGTTCAGCATACATCTGCAATATTAAGTTGGAACTGACTATTTAACCTGCAGCCCTCACAAATACCAGTGATCTGCGAACTTTCAAAATCATCAGCTGTATTAAATGCTGGCCTCCAGCAAGGAGTTCAACACAAATAAAGAATCGTAATTACAGAGAAAAGGAAAACAAAAAGGAAAAAAAATACCAAAAAGAAAGCTGAAAAGGAAGCTATTTCTAAGTGAAGTTTTAGCCACATTTATGCTGACACCTCAATTTGCTTTGTCTCTAAGGATAAAAATGCCAAAGTCCACAAAGATATCAATGCAGAAAGATTGTATCTCTGAAGATCATTTGAAAAATTTAGTCTAGCCTTGAGTACTTCTTTGCGACACTCTGTTAACACAATTAAATCACATTACAAAACCAAAAACTGCACTTCATGTGGCTCTTCCAGCTTTGGATTCTGAAAAAAAGAAAGTACTGTTTTCAAAGGCAGGAACCGTCTTTTTCAAAGCTCAGCTTTATTTGGAAATAAGTCACAATTCCTAGCTAATGTGAGCTATTCATTTATTTTTCATCGGATGTCTTCTGATCTCTTAGCACAAAGTTTCTTTTCATTTCCAAAAGACATTCTATTAGCATTAGATTTGATATTGGACATGACAATATTTAGGTAACACGGAGGGCTTTCCTATATAAAATTTAAGCCGTGAAGACATGTGCTCGCAAAAAGAGTAATTACTCCTTGGTTTCGTATTTTGAATACGCAAACAAGTTGCCTGTGGATTACTGGCAGCTACAGCTAGGATTCTGACATAGTTAACAGTTTGTTATTAAAGCACAAAGCAATTAATGTAATTACAAATATGGAAAAGGAAAATATCAACACTATTTACATTAGGTAGTTACTAGGAAGTAAAAGGCTTTTGTCAGCTGCAATACCATACAAATTGCTGCAAAACCTTTAATACAATTATAACATGCATATATATATTCGAGGCACTGCAGTTTATACGCTAGATCTGTCCTCCTGGGATCAATTTATGATATTCAGCGCTGGGTATCTTGTCCTTACAAAATAATGACACTTGGTTCCCTTGTTGCTACATTTGGCTGCCGCACACTTGAGGCACGGATAGGATTATAGACCCAAACACTGCCCCATGAACAGCAATACACACCGCTGGCATGCCCGGGGACAGGAAGGAGCAGGAATGATTAGTATCTACACAGCACCACACATGAGTGTGCACCTGCCTCTCCAAGACAGAAACATTTTCCTCAAGTAAACACCATAGAAAAGTAAAACAGTCAATAGCAGCTCATACCCACTTGTTTACTGCTGGCATTGGTTTCCTGAGTGTTCAGAGATTCACTCAGACATTTACCCCATGCATGGCATGTAATGACAGGCAGCAGCTCTGCATTGGAGAGGTCTAAAGAAATTATTCTTGCAGATGACAGCCAGGTAGGTGAGTACTGTAAGGCGGACAAAACACATCCACATCATAACAAGACTGTCTCTTATACACTCATTAGTCATTAAGCCATTTAAACAGAAAGACTACCTTCATTTTGTTGCATTTTACTGCATTTGGAATTAAATTTATGTTCGGAATTACTGGTGTTACAAGCAGTAACCAATCTTAGACCAGACTATTTCAAAGCTCCTTATTAGCGCTTTAATTCTGAAGTCTGACAGTTGTGCAACACATTACTGACATGCTCAATTAATAACTCAGTGTGTTACTTGGTAACATGCAGCATGCTTAGCAGCGTGACTCAGCCCTGAACATTCCAGCAAATCAGAAGAAGACACTGCTCCCAGGCTCCAAGGTACCAAAGTGACCTCCTTGTAATCACCTACTGTAAACACACATTTCTTTGCCCTGCAAAGGGAGACAAATGGTGGCAATGCAAAGACAGCTCAGAAAAAGGAAACAGTTTTAACATGTAACTTCTTTGTATAATTTTGATAACTAGAAGGGAGAACACAGCAGAGACACAGCTGACTAAATACAACACAGTGCCTGCATGGGGAAGCAAATTTAAAATGAACAGAGAACCACTAAAAGCTGACACCTTCTCTAACCAAACCAAATTGCTCCTGCTGAGTCGACAGTGGCTGACGCAGAGTCCTGCTTAGTTTCCCAGCTGCACCATGGGGCTGATCAAAGCTCATCAAGAGGAGCACAGTCCTTTTTGGAAGAAGTCACAAGTAAGAACAATACAAAACATCAGTATGCAAATCCTGACTCAGTGCTGCTAAGGGCAGTTATAACCCCAGATTTTTTGCTGGAGCAGCCTCAAGGCTGCATCAATTCCCTTCCCTGCAGGCTATGGTCCTAAAGAAGAGAATCTGCTGTTTCCATCCACATACCCCTGTCCTCTGAACAGAGTTCTCTTGTTCATTTACTCTAGCAAAGAGTTATCTGAAGAAACAGCTGTTCAAACCTGGCACTGTGATGCTCTACAACTTTTTTGGTTGTAAGGAGAGGAAATGAGCCACCCTACACCTCTGGGAGGGTCTTGTGAGCCTTACACACCTGCAAGACTACCAGCCACCTTCCTCCCTGCTACATTAGCCCATGCAACATCTTGGGTAACCCAGCTGAATGGCACAGCTAAGGAACTGCCTCCTCAGTGGGCAACAGCTGCCTGCTGTTAACCAGCTACAATGCCTGTGCAGCAGTGCCAAGGGGCTGCTGCCCGGCACAGAAGCTTTGCCCTGTGGAGAGTGGAGGTACAGCTCATCCAGTTGAACTCCACAGCTTCTGCCTGCTTGCCACAATTTCACATTAGTTTCTGTGTTTAATGTTTCAGATTTGCATGTAGTTTAAAAAAAAAAAAAAAATCAAGCAAGTTGGAGCAAGCCAGTTATTTCTCCAAGGTTTCAGAACACAAACTTTGCAGCTCTTCTGGTGTTTGGCATGGGCTGCCACAGATGGAAGACAGATATCTGTCCGCCAACGTTTAAGGAGGACCAGATTTTTTTGTTTAGAAATGTTGGCTGTTTTGCATTCCCAGTCGTACAATCAGCCAGACGAACCCTTTCCTCTGTAACAAGTGCATGCAAGAACAAACAGAGGAAGACCATTGCCTGCCTACCATTCACACGAACAGAGACATCTGCAACATGTAGCAAAGGCCTCAGCAGTTACTTTTGGAAAGAAAGAGGCCAATCTTCTCTAACCTGGCTTGGATAGCTCTGAAACTCACATACCTTTGTGCCACAAGGGAGACCATTTACTGAAAGGGAATGAAAACAAAGTTGCCCAGTAGCCATTTTAGCTAATGTCAGGCAGGAAGATTTGCTACTTCTTAGTCCTTCCAACCCAAACATCTGAAGAAAGTCACTGAACTGGTTCATGCTCTTGCTAAACCATCTGTGCTCCTGTCCCAGATGCTGGCTGCCAATTCAGACTGACCTCAAATCCTCCAGCTTCCTCCCCACAGAGTCACAGCCATTCTCTGCTATCACACCTGAGCTTTCACGAAAGTTTCTGCACCTTCCAGGCTCGTCACAACGACTTTTATGAGCATAAGCCAAAGTCAACTTGACACAACAGATTTGGATTTTCTCTTAGAGGCACACATATGCCACAAAGACTGCAGTTCATCACCTACGCTTTTCAGACGTTGCTGGGCAGGCTTAAGTGGGACGGCTCTTTCACACTACTGCTTCTTTTTCCTCACCCTTTTTGTTTTGTTTTGCTTAAAGCAAGTCCATTTGCAGCTAAATTCACAATATATGCTCAGTGAGCTCTCTTGTGCAGTGCCCAAATGTGGCACAGAAATATTGCCATCTTTCCCTGGAATCCTCTGCACAGTCTGGGGAATAGGGCTTTCGCTTCTGCTCTGACATCCAGGGCTTGAAGATTTATCCCCTGTGCACAGGGTGGTGCTACTGGGTGGTGCCTGCATGACTCTGGGCACGCAGGGAGACGCTTCCAGGAGCAACAGAAAGTAAGCCAGGCCCTACAAGTCCTACAGTGCTTACTCCTTTCCGCATGAGATCTTGCAAAAGAAAAAAAAAAACTGAATGCTGACAACAGACAGGCACTAGGCAGTGTCTTGAGGAATGCAGGAAAGCCTGCTGCCCCGCAGACAAGGGCATGGGTGGCTGCAGGGAAGGGGAGAGAGAGCTGCTTCGCTCCCAGGCACGGATTAGAAGTCACAGGTGAAGCAAGGCCACATGCCCTACTAATAGCAGGAGCTTCCTGCCCAAAATAAGAAGCAGGTTCACACATTTGTTCTGCAGCTGGGTTAAGACATAAGCTGCAACACAGATGTTCGTAGGGCACAAAGGGGACACCCAGCAGAGCTGGCTGCAAAAGAAAATTTACAGGAATGACAGCAAGCTGCCTTTTACAGCAGAGTCTCTAGAGAGGCAGGACAAGGGAAGCTCATTCTGCTATGATTTTTTTCTGAAACTCTTCCTTGTGTAAGTTCCCACTGCTGCCAATCCCTAGAGACTGCAAATGAATTTAAAAGAGGAAGAAAAACAACCAAAAAAAATTAAAAATCAAACAGAAAAAAAAAAAGGAAAGCAAAATAAAGACACAAAGGAGAAAACAAAGCAAAACAAACAAGACTGAAGAAACACACCACAAAGAGAGAAATGGTGCAAAAAAGTAAAGGCACATCAACAGATATGTGAAATATTAAGGAAACCTAATTATCAGAAACACCACTGAGTTCTTTTGCACACACTCTGAAAGTATCATTAAACATAGACTCTTCTGACAGGCCTAGACACAGGCGTGAACATCCAGGAGATCCAGAAGTAGGACAATCACACATTAAGCAATTCAGGCAGGTACCTGACCTTATACATAAAATGGCTCTTCTCCAGCTTTTGCCAAGCATCTTGGGACCTACAGGTGAAGCAGACTGTGAAAATATTTTGCATTCTGATTCTTACAGACAATCAACTTACTGAAAAACCTCTTTTTGTGAAGGGGTACTCTACACATACACACACACAAAAAAAACCCCAAACCAACAAAAAAAACCCACAAAACCCCTGGATTTTATTTATAAGAAGAATTCAACCTCTCCCCCATTACAAATCTCTTCAAAGTTTCTCATACAGATCAAGGCAAGCTCAATTGTTATGTCCACGTATTCAAAAACTCTTTTCCTCTTTAGAGCTGAGACTCAAAAAGTTGTCTAGGTCTGTAACTCTTTAGAAAGAATAAAACCTTCTAAGTCTCTTTTTGTTTCTCTTTCTCCATTGTTAGGAGCTCAGCAGAGTTTCAAGCGTCATAAAGTGTGACCTGACTTCTAAGAAAGGAATAATCTAAAAATTGCTTCATTATACACAAAAATGTATTTCTGCAACTGCCTGAATATTTTCTGTAAATGTTCCAAGCGAGACAGTAGCTTCACTGAAATACTTGAGAAAATTTCCACTGACTCCAATGTACCAAAGGTTTTGACCTTTATGGCTATTTTCTTCCCAGTAAATACGAGGAAGTCGTATTTGTATTTCTACTACCTTTAGCAAAACCCAAAGGAAACAAAGAATAAAAGCCAGTTAAAGCACAGACTCGAGTATGGTGGGATCAAGAGTAGAGCCACTTCTACCTCACTGATTTTACTTTCAAAACTTCTGATGTGCTTGTGGGGACTCACCCTTTTCTTCAGTCTGAAAATAAATTTACAAGTTTGCCTACTCAGTGGTTTTTTTTTTGTTTGTTTGCTTGTTTGTTTGCTTTGGTTTTTTTTAGAGACCTCAAAGATCATCCAGTTCCAACCTCCTGCCATAGGCAGGGACACCTCCCACTAGATCAGGTCGCTCAAGACCTCATCCAGCCTGGCCTTGAACACATACAGGGAGGGAGCAGACACAACCTCCCTGGGCAACCTGTTCCAGTGCCTCACCACCCTCACTGTGAAGAATTTCTTCCTAACATCCCATTCAAATCTCCCCTCTGCCAATTTGAACCCATTCCCCATCCTCCTGTCATTACAAGACCTTGTGAACAGTCCCTCCCCAGCCCTCCTGTAGGCCCCCCTCAGATACTGGTAGGCTGCTATAAGGTCTCCTCGAAGCCTTCTCTTCTCCAGGCTGAAAAGCCCCAACTCTCTCAGCCTGTCCTCATAGCAGAGGTGCTCCAGCCCTCTGATCATCTTTGTGGCCCTCCACTGGACTCTCTCCAACAGTTCCATGTCCTTGTGCTGGGGGCTCCAGAACTGCACACAGTACTCCAGGTGGGGTCTGACGAGAGCAGAGTAAAGGGGGAGAATCACCTCCCTTGCCCTGCTGGTAATGCCTCTCTGAGTAACTGTGAGCACCATACCCTTCCCTATTTCTGCCACATAAATACCACACACTTTACTGAAAGTCCAGCCTGCAAAGCTCCACCAAACAGGCCCACTCATGGCAGCTGAGATGTACCAAGAAATTACACATACCTATTTATTGCAGATACTATCACAGGTTTCAAGAAGCATATAAACAAGAATTTCTTCAAGCTCAAAGCATCCAAGATCTGAAAAGGAAACCACATATATTTTTAAATGTCATTAGAAGTATATGGCTTAATCATATAAAAGAATTTTTTTTTTTTTGTGCATAACTACTGTTTAGAAGTTAGTTTTTAGGCTAGCCAGTTTCTATATGATATCAATGATGTGATGATAATTTATAGGGTATGAAATTTAAGATATAGAATATCATATAAAGTCTTAGGCAACCTCTACCCATAAATTCAGAATTACTACAAAACTGTGAAAACATCAAATTTTCAAATAGCAACTTTGCTACAACTCTTTGTAATGAGAGAGCAAACTTGACATATTGAATATGCAAAATGCCAGTGGCATATCAGAAAATATAAATGATTTAGGAAACCATAAGCATCCCTATATTCTTTTAAGCACTCTTCTGCCTTTAGTTTGCACCAAGCCAGTGGCACGAATAGGCAACACGTCATGAAAAATCAAGGATATCATTATGTGCATTACCTCTTTGTTGTGCAAAAATGCTGAAGATGACAGTTCTACCAGGGGAGAGGAATTTTAGATGTGGGTTTTTTTTCTGTCTATAAGAATTAGTCCCATGGTTTCTGTAAATTTTCCTGGTGATGCTTGCACAGTGACCCTGAGCATAATGCATCTGAGAAGACTAATGTGCTTAAGAAAGCAAAAGAAAGGATGATGCATCAGGAGAAAGAAACAAGCTCAGGAGACAAAGGAAAGACACAAAAGAGAGAAAAAAAAGAGGATAAAGAGTTCATGTGTCCAGATGCACTTGGTCCAATCTTTGTCACGGACAATCACTTCCAAGCTGACCACATCAGCTTCACCATCATAAGAACAAGCTGTATTGTATAATTCGGTGCCTCTCTAAATTTTGCAGTAGGAAACACTGTTTCACACAGTGATGGCACACAACATTCCTTAAAAAAATAGAGTCCACGTAAGAAAAAGTGTTGCCTCTTTCTTTTCTACACAATTTTTCCTCAGCTTCTGCCCAGCAGATGCACTACTGGTACCCATCACATAATTCCCACCAGGGTACACAAAGTGAATCACCCCAGCAGATTTAAGATTAATCAGTTACAGAACAGCCTATACCCAGTATGCATTGGTGGTCACTCAGCTAGGAGCACCTATGTGCTCCAACTGAAGAGCAGGCATTTTCATCTCCAAAACCTTGGCCAACCAAAGGAGTCCTTGAGTCCCTCTGTTCCTTTCTGAGCAAATAATTTTCAAGCAGAGACAAAATGTAAATATCAGCATGGATAATTATTTCAATGCTCTTTTTTTTTTTTTTTTAAGATAATCAGACAGAAAGCTAAGGCTTGTTCTGAGAAACAGAAGCAGTGCATATTTTCATCCAGCAATTGCATGAAAGATTCTACCAATTCTTCTTATAAAAGCAACAGTTTGTTGATATGTAGCTGCTGCCTACTTTCGTGTGCAAGAACAACAACTAGAGAAATCCCTCACTGCTCTTCTCTACGTATTTTCAGGCACTCTCTATAAACATGACAACTTCTAGGATTATTTATTTATGCAGTATGTTGCCACTCCTGCTGTTGATGTCAACTGCAGAGAAGCCAGGCTCAGAAGCTTAGACTCCATCACAGAAGAACAAGTAATGCCACTACCTCTCTGCCTTTTGCATCTCCTACTCAGTTCCCCAAAAGGGATTTCCACAATAAGGTGTAGAGAAATCCCAACAAGAATGTGATTAAAATTAATGTGAAAATCAGTGAAACAGCATCCCTGAAAGGAGTGGGAGCTGTTTACTAGGTAAGGAAGAAAAATCAGCAAGATCAGATGGTGGCCAAAGGTTACCCTTGATTTTCTAAGGCAAGGTCCTCTTTTTTTTCTGCACATCTTTCTTCATTAGTTATCTTCGCAACACCTTTTCCACACAGAATCATAGAAACACAGGATATCCTGAGTTGAAAGAGACTCATCACTGTATTCTCCTTGCAGAACTGCCTAAAACTAAGCCAAATGACTAAGAAAGCCAGAGACTTCTTGAACTCTAACAGGTTTGACTCTGAGACCACTTCCCTGAGGAGCCTGTTCCAGTAACTAACTACCCTCTAAGAGAAGAACCCTTTCCTAATGCCCAATCTGAACGTCCTCTGACACAGCTTCATTCCATTTCCTCAGGTCCTACTGCTAGTCACTAGAAAAGAGATCAGCACCTGCACTTCCACTGCCTCTTTTGAGGCATTCCCTAGATTATGCTTTCCCCTCTTACTTTAGCTCACTCTTCCTTCTCCCTCATACCTGCTCTTATGGCTGCCTCTTTCATCTGCCTCTACAGCTGACTACAGATACTCAGGTTACCAGACCTTGACAAGAGTTACCATCCATAAACTGAAGCATGTTAACTGCCTAAATGCAAGCTGTTACCCAGCTCTAACATCTTCAGTCAAGTGACCTTCATGATGGGTAGGGGATTCCAGGAACTAAACTGTCAGGTCCAGCAAAACTTGTGTCATAAAGGTAACCTTCGAAACACCAACCAGGTGTAAAATTCTACTAATGCGATAGTGCATGAAATTATATTGCTCAAAAACACATCTCAAGGGATTGTTGACCTGAGGATTTCTTATGACATATTTATAGAAAAACATTATGAGTTATTGCATGGCTGAGATAGCTCTGTGACAGAACATTTGCAGCCAAAGCCAAGAACAATTGTAAGTAAAGACAAGCGTTTGCGGGACATAACATTAGCAGCGTTTTAGGTTAGAAATGACCACCCTTCTGACTGCTCAAAATACCTGAGCTGATAAAAGATGCCAAGGAAAGTTTTACCTTGTGGCACACTTTCTATCTTTAATAACACCAGCTGCCACTTTTACAAACACGCCGTGCCCTTCACAGGCCTCCCATATTCTGCGAACAACGAAAAAGAACCCCAAATCCTCCCACAGTTATTAACATCTGCTTCATTTGCTGATTCTGACAATCTGAAGGACAAAGGCATGATTTACCAGATTGCTCCACGTAAAGGAACAATGAGGTTCACGAAAGGATTCATCAAATGCCCCTGTCAGAAAGCTTTACAAAGCACAGCTTAATGAAAGTATGCAAATTGCTGTAATATATAAAACGCCTGATGCCACTTCAACAAGTAATGTGCTTATAAAATCTATCGAGAATGGTAAGATAGATCAATCTAATTTGCCTTTGAAACAAAGTGATTTGGTTTCCTCCAGATAACTTCAATCTCTATTTTTCTAATGCTCCGTGGCATGACAGCAATGCGTTGCATACAATGAACCACCCCTTCATACCCTAGAAGATGTGATTATTCAATAGAAAAGGCATTCAGCAGCAGACAAACTGGAAGCACACTGGAACACTTCAATATTTTCCTTCAATGTTTTGACATGCTGGCATTTAAAAAAAAAAAAAATGTTATTTCCAAGCCTTGCTGCATTTAAACAGCCTCTTTTTTTTTTTTTTCCTTTTTCCTTCCCCCGCTGTTGTTTGATGTGAGGTTAAAGCCTGAGTGTAAGTCAGGCTGATATTTACAGCATGACGAACTGCCTAGATATGGAACTACCTCAGAAAACAACATGTCTCCAAGATGATCACTGCTGTTACTGTTTTTAACATTATTGATCTGGAGATCTGATCATTTTATTTTCATCAAGATAAGGAAAGAATGGCTTACGAGCTAAAATGATTTTCAATGGAAAAAAAAAATCAACATTTTTTCACCCCTGACAACTGGAAGTTCTTTTTAACACCTTTTTATTTTTAAATTAAAAAAAAAACAAAACAATTACAATATTTTTTTAAAAACAACTGAGAAATAAAACAAAAGCCCAAAGCATTTTCAATGTTTTGCTAAAGAAGCTTTTAGCTACAGCCACTCTTTGTGAATTTATGGAAAAATAAATAAAACTCTAAATTTTTACTGGAGAAAAAAAATAAGTGCATCAGAAGAAGAGTATCTGGATCTTAGCTTTACTATTTAGGAAGGGCAGGTGTGAGAGAGAAAGAAGATTGTGAATTCATTGCTTTACTATTTAGGCTGAGCAGGAGTGAAAGAGGACTGTGACTTCACAGCCATGATTATTTGCTTTTAAAGATTTTTTTTTCCTATAAAACACCTGTCAGAGGAGCCTAGGTACAGCTAGTGATGCCTTGGGGCTGAGACTGATTACCTCAGTGTTTCTGCACTCTACTGTCCAATAGGTGCTTGTGCTACTCACCCTTCGAAAACAAATAATCAACTCCTCAGACTATCGTGTGTACTAACATAAAAATAATTCCTGATAGTCTATAACTTTTGGCCACTTCCTCACACCTTCTGCATTCCCAGTGACCCGCAGACTATGGATAGAGAACACAAATCATCTGGCCTTCTCATCTTCTTTTCAGTCGCATTCCTCTGGAGCCTGTGATGGACAGAGCCCAGGCTGCAGTTTGCCAGTTTTCGTACACACTATTTATTAGGCCTACAGCTCTCCAGCTGGACACTGTCCATGTCTTTCTAGAGAATTCAACTTTTCATGGGAAATCAAAGGAACTCTCATGCTGAGACCAGAAAAGGAAAACAAACACACACTCTTTAAAGTAACACTTTCTTGGGTGGTTCTTGGTTATATTATGCTAGAAGAAGAATCCTTGATGCAGTACTCTAGGAAATAAACAGTTTAAGCTCTTATTTTATATCACCCATTTTATGTTTCACATTACTACAGAAGGATTTGCTATTACTGTTGAGGATAGATACGAGTTTTGCTCAGTGCCTTAGGCACAATTACGAAGTTGGGCAGTACTCGGTCCACGATTCTGAAGTCTCTGCATCATGTATCAGTTTCTTAATTCATAATTAACTAAACTGTAAAATGAGAGTCCAGGTTGAAACACCATGTCAGGCATGTGTTGTGACACCCTCATTTAAAAGGCATTAACTTGTAAAATCCCTTCCATTCTATTATGTTGAGAATTTAGCAGGTGCCAGGAACAGTGAAAAACATTCTTATTTCTCTGCAGATGAATATACATTAGAGTAAGTATCTGTGGCATTTTTCTAGAATTGGATTTATATTACAGACAATTGAGGGGTGATATCTTTAATGCTCTGTCATTTCTAGACCCCACTTTTTTATTATTATTCTAATTTGCAAGATGGTGGGTTCTCCAGCTTCACATTCAGTCAAAGCTGAAATCTGAGAATGAATGAATACAACATGACTTCCTTTATTACACCTCATTTCTCAAAGTAACTCTTTCAGATTTCATCATTACTATCCCTATTTTAATTTTTCTGCTTTTCCACATAAATCTACAATTACAGGAAAACGTTTCCCCTTTTGAGTGTACATTGAGGCTAACAGATTCGTAGCTGATGCAGTTAATAAAGGCAAATTAAGGAAGCTCCATCTCATACCTCCTCTCTTACCTCCTGAACCCATAAGAAATTATACTAATTATCATAAGTAAAATTAAACATTCTAACTTCTCCCAGAAATAGGGAGGAAATCATTATTCTTGGAAGCCAATCTAGTTACAGCTCTCTTAAGATGCAACATCTAATAGATTTCAGGGTGGGGGAAAAAAAAAAAAAAAAGACTCAGTTTCAGCCTAATACAACGTCTTCAATAAATTATATTAACCTGCACATTATCATGGGCAAAATTACAGTCACACTGTGTACAATGGAGTGTGCTACATCACAATGCAATAGAACTGGGGGTTTTTTATCTGTTACTGGGGGGGGGTTGTTGTTGTTTTTTTTCCATTGGGGACATCACTGTTTAAAGTCAGGGTGCACTGCTTTAACAAAAATAGGTGGTGAAGTAGTTTAAGGCTTATTAGAAAATTCCAATAAGAGAAATCAGGACTTTCTCAAAAGTTCACTGCAGAATGTAAATAAAATAGAGCATTGGATGTAAAAGAGCAATAATGATAAAACCTATAACATTCACTGGTTTGTTAGAGGGATAAAATGGCAATGTATAAACAATATCATTCTTTTGGGTCTGTCACTGCTCTTTCATCTGATTCCTCCACACCATGTGCTAACCTTTTACTGATAACATGTGAGGCCTTCCTGGTTTTCTACCTGTGGGGAGAGAAGAACGTGGTGTTGGCCCCTTCTGATCTTTCTTTGTCCAGGGGGGAAGGACTGGATTTCTCTATTATTTCTAAATTGTAGATAATTGTAAATACATGTAAATATATTTTGTATATATGCTTGCAAATTGGGCTTGCTGCAAAATACATCTTTATCTTACTTCCAAATCTTCTGAGCTAGTCTGATTTCAATTTTATTTGGGGGGGGTAGTTTCTCAACCCTTCACAGGTGGGAAGCAGCTGGTTCACCCAGTCCCATTTCCCTACCCACTACCAGATTCCTGCCACCCATCACAGTCAGGTCATCCACTCATCACTGATACAAAGTACCTGTATTGCACAGCAGTGTAATCAACTACAGGCAAATGATTTTGGGGCAATCCTGCACTGACAGTGAAGTAAACTAGAAAGTGAAATCCTTTCTTTGATTAGCTTTTTGGAATGCTAATATTAATCCATATTCCCTGCTAAAAAAGAAAAATAGGAGGATTGTAAGAACGTGGACCTTTTTGTAGTCAAAGAAAGATAATGGCTGAAAATGTCCTCTTTCCCTGACCTGTGGGGAAAACCTGAGAAAAGACTCACTGCTCTAAAGTCTGTCTCAAAAGTAGCATCCAAGGTGCAAAGACTCATAACCTCAAATATTTCTCTGAAAGTACAAAGTATTGAGTAACTTTACTGTGGTCAAGGGAATTAAGGGAACAGGTCCTCACCTGCCATGACAAAGGCAGAAGAGGCACACAATACAGCCACTGCATTGGGTTTGACAATGTGGAACTTGAGCTGCTTTGCTGCATCTCTACAGAGGGTGGAATGCAAAAATGTGCTGCCATCATTGCAGTCTAGAGGCTGGAACAGAAAATCCATAAGGAAATCCATATTTATTTATTTTTTATCTTTTGAAAGCAAGCAAAAGCACTAAGATTCACTACTTCATCCCAGTGGAAGTCTGAAGAGCAGCTGAATGCAATAGATGCAATAAATCTCTTAACTCTTCCCTTGTTTAAGGACAGTGACAACTGTTGGGAAAACCCTGTTCAAATAATCACAAGACATGTAAAAAGTGGTTCCAGTAAGCTGAATATAGATCACATCATCATGAATAAGACCTCTGAGGACAACATGGGTTCAGCATGATAATGATACTCAGCTGTCTTGGAAGGTCTTAAAATAACATCTAGCACCTCAGTAACTCAAGATCATGATACCTCATTCCTGTGTAAAAGGAGGAATCATTCAGAACTACCCACCAGTAATATCCAACCTCAGAAACCACAGGTGAGTTTTTAAAAAAATCTATAGAAGAAACAAAATTACCATCCCCCGCTGAAATGGACATCTATTGTAATGGAGACAGCTGCAATTCACAGATGTTGATCCACTTTTTGTTGTTGTTGGGGTTTTTTTGGGGGGGGGGAAGGTCTTGGGTGTTTTTTTGCATTACCAAAAAGAAATGCCAAAGTTCCTTCTTGTCTCAGAAGCAAATGTGGAAGCTGGAGCTATGAAAGGGAGTAAGATCAAAGAACTTGAAAGGAGTCTATGAAGCCCTTCTAAGCAGTCAGTCAATGCCTCCTGCTAAAAGTAGAAGAGAGGCACCAAGATGTCATTCTCTGAAAAGTTAGAAATAATGAGAAGCAGCTTATCATGGTAAAGATTATTAGCAGGCAGGCTAGTGGCAGAACTAGTTCACTACAGTGATGATAAAACAGCATGAGGAAAGCAGAGCAATTTTAAGGAAAGGTAGCTAAAAATACTAACACACACTCCTCCGAGTCTCTTCTCATCTCCAGCACGGTGATGCTTCAAAGTTAACTGTCCCAACAGACAACCTTATACTCTGTCTGCAAGCGTCAAGATGAAGCATTATATGCTGTGGTAGGCCTGTAGTCTCCAAGGATTACACGTCTGTATGAATGATGGGGATAGTTGGATTTTGTTCCAGTTACTGTGAATTAGGAGCAGAACCCTGTTGCCTGGCAAGCTTTTAGCATAAGGTTCAGCTGGGAAAAGTCTGGGTATGGTGCCTGGGCTGAAATATTGCAATAAAATGCTCAGAAGGACAAACTGGGTCTTATCTAGTTTTCTGATCTTACTTTGTCCAGGAGGACAGATCCCACAGTATCTCTTCCACAGATAAATGCACACCACACAACCCCTTCCTAACATCATCAGCTAAAGACCAGGAGACAAAGACCACTGCCCCAGGTATCTTAGAAGGCAGCTGACATCCCTAACTCCAAGAGTCTAGTAAGAGCAAGGAATTTCTCAAACTTACCTCAGACTACAACTTTATGGCATCTCTTAGAAAACAGCCATATTAAAATATGTGATAGTGCAAACACATGAGCAGTGGCCAGTCACCACTTCAGCCCATTTGGTGATAACTATGACTTTGTATTTCATGTTCTGTAAACGCTTCATACATTCTCACAAAAGTTTCCCTAAATTTATTTTGTGGTTTTTTGGGGTTTTTTTTACCCATCTAGTGCATCTGGAGTTTACTTCAGAACTTCACCTCTTGTGATATTTGAAATTTTTCCTCTAATTTTCAGTCTAAATTGATTCAGGACTGTGCTGGTTTGAACTAATTGGAGGATTTGAATTAGAAATTAGACTATAGACTGAGAGGAAAGCACTGACAATGCTACTTCACTCATAGCTTTACTGAAAAAGAAAAAAAAAAATGTTTTAAGAGTTGTAACCCAAATATAGATAAGTCAGACTGCTTCAGGCCTCTCTGGGCTGTGGCTGGCTCCTCGTGTGGCTCCTTTTCCCTGACTTCTGTAGCTGATTCTGACTAATTCTACTAACTTCTTTTCCTAATGCTAACTCCCCTGGCCGATCTACCTTCACCTATCTGCTGCATTGACAGATGGTGAGATAAGATTGGGGAAGGGGAGAAAGGTGGTAGAGGTAGTTAGAATCCCCTCTTAAGGATTTTGATCTCTGGGAGGGTTGTGGTGTTTCTGTATTACCTTTTTCACTGTATATATCTGTAAGTATCTGTTACACGTTGTAGCTTCTTTTATCAACTTCAAGCCGACTGAGTCCTAGCCTGGCTTATTTTCAAAGGGTGGGGGGGTAGGCAACTGCCAAACCACCACAAGGACTAATTAATAAGCATATTATCTTGTGCTGATATTATCATTCAATTTCATCCACTCTTCTCCCTCCCTGGTGTTTGCATTCTAAAGGTATTTAGAACGTAGTTGGTTTATTTCTGGATATTACATAAAATTATAGGAATAGAGGCTTAGCGTATTTTTCCAGGAAGTCTGACAGAAGTTAACTATATTTCCTCAGTGGAGGGTTAACTTCTTTTTTTCACTAACAAACAAAAGACTGACTCTAATTCCTTTTCCTATTTCCTCCAGTACAAACCAGGCGTTATTACACCTTCACAGACAACAAACTATAACCTGTGACTAGGCAAGAGGCAAGAATTGTACCTAGCAGGCATCAGCCTAGGGCTGCAGTGAGGACTGCGAGCAATAAGTTGAGAGAGGAGAACAAATACCTAGTAAAGGAGGGGACAGCACTCAACATTCATCATGTAAGAGCCTTTTTAAAAAACTTGACAAGTGAGATGAGTTGACCACAGACTTTCTTCTACCCAAATTTGAAAACTAATGTATTTGGCATCTAGAACTCCTATGCTCTAGGAAACTGCTGCATCTGCTTCAGTTCAAGTTGGACATTAGGAAAAGGATCTTCAGGGTGGTCAGCCACTGGGACAGGATATGGCAGACGCTCTTTTTCATATGGTTTAGTTTTAGGTACTCCTGCGAGAAGCAGGGAGTTGGACTCAATGAACCTTATGCATCCCTTCCAACTTGACATATTTTATGTGTCTGTGTGTATGCAAAAGGCAAGTTTAACAGGTTTAATAGGTTGGACTCAAAGATCTTGAAGGTCCAGGTTAATTCTGTAACCACCCTCCTGTTTTTCAATGTAACGCCACACTTTTATGTTGAATTCAATGTCATTCAATCGTGTTAGGAATGGCATCAGGATACACAATGCATTGAGCCTCTGTGAATGCTAAAGCGCCTTTGCTGCTGTCTCCAAGCAGTGGTGGCATGGCTATGGAGGGAACCAGCACTTGACACTTCTTGAAACATGATATCTGAAAATTCCACAGACCCTACTTTTAAAGAGCCAAGAAAGTTTAAGGTCCAGGACAGAGGGAGCGATCAATGTAAATCAGGTGGCTCTCCAGCACAGCTGCTCTATCGATCTCAAACATTTCAGCACTTAAGGGGATTTGTCTCACCAACTGCAAATGCTAGTATCTGAGCTCATCACCTTGGTCTACCTTTAACTGAGAGAAATAGGTGCCTCTAGGGCTCAATTTCTCTTGCCCTAACACGGATATCTAAAATAGCTTAGATAAATTGCACACAGCTATAGGATCCAATGATCATAAAAGGAATCTAGGGAGAGTACCTTTGATGTAGGCACTTAAACTGTAGATAATTCAGGATAGTTGAGACAAGCTGCACTGCTGAAGTCTGCCTCAGGAGAACAGGCATTCAGGCAGATATGAAGTCACAAACAGTGGTTCAAAAGATGGGCTTTCAATGGCACCATGATCTAATCTTGAAGTCTTTATTCGCTCCAGACTTTCCTCGTTGAATTTTAAATAAAGAATTTGAGATTTGGCTCAATGATATCAGCAATGAAAGCCATCATTAATCTAAGAAAACTGATTTATGAGAAAATATTAAAATAATTAAATATGTATAGCTTGACTAAAGCCACTATAAAAAGAGAAATATGATAATTATCTACAAGCTCTGGAAGGATGCACACAGTAAGGATTATGGTTTTTAACAGGGATTTTCAGGAAACTATAGCTAAGAGTAATGTGATTATACTGAGCAAAGTAAAATTTAGGCTGACAAGGAAAAAATCCTAATAATGAAGTGTATTCTATTGTGGAATAATCTTTCAAAAGGAAATTGGCTGAAGTCCAGTCACATCTAAAGCCAACTGGACTAAGATCCTTGGAGAACAATCCTGCATTAGCTACAAGATGGACTAGATGACTCAACAGCACTTTGTCATTTTTAAATTCCTATCATTCCACTGTATAAAATAATCCAATAAGCCAAAGGGAAGAGGGAAATAGGCTTAGCAACAACTGCACAGCCGTCTCTGCTATGAGAGCTGCACACTGCAATCAGTGTATCTTTCGCTGATTGCACTGAGGAAGGAAACATCTGCACGTGGTCAGAGTACCACATAAACTCCATGCAATAAAGTCATATCCCTGATCAATCCTTCTCCTCCTTGTTCCGCTCCCTTATAAAATAACATTACCAGAAGAACCAACTCTGCACCATAAATGTGTTAATCAGGAGTTTGGCTGCACCAACTAATCATAATTGATTTAAGCTTTCTTGGTCTCAGTTGACAATTGCTGTTAAACAAAACTCAAAGAATAAATAGCCTGTGGGCACATATTTTCACTGAAATAATCTTGCCACATGTTGATCTACGCCGAACAGCATATCAATGTTTTTCTAAAGTTATGATGCTCATTTTCAATGCTGTGCAGTAGTTTTGAAGAGGCTTTGACATTTTATAGCTAAAATGTCTTGCTGAGTGCCTGTGTTAATATACTGTCTGTTTTTTGTTACATTTAACAGAAAGTCTGCAATCAACAGAAGCCTTCTTAAACATGACTATTCAGTTTAACTGAAGATTTGGGTTTCCTTCTCCAGACAATACAATATTAGATGGCCTTAATTTTACATACATATATATATATATATGTGTATATATATGTGTGTGTGTGTATACACACATGTGTATATATATATATATATATATACACACACACATGTATATATGAAATTTTCTGAAGAAAGTATCTCAAGTATAGTATTATCCTTCTATAACTCATTGCAACTCCACTTTTCTCACAGTACTCACACTCTACAACGTTGACCAAACCTATTCTATCTACTTTATGTAGAGGTCTGGTAATTCAGAGAATGAATCATAGAACCAGAGAACACATCTGATTGGAACAGACCTTAAAGATCATCCAGTCCAACCCTTGACTCAGCAGTAAACAGTCAATGCTAAAACATGTCTCTAAGTGCCAAGTCCACACAGTGCTTGAACATCCTCAAGAATGGTGACTCCACCGCTGCCCTGGGCAGACCATTCCAGTGTTTGATAACCCTTGCAGGAAAGGAGTATTTCCTAATATCCAGCTTAAACCTCCCCTGGTGCAGCTTGAAATCATTTCCTCTAGTTCTGTTGCTTGACAGCAAGGAGAATAGGCTGGCCCCCTCCTCACTTCAGTCTTCCTTCAAGTAGTTGTAGAGAGCAATGAGGTCTCCTCTCAGCCTGGTCTTCTCCAGACTGAACAACCTCAGCTCACTCAGACACTTCTCATAGGCCATGTGCTCCAGGTCCTTCACAAGCCTCACTGCCCTCCCCTGGACACACTCCAGCACCTCAACATCCTTACTAAAGTGAGGGACCCACATCTGAACACAATTTAGGATGTATAGCGAGGACAACTTTTCTGACAAAGACTTTGAAAGAACATCACCATCTGAAATTCAGATCTGCATGCCACATGGGGATTTTTTTTTTGTTGTTCTTTTTGTTTGTTTGGTTGTTTTGGGTTGGGATTTTTTTGTGTTGTGGGTTTTTCTTTTGGCCTGAAGTGCTCAATTAAGCATACAACAGCAGCGACAGGATTTCTGTTTTTCAAAAGAATTAATATTAATGGAAATCTATGCCTGCAAAACAAACCAGTGATCAACAGCTCACAGCTTACACCGCTGATTCTGAATTATTCACATAATTTCTCCTTGATTTTTTTCCCCTTCTCCGATGAACCTTCCAAATTGGAACCAAAATTACTGTTTTCCTACCTTCTTTGCCAAAGGAGTTAAGAGAAATCAAATATTAGAATTTTACCATACTCAGCCCTTCTAAATGCATACACATTTGAGAATTTTCCTTCTTTCTTATCTTAATAGGAGACATGAAACATGAATTACCCTTTAACTGATATAGCTGCTAATTTCCACTCTTGGTGATAGAGTTAAGACGATAAAGCGGCAGCTGTGTCACTGAAGTCTGGTGGCACCTGAAACTAAGCTTGCCTTAGTAAAAGTGACCCCTTGTTTTTAATTGGTCTGAACATATGTCAGGAGAAATGCTGGCTGCCTCATCGCAGTTCCGTGGGGTTGGACATACAGTGCTGGGGGACGGTGTTCAAAGGGCAGCAAGAGATACTGTAAGAGATGGAAGATAACCATCAGGAAGGTCCAGGGGGCCAAGAGACAGGTCTGTAGACTGCAGGGGTGCGGCTACATGACAGAGGAAGCAGGCAGAGGCAAGAAAAGAAACAGATGGGGAAGGGGCCCATATGAAACAGCATTCTATCATCTGCAAATGACTATGAGACAGAAGACACTACCAGAAAGCCCTAAAGATGTGAGGGGCAACTTTTATGCTGCAGTTTTCTGAGCAACCTGGGCAGAGGTCTGTACGCAAATCCAGCAACAAAGTTTTTGCTGCTGCCCTTGTGCTTATTTTCTGCTTGATGTCTAAGCAAACAAAAAAACAAAACAAACCAAAACAAATACCAAAAAAAGGGGAATGATGAGCCAGAAGAATGCAGAAGTTGATTAAGGCATCTTCCAAGCACCAAACAGAGGGGCAGATCAAAGAAGAAGAGGACGGAATATTGTTTAATTATTTTTAGGAAATTATCAGTGGGAAATTGGTTTTATTACACTTAACTCAGACAGCTATTTCTAATGATGATTCTGTAACCAAAAGCTAACTTTGCTGTAATTTTCTATTGATGTACGACATTGTAGGAATTATGGAAAAAGACCAAACAAACAAACAAAACCCCAAAAAAACCCCAAAAACCAAGCCAACCAACTAAGGAGACATAACGTATTTTTGTTTCCACTGAGTGAGAATTGACCATTTAAAAATAATCACAAGAGAGTACTACATAAAACTCAGCTTGAAGGATGGCTTTTTCCAGCAGTTAGCAAGACTGCCAGCATAGCAAAGATGTTTTGACATGAAAATACCTTCACAGTTTTACAGCAGAGTAACTACTCTGTTTTTACCTTTGCTCTGTTAGAAGATGTGCGGCCAGGCAGCAGCCTTGGAGGCTACATAATTTTCCAGTGCAGGTTTCTGCACTTACAGGGAAATACCCAGAGAAAAGTGATGATTTCACAACAGAGTATATTCAGACACAAGGATTTTCTTGAGGATAGGAAGAATAGCAGGAGAGGGAGCTAGAGATGGTCATTCCTGCATAGATGTGTGACAAGTAAACTTACAGCAAGGCTCCAGAGGTGGCAGAAATAAAAAGACTTTGCTCAAGATCTTCCAGTGAGGATTTCATAGCAGCTGTGTTTAAACGTGAGAGCTGCAAGTTGGAAAGAATGGCAAAAGGAAAAGACTATCCCAAGGTGCCATCTGCAGAGGGGCAGACCTCTTTGCAGTTGCCTTATTTCAGGCTGTCTTTCTTGGCACATCACAGTTTTCGCTATCCAGAATAATGTTGCTCTAGTTTCGCATCATGCACTGTGAGACTCAGCATTAGGAACCAGAAGATCTGGGGGTCACTGATTCAGTGGGCTCATTTTTAGGAAACCAAAACTGCCTGATAAGAACTTTTGCCACATGCTCACATTAATATTATTTAAAAGATAATGCAAAATTGAAAGAAATTGGATTTTTTTTCCTGCTTGAAATAAATAATTTGGCTTGAGATTTTGTACATTAGCATTTACTATCTCTACTGTAGCAGAGACTCCAGGAGACCAGGTGGTAAAACAGGAAGGAAGAAGCAGGACAGTGATAAAGCACAGATCAGTTGTCCTTTTTTTAGAGTAAGCAAAATTAAACTGCCCCTCACAGAGAAAGCAGGGAAAACTGCAAATTAAAGGTGTATTTTTTACCACCAAATTATTTCCCACACAGTCAGATGCATGGTGAGAAAAGCTGTGGGAAGTTAGGATGCATGAATATTGGAAAAAAAAAAAAAAAAAAAAAGCTTTACTTAGTTTTAAAATCTTACAATTTGGAGGTCTGAACCTTGACTTTTAAGCTTAAATTGCTATCAATGGCTCCTTTCTTGTGCTTTGAGATGAGTAGCATTTTAATAAGTAACCTTTTAAGCTACTGTCCTGAGAACTCTTTCAAGGTTTTGTTTGGATGCTTTTGAGTTTTAGGCATGAGGAGAACAAAAGGGAACAGAAGGAGATGATAATCTTTATTAGGTATTTGTATGTTTCTGCAATAGGTCCCAAGACTTTTTAAGTATCAAGGTTCTTTGTGTCTAGCAGGAGGCACAGCTCCCTGCAAAGTCAAAATGCTCCTGGATTCTCCCTCCGCCATATCACGTAACATTGAAATGTAACAATTAGAGGGCTTTCTACAAATGAAAACACTTATCAAAAAATATCAAAAGTTGCTTGGCACTCTGAATTAGAAGAAAAGGAGACTAATTCATTACAAATGAGATTCTTAAATACTGCAACTACACACAACAATCCAGTAAGTTTACATGCATTAATTGTTGCCACAATGTTGAAGAGCCTTTGAGTGCAATTGCATTACCCAATTAAGCCCCAAATTGTCAAATTATTCATGCAGTGCAGGAATATAATATTTTAAAATTATCCCAATCAGTTAGATAATACTCCACTTCTGCACGTGAAGCTTTTCATAATTTAAAAGAAAAAAAAAAATTCTTTCCAGTTTTCCCTTAAATCCCAGGAGGGTTGGATTTTCCATCTTAAGTCTCCCTAAAACACAAAGGGCTAAGCACTGGAAGCATTGTGCAGTTTTATAACTCAGGAAACAGGGGGTTAGGAGCACTTACGTCACAACTTCATCAAGAATGAAGGCCTAGGTTCTTTCACTCCCACCACCACTGCAATCTTTAAAACATATTACAGTCCTCCTGCATTAGATTCCTCTCAGGGTTCAGGTAAAGGGAAACCAGTTGTCCACAAACTGGGAAATTTAAAATACGGGTGACTAATCAAGATTGTTCACAAATATGGAAGATTAAAGAGTCCCATCTTTCACTTAGGAAAGAAAGACATACTCCAGCACACCAGCTTTTGAAGGATTCACATCCCAAGCACAGGATCGTGAGACCTGCTGGGTACAATGTTTTCACATGACTGAAGGAGATTTTCTAGTCACTAATAACACCAGCGTAAATTTTAATGGGGTTCTTCTGAAGAGAAATAATTAACATATGGTTGACTTCCCATATATTAGAGAAAACAATAACAGTGACTAAACCAGTATCTTCAGTAGCATAGCATAATTTCATCTGTCTTGGTCATGATGAGTTGTGCAGCTGACTCACCTCACAGAAGTGCATCACATGACGAGAATGAGCACAATGTCAAGGATTAGATTTTATCTAAGACAGGGGACCACATTATGAGAGGCTACCTAGAAAGCAGCAGTCAGCCAGCCATTACCTTTTTGAGTCACAGAAAATCCCTGACAGGTGGTTAATTGATAATACTGTATCACAAGGCAATCTCTGTACCATTGACTTGATTGCCAGGCTTCAAGTGAGGGCACATAATCTTGGGTTTTCACAGTCCAAGGTGTCATTCTGAATGTGTGGTTTGCAAGCCCCAGGATCCTTGCAGAGTTAAATTCTCATAAGAAATCTTTATCTGCTACAAAAGGGCCTCAAAGTAATCTCAAGCTGTGGCAATGCCAGAGGACTTCTCACGATTCAGTGTCCTACCAATTATGGCCATCAATATGACTGTAGTGGATGTCAAAGAGAAATCAGGACACTGAATTTACCTGAGAAGCTCTTGCCAGGGCCTCCTATATGATGTTTAGAAATCCCAGCTGAAATAAACAAAACAGGGAAATGATTAATGGCATCGAGTATGGTAGGTGGGTTCTTATCCTGGCAGACACTCGACAGACTGTGGGTTCAACTTAGTCACAAAAGGATGATGTGGAGGAGCTGGATCAGATAACAAAAAATGTCTGTGAAGCACATGCCTCTATTTGGTATCATATTTATTAACATAGCCATTCAAGCAATCTTATTCTTAGAACAAGAACTACAATAAACAGAAGCACTCCAGTTGAGTACCACTGATTAATCATAAGGTTTCCTCTACTTCAAGAAAAACAGAGGCATCTAAACTACCAACCAATGCTTGCCTAGATTCCCCCCTATATTCAGTGGAGCAAAACAAGGAGTTTACTCTTCACTGAGATGGCTGGTTAAGGAAGTAGGAGCAGAGAGAGTAAAATCCAAGCCATTGCTCTTTTGCATTTCCATACAGTGTGGGGGAAAATAGGAAATGCCAAGATGCAATGCAAAACAGAGCTGGGCTGAATCATTCTCTGAAGCTGCTCTCTCAGCTGCACAGGCAGAATGGGCACCTATCTAACATCTGTGGGATGATCAGATCTGTATTTGACCCATCTCCACCCTGGCACAGCAGCCTTTATACAAATATAGCATACCAAAGGATTAACCTACCTATCATTGAACTTAGATGTCCATAAAATGATTCCTGTCATTCCAAAAATAAGAGTGGTGCGGCAGACAAACTCCTGCTTCCATCAATCAGCTTTTCATTAACATCACTCATCCTGTCCTCTTTATTCTGAATAAAATCTGCATTCTCTCTTTACCATGCAAATACCTCTTATATAATAAATACCACAACGCAATGAATCCTTCAGTGTTCTTTTTTCTTGTTGGAAAACTCTCCCTGCACTGCTTAACGCTGAGAAGATTTTTCAGATCTCAGCATACACATTAACTATAATATTTCTTTCTCATGCAAGCACACCCACGTATTGTCTTTTTCATTTTTCCCTGGTAAGGAAAGGTATTAAATTAAAGATCTTCAGCTCTATTCTTTGGGCTGAGAATTGCTGCACAGATGAAAGCTCCTTCTAGGATTGTCCTAGTTATGAGAAGACTAACTCAGACCTTTCTCCAAAATGAATAAGGAGTGGAGTTTTTGTTGCTTAGTTGTGTTTCTTGGGGGGTTTTTTTTGTTTGTTTGGGGTTTTTTTTGTTTGTTTCTTTAATTTGGTCTCCTGTTTGGTTCTCAAGAGGATTTTCAGGTATCATTTATAAAAAGAGAAAAAAAAAAAAAAATCTTTTAACCATAGGAACATTGCACAAAAAAATAAGAAACTTGAACTATTTTCTTCTAGAAGTTCTGCCACATCCAGGAAATATGATGTTTATTTTTCCTCACAGGAAATGTGTGAACTTCAGAAATAAAATCCAAGCTTGGATACATCTCTAATTTTCATTTATTGATTCTCAAATAGTATGTCTATGCATTGAGGGAAGCACTGAAAATCTCTATGTGCAGGTGGAGGCAACCATCTGTAAACAAAAAAAACGTAACAAAGAAAAGGCAACAGGAAGATCTGCTATAACAGTGCAATCTTAAGTTGTCAAATCTTGGGACCTCAACTGTTTTCTTCAAGGCTTTTCTGTGTCCAGCTTCTTCTCTTCTGAATTGCCTTCATAAATCGTGAGTCCTCCACAGCACTGTTACTGACTTTCAGGGAAAATACTCTCTGACAGAGGGTAAATTTTCATAGGCAGCTCCAAGACAGTTCCTCATCCTGCATTATTACTCCATCTTCTGCAAGAACACTGTTCCTCCTTGAAGAATTTTATTTCCTTACTTATCAACACCTTCCCCTACACATCAGCATGTTTCTTCTCACCCTCTTTTAGTCACATTGTGCAAAAAATCCTAGAAAAGGTGAAGTGTTGTATGTGTTAATGAAAGGCAGATTAGGAATTGGCTGTTAGTGACACAGATGCTGCATCCCATATTGTCGTGGGACTTTCTACCAAGCTAGAACTATCAAGCTAGAACACATGTGCACTACTCTCAAATATACCATGGAGAGGCACTTGTGCACCTTGCTATTAGCCTGAAACAGATTTTCCAGCATCTGAGCAGTGACCCATTAATAGCTTACATAATGAAAAACAGCACCAAAATGAGTCAGTGTGCTTGGCAAATTCAGATCATTAACCATGAGAAAGAGCTTCAAGTGGATCAAGGGAGAAACACATACCCCAGAGAACATTAAATGGAGAAGGCTTATTAGTGACGAGTAAACAGGTGCAACATTCCCCTAGAAATGGTGGGATGGACCCTTCATTTCTGATTGAAAATTCCTCTCTGAAAGACCCACCTTTCACAACAGAATACAAGCTGGACTCTTAACATCCCTCTCCAGGTACATACAAACTGAAAAGGAACTTGGTAGGAAATAACCAGGAGGAGAAAGTGCACGGCTCCTACAATTGCAGGCTCACTACTGTGAAAACACAGCAGGAGGAGGCAGAGATTAAGAGCAATCCATATACAGATCCATACTGTACATGATGTGGTAAGAAAAGACTGCAGCACCCTGAGAGGCACTCCAACAGTCTGCAAGCAAACTGAGTTTCACTAAGTGGTGACCACAGTGCTCTTCCCTAGGAAGCTGGACCAAAAATAAAGCAGAAAAATGAGTTTCTCAGTTTAAAAAAAAAAAAAAAAATAACAACAATAAAAATAACCCACCCCGAAGCTACAGACAAATCATTCCACTTAACAGTGTCAATTCAGATAAGTCCACATCAGGGCTGCAACTGTTCCTCTTGAGCAGATTCCCTATTAGTGGTGACAACTCACAGCCAATACGTGCACATGGGGTGATAACTGGCTGTTGCAATGGTGGTCTTGCTCCAGCATGAAAAATTTAGAGAAGTAGCTACATCACAGTTTTAGAAAGCCTGGTCTAAATATTTTCACCATCTTAACCAGACAGTCCAAACACTTTATGTTGGGTTGGGTTTATTTTGGGTTTTGGGGTTTTTAATTGATTTTTTTTTTAAATAGTGAAGATAAAAATTCAAGTTTACATTGACCCAAACTGATAATTGCTATTCACAGTTTGCATTGGGTTGGAAGGGACCCTCAAAGGTCATCTTGTCCAACTTCCCTCACAGTGAGCCGAGACACCTCCAACTAGAGCAGGCTGCTCAGGGCCACATCAAGTCTGGTCTTGAATGTCACCAGGGATGGGGCCTCAAACACATCCCTGGGCAGCTTATTCTGGTATTTTACCACCCTCATTGTAAAGAGCTTCCTCCTCAAGTCTGGTCTTGAATGTCACCAGGGATGGGGCCTCAAACACATCCCTGGGCAGCTTATTCTGGTATTTTACCACCCTCATTGTAAAGAGCTTCCTCCTCATGCCCAACCTAAATCTACCCTACTCCAGTCTGAGACCATTGCTCCTTGTCCTATTTACATGAAAATGTAAATCAATGTAGATTTCACGTTAATTCAAAAGGGCTCTGTTTTTTTGTAAAGAATGGCTTAACAAGTTTCTTTTCAAGTTAATTGTTTGCAGTAGGACATAAAGAATCAAAGCACATGAACACCAGAATTTGTTCTATGTGGAACAACTTAAATCTTAGGTTCTTCAAAGACACAGTCACCAGGATTCATCAAAGTTGCTGGAAGAAACCACCCTTTATGCTTTCACCAATCCTCCACTTTGGTTCAGAATTCTCAGCCTTAGGCTTTATACTAGAGATATGACATACACTTAACAGTTTGCCATGTTTCATTTTTATGAAATTGGAGTGACTCCTTTGGTGTAAAATACATAATCCCTTTTCACAAAAGGCTGATACAAGGACCATTTGACAGGACAGGATGTTGCACTAATGCTTGAGATGCCTATCTCTGCATGCAAGTCTGATGCTATACACAATGCTCACTTGGCTTCATTTCCTTATCTATTTTATGTGGATGAACAGCTGGAAATGGACGTATAGAGGCTTTAGCCTTCCACGGCACATCTAAAACAGTACACAACCAACATCTATGCATCTGTGAATGCCAGAAAGCCATCTGTATACAAGTTAATTGCTTTTGGTTTGAATAGTTTCCATTTTTATCCTGTCATCTACATTTGCACCTATTCAGTAGTTCGATTTGGAGACAGCAGGGGAACATGAGGCACATTCCAGCCCAGCTCTTCCATCATCCAGGCCCGCTTTGCTGCAAGCCTTCCCTCAAAATCATTCCCTCCCTTCAGCAGCTTTTTCTCTATTTGTCTCAGAAACTAACTGAGCAAACCTAAGAAGTGCTATTTTCACCAACACTTCTGTAGAGTAAATTACCAGGCTTACTGGGTGACAGGAACAAAGCATGGGTTTATTTTCCGGTTTCCCAGCTCCACTTACTTTCCAGTGACAAACTCAAGCTGTCCAGAAGCAGCAAATTCAGCCCCGAGCAGGAGGAACAGCCATGTCAGACTACAAAGCACTTTCAACTGATTGCTTTGAAAAGCAACCAGCTCTTCCTTTTGTTCATTAAAACTGTAGATACACATATGCATGCATGTGTAGGAAATTAACAATGCAAATCATACTCCAAAAAAAACCTCTGACATGTACTTAAAATCTTGCTACTAATTATGGATGTGATTTGGGCCACTGATGTATTACTAATTAGCAAAAATAATCAGTTGTGTTTTCCTAGGAGGAAAGGAGTGAAGCCTAACTAGCAAAAATAAAACTAAAGCTAACACTAAACACTTCTGCTTTGTACCCTCTAAACAGTGCTTGTTAGCTCTGGCAGATCTTTATTAATGACCCTATGAAAGCATCAAAATTATCTAAGCAAATCCATTATTTCCCTCAAATATCATCATCCGTAGATCTCATCTCAGCATGCAGTTTCTGTCAGAGATTTCGTGCAAAGAGAAAAGTTGTTTTATAGGCAAGCTTAGGCTTGACCAAAAGAAGTGCATAGAAGTACAACTAAAGAAACTGTGGCAGGGCAGGGCACTGCCCCACCGGAGGTTTGAATGAGGTACAAACTGCCCCAATCAATACAGAAACACAAAGCAAATTTTCTATATCTAAGGAAAACACCACTGAAAAAGCCAGAGCTATGTCATCCAAATCTGTCCCTTCACAAATATATAGAATACTCTCTTAAATACTGCTTGTTAGCTGTAGGAAAAATTAACAACAAATCCCCCTGCAGGGAGTCACTCTTGTATTCTAGGAATAATTAAACTAAAATACTATGGGTGGTGACCTTTCTCATTTACTTTATAGTTACTAGTCAAAAGTGCAATGTCACCCCATGGATACGCACAATCAACTTTATTTTCTGTTCTAATTGAAAAATGGAGTTGTTAACGTCAAGAAACATTAAAATGAAGCTGCTCCACTGAACTTGTTCCATCTAGCTACCTACTATTAGGGTTTGTGATAAAATCCCCTCTCTATATGCACCCAAAAGAGAGCAGAGGATCAGTGATGGGGGTGACCCAAACCATCTGGGTGTGCTTAAAGGCATTTGGATGTGGTGCCTAGGGGTATTGTTTAGGGTGAACCTTGTAGAGTAGGGTTATCAGTTGGACTTGGTGATCTTGAGGGTCTTTCCTAACCTGAACGTTTCTGTGATTCTGTGATCTCCTGCCCTGCTTATCCAAGCCCATAGCTGGAACCATCCCATCTGCAGCACACAGGGAGCCTGGAGGCAACATGGCAGCTACGGTAGACAAAATAAACTCTGAGAGACATAACTCTCACCCTTGAGGACCAGGGGTGACACCTATCACCAGGAGACCATGAGAGAGGCTATTTGCTTCACCTCATTGTCTGACGTGGGTCAAAACCTGGGGTCATGGGGTACACTGTGGGGTGCAAGGGAAGGGTATTTTGGCCTTGTGTAAGACCTAAATCTCTAAAACGGGAACTGAAGTAGGGAGAGGGAGTGACTGAGGTGATTTTGGGTAGGAACAGTCCTGGAGAAAGCAGAAAGGATAGGGGACAAAAGAGGTTAGTTGAATGTGAAGAGGCAGCTGGTTACCACAAGTTGCCTGTCCATTCCCTGTCCTGTTTAGCGCAGTCTGTTGTGCTTCTTCATGAAACACCATTTCTACCTCTCTTCCCAAACAAGAGGCTCTCTCTCAAGTGTGCAGGGGCTGAGGGTTCTGCATGAAGCAGCTAGAGCAAGACCAGTGGCTGCAGAGTGTCCAGCATAGCACCCAGAGGAACTGAAAGTGTGTGAATCATACTGAACACTAAGCTGCACTATCTGGCAAGATGGTGACCTAGTCTGGGAGACATATGTGTCTCCACAGGCAAAGCTGCCAGAGGAGGTGCCTGTTGCAGGGACCAGTTAAATCTGTGCTTCAGGATATACCAATACATAAGAAAACATACTCTCCTATGTAGGAATACTTTATTATTTTAACATAATTTATGCCCTATTTGTGCTCTCCTGGCTCTTGTCTGCAGTAACAGGGAATTTATGGAATTGTAGAATCATTTCAGATGGAAAAGCCTCTAAAATCATCAAGTCCAAACATCTACCTGACACCAACCTCTCCAGATCCCTCCGCAGAACCTTCACATGTTTGAGTAGATTAACACTCCCACCCTATTTGGTATTGTCTGCAAACTTACTGAGGGTGCACTCAGTTCCCTCATCTAGATCATTGATAAAGATATTAAAGAGAACTGGTCCAAGAACTAAGCTGTGGGCAACAGCACTTGCAACCAGCCACCAACTGGATTTAAATCCAAGCACCACCACTCTTTGGGCCCAGCTATCCAAATAGCTTTTAACCCAGCAGTGCATCCACTCATCCAAGCCATACACAGCCAGTTTCTCCAGAAGGATGCTGGAAAATGATGGAAAGCATCTTGGTGGGCACTTCTGTCAGTTCCCCCATACCCTCAGGTAGATGCCATTAAGCCCAATAGACATGTGTTTGTCTAAAGGGTGCAACAGATCACTCTCTCCTCTTTGACAACAGGGATTTCATTCTGCTCCCCACCCCTATCTTCCAGCTCAGGGGCTGGATATCTAGCAAAAAAACTGCTCTTAATTCTAAAGACTGAGACAAAGAAGGTATTGAATACCTTGGCCCTTTCCTCATCCTTTATCCCTATGTTCTCTGCATCCAACAAAGGACAGAGATTCTAACTTGAAGAGCCATCAGGGCCTAACATTCAGGGACAATTCAAAGACAGATAATCTGATCTATCTCACAACAGCCTTACCCTCCACCTACTTCAACAGAGCTTAGTTAAATTTGTACCAAAACAAGATCAGCATCACGTCCCTGCTTCCAGCAACAAAACATCCCACAGCACCAAGACAGTATTAGAAAGTGTCATATACCACATGCACTTGAGGCAATCATAGTCCTTCTGCCAAGGAAACAATAAATGACCGGAGAGGATTACAGCTGATAGCTTCAGGCTTTGCATTTCCACTGTATGGAAGAAACATCCTTTTTTTTTTGGAATGTGGGTAGCACCCAATACATGCCCCCCCACCCAGAGCCATCCTGAGGGGAGATATTTCCACACCACGGGAGAAAAACAGCACTGGCTGAATAAAAGGAGAGTCTTACAAAGACATCATGAATTAGCAGAAAAGCAGTTTGGAAAGATAAGATATTAAACAATTTCTGTGGGGAATAAGAACACTGGAGATTATTTACTTTGCTTTAATTACTTTGGCACACTGCTAGATTAGTTTTTGTACGCTACTAGATTTTCATACCATCATTTTACAAATGCAAAGAAGCAAGTTCATGTTCTGAATATTTAAAGTTTACATATCCATATTATCTTGTCCTGTGGTGGAGTTTCTGCCACTCAATTCACAAATAAATAAGAAGGTTACACTTCTTGTTGTTGATGATATTATTATTATTAATGTTATTATTATTGTTGTTGTTATTATTGCTATTATCATAATAATCATTATTACTATTATCACAGTGATGCAAGCAATGACTTTTAATTTCTAGGGATGCGTGCTTTGACAGGAATCCACTGATAGCATATACAATATCAAAACAAATATAATCATCAGGTTTCACTGATGCTTTCAATCTAGATCACATCAGGTCATCCTCCAATCTCCTGGAACTCTGTGATGGAAAATTGAAAATAAGACAATTTCCAGGGGGCTTTAACTTATAAAAATGCAGTGTAATGTTTGAAAGAAATTTACCTGAAGGCTTTATGAAGTGTTTAATAGGCTCTATAGTTATGGACCGTATTACTGAACAACACTAATAAAACAGGAGGTTTAGACTCTCTATTAAATAGACTATCAATAAACTTACAATTAAAAAAAAAAACACACAAAAAAATCACTTATCTCACTGTTTCAATGCTAATATGAGAATCATGAGAGCTTGTGTGAAAGGTTTAATTGGGTGAAATAAAGATCCTGTTTTCTCCTTGACTCTCCTAATACAAACTATTTTAAGAAAGCCACTTATAAGAAATACAAAATTTCCTGCCTTGAAAGGAGCTGTCAGTACCTAAAACAACTGCAAACAATACCATTTCAATACACCTTAACAAGCAACAGTCCATCAAAGTCTATCCCCTATTGACACCAGGACTTTGATCTGAAATTTCCTCAGGCTGTTTTGCCACATTTTATTTCACAATATGAGGTTTGGCTACAAGTACTGTTAAAGAGCTTTGGACTTCCTTCCAGCACCAACAGAGCAAGGACTTTGTTTTTTTATTTTCTGCATGTGCAGTATCTAAGACAGTGAGGCCATCTATTATGGCCCCTCCACAAACATGAAAATCCCCCAAATAATTAATGTTATGATAATAGTAAAATACCAAACAGTAAATGCCCATGCACTCATAAACAATTTAAATTGTAGTGCACCCCACAGATGCTTGAAGGATTACTCTACACAACATGACAACAGAGTTAATTTAAAGCCAACTGGGAGAAATTAAAAGGCTCAGGTTAATTATTGCTTTACAGCTGAGTTGGAGGCATAAAAAACAGAGCAACTAGTATAGCTTGGAGATAAGCAACCACAGTTCCAGCTTCTCTCATCCCTACTCCTCATCTGCTCTCAGGAATGGCACAACAGGGTTCTTCAGTAACCAAAGGTGCCACTTCAGAAGTCCCTCTGTCTTGGTGGATCAACTCTGCTCCACTCATCACTGTACTTCCCACAACCAATTTCAAATGTAGCAAAAAGTGAAGAAGCAGCAAGCTGGTGAGTTCCCTTGCTTCAACTGCTATCAAAGCAAGGGAGAATGTAAAACTAGGTAAGACCATTAAAACTAGGCAGCATTGTAAAGTAGCAATTTGTAAAGAAGATAGAAGATGGTTCATTGAAAGGAAAACAAAGGTAGACAAAAGCTCCAGGAGATGAGCATTTATGGGGTTCTTCCTTCAAAATCTGAGTTTTTCAGCATTAAGTGATAGAAATATGAAACAAAATTACAAATTTACTGGGCTACAGCAAGCAATGTGACAAGGAATTAGGTTAGTAGGAGAGTCACGTACAACAGTTTTTAATATATACTTATATATTTGAGTATTGGGACTTTGAAAATAGTTACACTTAATATCTTCTTATATATTGCTAAAAAGATAACATTTGCTGCGAACATCAAATATTTGTTTGCCTTGATACATAAGAAACAGTTATCTTACCAGAAGTGTATTTAAATTTTGATGTAGAAGGATCCAAAATCTTCACCTCGAAAGGATTCACATCTGGGTACCATGACAGGGGACAACTTCCAGCAAAGTTTAAGAATTCTGGAAAGAATTAGAAATAATTCAAAATTAAAAAAAAATAAAAATTAAGCTAGATAACAAAGAGTATCCAGTACACATGAAGTTCCTTCCAAGTAGGAAGATAAAACTATCTGTAAATGAGTAGGTCTTCCTGAAAAAATCAGAACAGATACCAAGATACTTCCGTGCTAAAACAGTGGGTAATTCAGTTACAAGCTGGGCATTTCTGAAATGGCTGTGATCTATGAAGAGGAACTTCTCCAATGACTATGCATAGAGCACCCCACATTTTGGATAATACACCCTGTGAAGCATGTATTCTGGATCTCACTTGGTCAGAGGCTCACATGAAAAACTGACAAGTCAGGGTAAAATCAAAGGAGATATCCATTCCCAGGAACAGAGAAAGCTCAGGAGGAAAAGGTCTCTGTAGTTGGCCATCTGCTAAGATCAAGGAACTGCTCGTTGCTGAGTTAATTCCTTGCTTTTTCATATTTGAGTTTTGTGCCAAAACCAAGGTCTTGCAGCAGGTTCAAGGACAAGCTCTTCTCTGTCTTCTCTGATAAGTCATTACTTTTCAAGGCTATACAGAAGGCAGACTAAAGGTTCTGGGTACCTGTAAATTCATCACTTAAAAAAAAGACATTTATGTCCATGGTGCAATTTAAAGTCTCTATTTAAACTTAAATTTGCAAACCCAAACATCAAAGGGGTTTGGTCAGCAGATTCTCCAGGTTCCTTGGATGTGCACCTTAGCCAGCAGCCTCTTCACCTTTCTAGCAAAGCTGTGTGATGCGCTAGTGGAAGGGTCTGCTACCCAGCATCCAATTGGGTAGTGGAGAAGGAATTCAGTTATTCTGTTGATAACCAATGATCCAAAGTTGGGAAATTGTTGCCAAGGTGAGCACAGCAGTTTCTCATTATTAATCCCAACAGTAACACTGACTAATTAGATCTCAGAGGAATCTAGTTAAAGAGTGTGCTCAACAGCACAAACCATCAACAGGTGATGCTGTATTTTTGTTGAAAGAAAACTTCAAGGACAGGGATATTTTCCCTCCCTCTTGTGTCATGTTGTTGTAGATGTATAAGCAGATGGTTGTAACACATTACTGTAGATTTCCATTTAATATTATTTTCATGTTTACTTATGAAAAGAAAATTAAAACCCCCTGTGTCATTACTTAGAAAGGTCTACATACAGAAATCTAGAGAAACCTCAAAGCCATACAGTAACATTTATGCTCTACAAAAAAAAAAAAAAAAATGCACACAACAGTGATCTACAGTTCTCAACCAAACTATTTCAGAGAGCTACCCCTCAAAGTACATACATTCATACACACACACACAATATGTGTGTGTGTGTGTGTATATATATATGTATGTAGCATTTGAGGATTTCTTTTGAACTTTTAAAAACAGAACACATTTAAGTCACATCATATTACACTTTTGTGTCTGAAAGACAAATTCCCAGAAAAAATGGCACACAAGATGAGGCTGAGAAGTCACTTGTATTCTAGCTTTAAGAAGAGATAGCAAAGGAGGTATTTTACTGCTGTCTGGAGCTATCTAACAGAGAAGACAAAGCCAAATTCTTCCCAAAGATGCACCCAAAAAATAACACAAAAGGCAACAAATATAATTTACAACAATGGATGTTTGCAATTAATATGGGGGAGAGGGTGGGGAAACTGCTGTATGAGTGGTCATACAGTAGAATTTGTATCCACAATAGCTGGTGCCTCCATCCTTAGAGATTCTCAAAATCTAACTAAACAATACTGTGACCAGCATGATCCAGCTGGTCCTGCTTTGAGCAGAGCATGTACCAGATGGCCTTCAGAGATCCATTCCATCCTAAAATAGTTCTGATTCTATCACTCTGTGAGCAGAATAATGAGACATGTAGGGAAAAGGCTGTTTAAAGAGCCTGATCTTTTGTGATATGTTTTTAAGACTAAAAAAAAAAAAAATGTGTAAAGATACAGCATTTATTGCTGCTAATATCCTTCCTTCTGCATGTAGTATAATAGAAATGCACCTCTATTGCACAAATCATGACATAACACTGGGTCTTTAAACAACATAGTGAACACCAGAGATCATGCAGAAGTCATTCTTCAGGCTATTATTAATAGGAATCAAAACCACAGCATGCATCCTCCCCCTAATTCAGTTTGATTAAACCTGCCATATGCATATGCAGGTTCTCTGAGCCATGAAAAGGCAAAGGCCACCACTTCACACATCTCTTCCCAGAACTGGTAAACTAAGCAGTTCAGTGAGAAAAATTACACAATTTTACAACTCAAGACTCCCAAACCAACATGGTTGGCCAACACCCAAGAATGGGACAGAGCATTTGGAGCTAAAAGCTGGTGTGTTACAAATAAGCTAAAGAACAGCACTTCAAATATATAAGAAAGGACATAAAAAGACATTTAAAGTAATTTCAATATTGGGTTCAGAAAAGAACATGAAATATATATTTTTTCCCATAGTATAGAATTTCACTTTTGTTTTATCCGGCTTTCAGGAAACATTCTCTACCTAAAGTAACTTGGCCCTATAAAAAGAGCTTGAATACTGCCAAGTCTGGCAGTGGTCCCACCTCACCATCATGGAGGTCCATTCTCAAAGCTCTACTCTCTTTAGATGGTAACATCACAGAACTAACTCCAGCTGTTCTAAATGTAAGCATTGTTAGCTACTAAACTGCTGTTCACAGCAGATACTGCGGTATTTCCCATATGTCTGCTGGCAAGCCAAAAGTCACAGTTGACAAAACCACAAGGTTCAAACCCTCCTAGTGCAGTGGAACTTCTTTAGCATAACACCTGCTTCTCCTAAGATCAAGCAAACTTAATGTTTGGCACAGTGACCTCATCAGAACAACGTAAAACCAACTTTTTCAAATGGAAAATAAATACTCAGAGATCAAGTATCCCAGCTGTAACATTATGTCTTATATTTATGAAACCCTGATATCTTAAAATTAAAATATGAGACACAGTTCTCCATCTGCCACATCAAAGTATGATTTCTAAACCCTTGATGAGGAAACCAGATAATGCAAGGAGCCTGGGTTAAGAGTTGCAGGGCTCTTATTCGTGCTGTCACAAGTGCTGACTGAAATTCCATTTGCTGAAATGGAACGGAAAGATCAATGAAGTTTACAGTGAAATCTGAAAGACAGCATTCTGCTGCTGTGCAATACATAAAGTGGCTGGGAAAGTCTCATTTCCAACACAAATGGGCTCCAGCTTAAGAGCACTAAGGAGCAGAAACACAGTGGATGATGCCAACTTATTATTACAACTGCTCTCTGTGTCACCACTTCAGCAACAGGGAAAGCAATGCTAAGTCTAGGAAAAAAAATACTTCTAACTCATCCTATTTCTGATGAGGCATTTTTTCTATTTTAGACTTTGAGATGCTGAGGAACTTGGCTTCCTTGACAGTGCTGTGTCAGCAAACAGGTGGGAGTGGAGCTTACTTCATGAACAAGAGGAAATCGCCATTACACACTGATTCATTCTATTAACTGAGGGGACTCTAAGTCAGGATCGATACAGGGCAGAGAGAAGTAATGAGATCCTGTGAAGATGTATAAAGGGGAAGGGTGTAAAAGCTACTTGAAATGAACCAATTAAGAACGTATATAGTTAGCAGTTAATGTGTCTACTAACGTTCTGTGTGCCCACAGTACAGTATTGGAAAGAAACTGGAGAAGCCAGATATCTTAAAAAAAAATATGATTTGATTGGATTAACAGACACTTGGATAACCCCTAAAATGCAAATATAAAGAGGTACTGCTCCTTCAAAAGGATTGGCAGTGAGAGAAGGGTACTGCATTGTGCATCAAGAACATTTACAACTGATGTAGTTCCAGGGCATAAGGAAATTCAGATCTCAGGGAAACTTCCATGTAATGATTGCAAAGTTGGAGATGAAAAAAGCAGCAACAGTCCCATAGTGGGGGTCTATTGAAAACCACAAGTCAGGAAAATTAGGAAGAAAAGAGTTTTTGAAACAACTGGCAGAATCATTCAGAGTACAGGATTGGAATAACATGGATTATAACTACTCCCACATCTGGAAGTAGTTGAGAAAGATATACATTAAGACATTTTGTTTAGAACAAACCAAAGTCAGCTTTTGATATGGAAAGTAAAGACAGCAGCTAGTAAAGAACAGAGGAAAATAGGATGGCTCTTCTAACGTTGTTGAAAAGTAGTAGAGTTCACCAAAACGAGCATGCAAACCCATGAAATAGCAAAGCATTTTTAAAACCAGGTTTAAGTAAATTACTAAAGTATTAACATGGGTGCTGTCTAGTTGAAGAAACATTCAGAAAACAATTGCTGCAACCACAAAGGAGCAGCATATTGTGTAGGACTCCACAGGGTTTTGTTTCAGGTCCAATGCCATTCAATATTTATGTCAATGGCTTCAACAGTGGAATAGAAGGCATGTTTATGAAAATCACAGATGACACCGAGCCCTGCGACACTGCAAATATCTTTGAAGACAGGATCAGAATTCAAAATTATACGGGTAAATTGGAAAGATGGAATGGGATTCAGATCCATGTTGCAAACGTTTTTTTACGGTTAATAGAGGACAAGTCAATATGGTCATTGGTATTTGGGGACTCTAATGAGATTCATCAGCCAACCCTTAGTAAGATATGTCCAGCTGGCCAGGTTCCATTGACTAGACTGGGAATTGAGTGACCCAGCTAACATACAATGTACATTTAGGCACATACATTCAAATATTTATAGCCTGAAGTTAGATTCTATCTACAATCTGAGGGCAGAATAGAAGTCAATTAGTAGGAACACATACAAGACACTTGGGTATCTTGATAATTAACTATATAATGAACGGTATAAATAATAAACTGTATAATTGCAGGAGGAGAAATCACTTTTTCAGCTGCATTTCTGTAGCAGATATTTTTGAGAACAGAATACCTATCTTACTGTTTCATAGAGGCTGCCCAAGGAGGCTGTGGAGTCTCCATCTCTGGAGATATTCAAGACCTGCCTGGATGCGTTCCTGCGTGATCTGGTACAGGTGATCCTGCTCTGTCAGGGGGTTCGGACTAGATGATCTTTCAAGGTCATTTCCAGCCCTTGACGCTCTGTGCTTGATTCTGTGATAAAGCAGTCTAGCACAATTATGGCAGTGAGACACGTGACATGATCCTTTCTAAACAGAGCTGTCTCATGTTCAGTTTGGGGCACCACATTCCAAGAAAGATGCAGAACAACTGCAGAGACAGATTTCTAGAAAACACAACTTCTGAGGAAACATGGTGTAGCTGTGTGAAGCACATAATATTCCCCACTAACAGAATCACTAATTTACAACATTTCATGACTGTAGGACACTACCATCCAGGACAGGAGAGTCTCAGTTTCTCTCTCATGCTTTTCCAGGTTTGAGTGGGCAGGCGCTTTCTTTGCTTATTTTGAGATCTGGACAGTATTCCTTTCCCTTTCTTTCTGTTATATATACACATATAACAGATGTAATCTGATACATTTGTAGTGGAAGAGTAAAGTATTTTGTGTAAATTAACGGAGAACTCTCCATCTGCCTTTTTTTTCCCCCCCTCCCTTTCTTCTCTCTTGGTAAGAAGGGAGGGAGGAGGCAGGACTGGGAAGGAGGAAAATGAGGGAGTGGGGTTTTTTTTTACTCTCACACTAAAACCATTACCCACAGGCAGAGTGAGGACTGTTTAATGTATGCATAGGGGCACCAAGAAAAGAAGTCTGAAAGTTGCTATGTACCAAACTAGCTGCTGAAAACAGGAGGAGACACCCATGAAAGCAGTAAGAACAGTGCAACACTGGAATAGAAGGTTTTTAAGAGCAAACCAGAAATCTGCCAGAGTATAATTGATCCTGGCTCAGGATACTAGGAAAGCCTAGGAGACTTCTGAATGCCTTTTCCATGAGTAGTCTCAAGGGTTAGCAAAATTCAGAGTTACTCATCACTGGATTGGATGCATAACCGCGTGTGCCAATGATGTTCAGTAATTCCCAAGGCCAGTTCAGAGAGGAACATCCATCAGACTGATGTTTGTTTCCCTCAGCTATTCTCTTGTGGCAGACACGGTGTGATCATCACATTTCCACAGTGTGCCCTCTTGGTATCCCAACAGACCTGCAGAACCTTAGTAACTGCAAAGGAGATGGGAGGAACTCCACTGAGCCTCCTTATGCTGTGTTGCAAAGGTAAAGAAGAAATTAGTTCAGTGCCAGTCAAAATAACTTGGACAGGTTATTTTGTCCTACTCATGAGTAACTCTGCCACGAAACCTAGCAATTAAACATGGGATCCTGGATCAAACAACTTGCTGTTGAAGTTCATTTCCTTCACTAAAACTACTGTAATTGAATAATCTAGCTCCCCTTATTTTATGGCAAACATTAATATTTCAGTGGCAATAGCTACCTGTCAGACATCTTGTAAGAGAGAGATGCACAAGAAATATCAAATCTAACTCAAAATGACACCAGTGTACATAACATTTCACTTTATCATGATTTTCATAGTTCAATATCTTGGTCTCCTGCAGTCAGGTATTGCCATGTGAGACAAGTGAGAAAATCAGACTTCTCGCAATAACCATAGCTTGAGTGTTTTCATGAATACACACTTACATATGAAAAAAAATTGAAAAGTATCTTTTTGTGCATATATGGTACCCACTATAGGTACTTTAAATTTTACTACCAGTGTCCACACTATGCTAGCATGGTCAATAAAAAATTCAAAAAGAAATCCAGCCGAATGGATATATTACTATATTTGCCAAATACCTGCCCTGAAGAACAAACTCATCTATTTAACAGCAGAGAATGCAAATGTCACCATAAAACTTTTACCTATCCCTACAGCCAAGGGCAATGCTGGACAAGGAAATAACAGCTTTAATAACATTTTTTTAAAAGATATAATGTTTTACAGACTGCTTCTGAGAAAACCATTCTAACAAATCTCATTTGATCTTCATAAACCCTCTTAGACACGCTTTCAAGACTATTTGGGAGAAAAAAAAACCAAAAAGTTAAATTTTCACAAAAGAAAGACAGGTGACCACATGCTGAAGGATCTAGATCAAAGACTGCTGAGATAACTGAACTTGTCCTCACCTCAACTGTTTATAAAATGCAGGACCTAATCATTTACTCTCTTTTTCTTTTTTTTCTGTAGGAGCAAAAACTTTAAAGGGTCTTTCAGAATTTACATTTCAGACTGGCAAACAGGGTCTTCTCCATTGACCTTATTTATTTTAATGTATTCACCAACTTCAAACACTCCAAGATATTCCTGCTAAAGTTAAGTGGCTGAAATTTATATGACTCCATATAAAGACATTGAAATGCCTCATTAACTCTTTTTCCTCCCCAAGAATGTTCTCTCCAACAGCTATATACGTATCTGTACATATCTTTCTGTCTATAGATAGCTGAGACTTTATTTTCAGTTTTCTTAGAATTAATTCAGTTCATTAACTTCTGAATACCTCACACAAGCTGCATAAATCCTTGCATTTCATGAAAGTCATGCACTAAGGACATAGCAGGAGATTGCTGTGATCAGGTGAATTTCACTTTTATCATAATGGTAAGGTCTGGTGTGAAAATGTAAAGTAGCATTAATCAACTACCCAGTATGGTCTCTTCTTCCTTCCCTGGTCCGATCTTTCCAGATAGGAGAAAATTGATGATCTCAGATCTAAAAGTTCAGATCAAAGTCCTGTCCTGAGAACTGAGGAGACTGACTTCATGTGAAGAGAGGAAGAGTATCTTTGCAAACAGGCTTGCTACCCAGTGGAGAAAACTTTAACCTAGGTTCATGAGAGGGTGGTATCTAAGCATAGAAGTGAGGAGGCAGTGCAGATATAGGGACAATACATGCTGTAGGAGGCCACAAAACAAAGGGCATTCAGACTTCTCAAAACAGCTGCACACTGCTGTACAGAACTTAAGCAATAAACACGCAGCACTGAAACTCTTAGTGTGATGGCACAGCTATAGCGTGATCAGAATTACAAATCTGGGGTAGCATATATGGACAGAGTATGGTCATGGATGTAAACTTTAGGGAAGGAAAGGTAGAGACAAACAGAAGAAGAAGCGGGGTTTTCTGTAAAAAAGTTTCACAATGCTCCAGTCTATGAAACCATCTCATCAATATGCATCAATGAAAAGTCTTGGCTGACCTAAAGCAGTCTTAGTAAGTAGTACTGCTTTAAGCAGGAAATTTGACTAGGTATTTTCAGAGGTTCCTTACAACTAGTATTTCCATTATACTATGGGGAAAGTCAGTCTATTGATTTTGCCAGCAAAATCTGTGGATTGGTGGGCTCTTCCTTATTTTTATATAGTGCCCAGTCTCTGCATGTAGGATTGAATCATTTTGGCTGTACTGCAGGTAAGTTCAGTCAAAGGAGCAGAGAGAAGGAAAAAGAGGATGCTAAGCCCCTTGGAGATCCCTCCTCACCTAATTTAAGAGATTATTCAGGCAGAGGGAAAAGTCTGGCAGAAAACCATAAATGTCAACATTAGCCCATTGATGTTGCCCCCTTCAGCTCTCCTTTCAGCGTGTATTTAAAAGGTCCTTTTATACCATTCACACAATCACAGAACTTTAAAGTTTGGAAGGGACCTCCAGATATCATTAAGTCCAACCCCCTTGCCAAGGCAGGATCCTCTAGGATATAGTTCGCACAGGGATGCAACCAGATGGGTTTTGAAAGTCTCCAGAGACTCCACAACCTCTCTGGGCAGCCTGTTCCAGTGCTCTGTCACTCTCACTGTAAAGAAGTTTCTCCTCATGTTGAGGTGTCCTGGTAGGGCATAAATTCTGCCCAGAGTTGGTTCAATTCCTGTTCTTTCCTCCTCCTGTTGTAAGGTCCAGGGGTAGCAGGTGAACAGGCAGTGTGGCTGTGAACCAGGAAGCCCCATGCCACAAGAACAAGTCAGGTGATCTCTGCTGTCCCTCAAAGTGTTAGGGTCAACCCCCGGGCGCAGGGCTTTGAATGTATTGGCCAGACAATGGACGCTAATCGCCTATTGGCCAGTTCCACCCTTGGAAATGGGGTATTTAAGGGAAAGCAATCAGCCGCTTGCTCTCTCTTCTCCTGCCGTCTCCGTGGGGAAGAGACCTCTTTGCACCTCATTCACAGCGGCCACGTGTTTGCAGCGCGCATTGCGGCATTACAGCAAATCTACAGCAGCAGCAAAGGCAAAACCCCTTTTCTTCTCTTTTCCTCAGGACAAGCTCTTTTACCTGTCATGTTTCGTGAGTATCTTTAGGCGCAGTTAGGATTTCCTTTGTTGTTAGGCTCCTCTATTTTCTAAGTTCTGACTGTTTACACTGTTTAATTCAGTGTTTGTAAGTGATTTTGTGTAGCTATCTTGCCGACCAAACGTTCAAACAAACCCCAGGGAAATATTGCCGGAAAATCACGATTATTAACAATAATAAAAATTAATAGTCGCAACATGAGGTGAAACCTTCTGTGTTCCAATTTGTAGCTGATGCTCCTGTGTTACTGCTGCTGATCACTGAAGAGAGATTGGCTCAATCCATTTGACACCCACCCCTCATATAGTTGCACATCGATAAGATCACCTCTCAGTCTTCTCCAGACTAAACAGCCACAGGTTTCTCAGTTCTGTAATACCGAGCAGGGTCCAGCCTTACACAGCATTCATCAGTATCCCTGGTACACAATATGAGACTTAAAGCAAATAGATGCAATACAATAAATGTCTGCACATAACCCTTCTGACTCAAAGACTCCTTTTTTTTTTTTTTTTTTTAATTAAAACGTGTACTACATTCATCAGTATGTTATTAAAGCAGAACTTATCAAAATAAATAAAAGACTAGCTGCATAAAGAACATGGAATCAAAAACTGGGTTTTTTTTTCTGCTCACTAACTCAAGAAAGTTACCTTATCTTCCATAAAGTACTAAGACTTGACATAAATTCAGGGTTTTTTTTTTCAGAATTTTTATGCTTTTATTCTTATTTGTTGACAAAAATTCTTTAAAAAGCATTACTGGAAACATCACTTAGGATTTTCTGAACATAGAGAGGTGACATTTTACAAATTAAAGTGCTGAACAGAATTTACTCCCTTAGTCTATCCATACTCAAGTCAGGACCATAAAAAATGGATAATCTTATGCCCTTACTCCATATATTTAGTTTCAGATGTCGCTTGGGACCTTCTGTATACATTTTTTTAAAACCAAAGTGCCACACAACAAAAGAAATTCTCTAAGCAAGTGAAACCACTGGTTATCTTTCTGTCGTGTTTTAGACTTAGCTGGCAACAAAGCACTATGCAGCCACTCCCTCTCTCCAGCTACCATTGGGGAGGAGAAAAAACAATGAGTCGAGACAAGGATCACTCACCAATTATGGTCATGGATAAAACACGTCTTGGGAAAAAAAAAAAAATTCTAAATCTGACAAATGCTAAATTTTAAAGTGTCCTCCCCCTTCTCCTTAGCTTGCTGTGAGAAACTCAAAGCAGCTCTGCCCTTAATTTCCTTCCCTCTGCACAGCATCAGCAAACATATTCCCAGTGAGTTATCCACAAGCCTACCATTTCTGCTTTTGGCTTGCCTTCGACTTTCTCTGTTAAACCCTCTTCAACCAGCACTAACATCCCATTTGTAGTCCTTCTCACTCTTCCTCCTTCATGTGACATCTTGCTAAAGACCAGAACGTGTCAAATAAAGAAAGTAACATCTTCCTCTATCTCAGCTGTCTACTCTCCTCTAATCACTCTGGACAATATCACTGTCTTGCTGTCATGCAAAACACAACACAGTTGACATTTTCAATTCAGATAGTTTCTCAAAGCCCAATAATGTGTCAGTTCTGTGGATTTTTCTACATAACCTCTCTATGATATAGATTTTGCTATCCATTCACACCGCTCATGTTCCTGGCTGAAGCTTTCATAACATCCATCATCGCAGACATCCTCTTCTCTATACTTGATACTCACAATCTTGCCTGCTGCAAAGGTTGTTTTCCTTTGTAATTCATCCTTTGTAATCACATTGCTCTTCTTTGCCTTTGACGCGTCTGGTGTAATTTGTTCTTACTTTTAAGGCTCTTTACTGCACATCTCACACCTGATGTGTTTTCTCACTTTTTATGGTGATGTCAGCTCACCCAATAATGCCAGCTACCACTGTCTACTAGTTAAACGTTTCCAAGGAGAGTCCACTAAAATATGCTTTGTTGAAATGCCTCCAAATTTTTTTGTTTTTTGTTTTTTTGTTAGTGTTCTGAAAACCATTGCTTGTCATGCTGGTCAATACTGTCTCATCATTCCCTTGTACTCTTCCAATCTGTTCATAGCCATCTGTTACCTCTTACCTCATATTCCTTTGGTTGCTTTCCTGAATAGCTTACATACATCTCCGTTTTGTGTTCACATAAAGCAAAGGCCCTCAGTCACAAGTCAGGTTCCTACCTACAGAGACCAGTAGTTTATATTGATACTTTGTAATACTTCATACACAGGAATAAGGAAATGAGGATTAGTCTATTTGAGACGCCAAGAAACAACCAGATGATAACAGTGTCAAAAAGTAAGACTGAGGAAAATCATCAATAAAAGCAAAGTCAATGAAATAAATTTCTTGGTGATATGAAAATAAATTATCCTGGAAATTCAGACCGGAGCAAGGAAGGTACATAATAGCAGTATTGTGCATGCATAATATTTTATAAAATACATACACTGTACACATCTACCCACATATGTATCTGCATTTTTGTGGCTACATAGACAGATGTCATCTCACAAAATCTCGTTTATTTAAATTATACTCTTTCTTTATATTTCAGCATGCATCTTTTAAAGATGGCAACACATTTTCAAACCTCAGAAAGTGTAAAAATCATCTCTACATTTAGTATCATTTCACATAAGCTCAGTTCCAGCTCAAGGATAGACCAGCAGTGATTCACAACTTATGAACCAGCAAAAATCGTAGGGAGGTGAAAGAAATTTCTACCAGAATTCCACATACAACTAATTTTAAAACATCTTAACCAGATTAAATCTCATTAACTGCCGCATTGGCAGATCTTTCTTAAGGGAAACAGTTTAATTATTGGTCAAGGACCCAGTAAGGCTACTAGACCTGATTTTTATCTGCTTGCAAGTGACAAGCAGACAGTATGATCTTTAACTTCACCTCACTATCTCAGTTTCAATACTCCTGTTTTATACCACATCTTCTTCCCTCAGTGTCAGGCTGCACTGAACATGTCACAGTCTGAGCCCAGGTCACTAAGTAAGAACATCATATGCTACCAATATAAATTGAATTCAATGGCACAAGGGCATGCATGCATAGTAAAAGACCGTGTACACTTAATTGGCTGTGTAAGACAGTTGAGTTTAACTCTTTGCTTCATGAAGTAAGTTCTCCCTCTACAAGGAAGCATTTGCATCTCCCCTTGTTAGTTCCTTCTAAGCCACTACTCTTATATATAAAAAAAGAGGAAATGAGGCAGAAAAGGCAAGCATCGAAGGAAAATGCAGACAGGCTGACATAATAATGGAAAGTAAAAGAATCAAAATAGGAACAAACTGCTGGCAGGTTTGTGGCCTCCATGAAGAATACTCAAAGTAGGCAAAAAGTATTTGAAATACTAAGCTAAATCCTGCACTAAAAGCCTTTAATGTTGTAGAGGTTACAGGTTGCTTTCTGCCATGGTATGCACGGGGTGCCCACACATAACAGATGTATGCCCAAATGAACTACTATGAAATATTCAAAACACTGCTCCAAAAAAATACATAACCACCACACAGAAGTGCCTCTGGTTAGACATACACATCCTCAGCTCTTAAAGACCTACTCAAACATGCAGGTAGGTGTTTCACTTCTCTATATTTTATTGGAATCCCAAGAGAATGCCAGACGGGAAAGAGCTTTAAGGCATAAAATGTTTCTTTTAGTTAAATCCTTGACTCTGTGTTAAGCACTGGGGTTTTTTGGCACAAAGTACACTGGCCACATTTGTAAACAGAAAACAGAAATCGACTACATGTATTCTCAAATCTAGCAAGGTACAGGCACTGGAAGAAGAATATCGAGGTTCAATGTCTTTCAAATGAAACTATTTTGATAATCTCCAAAACTCATTTAGCAAAGTGCTGTGATCCACCAAGTATATATCTAGATATGAAGTGGTTAAACGTATTGGAAACATGACACGTGAGATTATTGTCTGGCAAAAAGATGACCTTTATGCAACAGTTACAGACAGAAGATAGCGTTCCTGAACAGAAAAAAAAAAAAAAAAAATCTTACCACGCAATAGCAACATAATTAATGACACACATTACCAGCATATAAAAAAGAGAAGCAAGTAGTTGAATTTGTACCACTCATTATAACACGCTGCTTTCTTTAAAGCAGAATCAAAACTAGAGACAAAATGCATTTAACAGGAAACACAGAAACATCTCAGTTATTGAAAATGACAGGGAAATAAAGCATGCCAAGAAGTTGCTTGGTTTGGGGTTTGGGTGTTTTGTTTTGATTGGGAAAAAAAAAAAAATGACAGACACCAAGTCAGAGAAAAATATACATTCAAGTATTAATAGCTCAACACGAATCCACAACAGCATGCAACGAGGCAAATGAAAGGTAATGACAAATACTACATCTGACACTGTCCTCAACTAACCCTATTATGCCTAAGGACTATAGCATGTGTAATATATAACATCATACATTTTCTTGGACACTAATGTAATCACCACCAACAAAATGAGCGGAATAGTTGATTAAAAGACCAAATTTTCAAGTTTAACTCCTTCTTTGCTTTTCTGAGTTTAGCCCAAACTACATTTTCTGCCTGCATTTTTGGAGAACAGAATACAAGAGGGGGGAAAAAGAAAAAAAAAAAAAAAAAAAAAAAAGAACACTGTATATATATATATATTTTTTTTTAAGTGAGAGGTCAGAGACTGAGTATATTCACAACAGACAGATGCACAGAAAAGTGAACAGCATGCAAAGACAGATGCATTTTGGAGTAGATTTCCAGAAGAAATGCAGGTCTATTCAGTAGACACTTGGGACACAACAGCTTGGTTTTGGAACCCCTCATGACTCCTCATTCTCTGCTCCAAGCACAGGATTGTTTCAATACAGAGTATCATTCACTATAAAAAGGGACAGAAAGCCTGCCAGCAGCAACTGAGGAAAATATCATCCTAAGCAGGAAGAAATGTGGCAGGGGCTGGAGCTGCCTGTGCCTGTTCTCTTGTCCGTACTTCTGCCAGCTGGACTCCAGAGGTTTCTCTATTCAAAGTCTTTGATAAACCCACATCCCCAAGGCACCATGAAATAGTCAGCTGCTGGATGAAAAGCCTTCTAAAGTGCAACTTCAAATAAAGTTCATTCAGACCAAAACATTGTGCATTTTTAAAATGGCCTAAAAACTCTAATAGGGTCTTATTCTCTATAATTGAGTAGTTTACAACCTGACATACATCAGTGAGAGCATCTAAAACCAGCAATACACCTACATGTTTGATGAACTGAGCTCCAAGTCATATCAAGCCCATGAATAAAAGAAGAAACATGAGCTTATTAATCCTTTGAACTTCTCATAGAAGCAGGTTTGAAGCTTTGGTCTTCCCAGAAAACCACCAAGACCACTGTTTATAGAGATATATTTCCTCCTGATACTTCAATACAGAGACCCTAGCCAGAGCGTGAGGTAAATTTTGCAGGGTAATATGCAGACCTAAGGCCTAAGAATCTCCACTTCATGAGGCCAGAAGTGAGAATCAGGTGTCAGTGCTGGGACCAGTGCTGTTTAACATCTTTGTCAGCGACATGGACAGAGGAATTGAGTGCACCCTCAGCAAGTTTGCAGATGACACCAAGCTGTGTGGCACAGTTGACTTGCTGGAGGGCAGGGATGGCATGCAGAGGGACCTGGGCAGGCTGGAGAGGTGGGCCCAGGCTAACCTCATGAAATTTAACAAGGCCAAGTGTAAGGTCCTGCACCTGGGTCGCTGCAATCCCAAGCACAAATACAGGCTGGGTGGTGAGTGGCTGGAGAGCAGCCCTGAGGAAAAGGACCTGGGGGTCTGTGTGGATGAGAAGCTCAACATGAGCCTGCAGTGTGCACACACGGCTCAGACAGCAACTGTGTCCTGGGCTGCATTAAGAGAAGCATTACCAGCAGGGCAAGGGAGGTGATTCTCCCCCTTCACTCTGCTCTCGTCAGACCCCACCTGGAGTACTGTGTGCAGTTCTGGAGCCCCCAGCACA
>VWZI01018595.1:549540-572827 GCA_013396835.1 Psilopogon haemacephalus
CTTTTCAGCCTGGAGAAGAGCAGGCTTTGGCGAGACCTTATAGCAGCCTACCAGTATCTGAGGGGGGCCTACAGGAGGGCTGGGGAGGGACTGTTCACAAGGTCTTGTAATGACAGGACGAGGGGGAATGGGTTCAAATTGGCGGAGGGGAGATTTGAACGGGATGTTAGGAAGAAATTCTTCACAGTGAGGGTGGTGAGGCACTAGAACAGGTTGCCCAAGGAGGTTGTGTCTGCTCCCTCCCTGGATGTGTTCAAGGCCAGGCTGGATGGGGTCTTGAGCGACCTGATCTAGTGGGAGGTGTCCCTGCCTGTGGCGGGGGGGTGGAACTGGATGATCTTTGAGGTCTCTTCCAACCTAGACCATTCTATGATTCTATGAATTTGGGGAAGTTACTGGGCAATGCCTTCTGAACTTATCATTCCTTTTCACACTTTATCCATGGAAGAAGAAACATTTCTAAATAACTGGATCCACATAACAGAAGCTTTCACCAGCTTCCCACTGAACTTGCAGCTATGGCCCTTGTTGATCACAGCAGGTAATTCCTCATATTCTTTCCCAGCACTTCATAGACCATTTTTTTCTTTCTCTCGGTGCATCAGAGTGGCATTTCCAAAATTACACTAACACGAAAGAACTGTGTTTATCTCCCTTGGCAGTCATAATATATTACATTTGCAAAGGGTAATATAGCACTGGCAGCTTCTGTCATCAACAGAGCACAAGAAGAGGGCAAGACAAACTTTCCCTGGCACCTCTTTCAGGAAAGTGTTGCTTCCAGTTGAGGAAACCTAACCTGAATATTGAGAAATAGCACAGATTGCATTTCACTTCCCTCTTGGCAGCTGTATATTGAAGTCAAAATTAATTTGGAAGGCTGGGAAGTAAATGATGGAGATGAGAGACACACTGCAGAGTAACCACTTATAGATACCTGTGCAGATCTTACCCCTGAACAGTGGCGGGAAGGAGAAAATTCTCCTTTAACAGGGGGAAATGTACTGTTGTAAAATATTCTGACTTACCTTGTTGGCAGTCATGTCTGGTCAACAGCCTGGTGCTAGACCTGTTCTCCCAAAGAGACCATTTGCAGTAAAGAAAATGTCATTGCCACCAGTCTCAAAACTGGCAAAAACGTTAAGTTCCTACAGGACTGGTGGGGAGAGGACAGGGAGAGGTCTCTGATTCTCCCAAGATCACTGACGTGCAATGAGATGGTTCTTGTGACCAACTGTGGTAGTTTGTGGGGTGCCAGGGTCTCCCCTAAGAAAACTACAGGGACCAAGACCCATCCCAGGGGATGGATCTGGGCATCCCGTGATGTTGTAATATTGTTATTCTATTCTGTTGTCCAGTATCACAGCTTATTAAGACAATGCCTGAGTGATGTTGCTCTCATTCGCTCCCTGCCTCTTCTCTCTTTGCTTCTTTTCTCATGGCTCGTGTGGGGAAGAAGGCTACTAACTGGCAGGGAATTTTGCAGTGCATCATGCAGCCTGCTGAGGCCTTATAGGACTAAGATGGGGGGGGAGAGGGGAGGGAGGAGCAGTTATGGTCTACTCTCAGGCTGGCCCAGGGTGGAACAGGTGGAGGATTCTAGATGGTTTTAGTCTGATAGACTTGGCTTAGCTTGCAGATGTATTCATTCTACCTGATTGCCTTTTGCATATATGCCCTAGTAAATAGAATGTCTCGTTAAACTTCCCATCAGTGTGCCATATTTTCATTCTTCCTCTTTAAAAGGAGTAGGAGTCACTCCTGTCATCCAGTCCTGGGCTCCTTGTCGCCTCAAACTACGACACCAACACCACAAACCACTGTTCATAAACAGAAGTTGTTTGGCAGCAGCACACTTACCAGACCAGGTTTACACAGGCTGGATACATCTATGAGCACTGGATTTTGGGTTTTTTTTATTTGTTTTCCCCATAAAACATCACAGCTGTTCTGCTTTTACCAGGACAGCTATACATAAACCCCTTCACTTTCAGAACACTTAATTTATCCTTCCAAATCTTAGCGGAACTACTGGATAGCCTTTTGGATATCTGAGAAAATGAACAATATTCTGGATTCTTTTCGATACTTACATCCATCTTGGGCAGCCACAAAATGACATAAAAGCATTCCTGCAAAGCTGAGAAGGAAATGGTGCAGCCTTTTAAAATCAGCAGCTGCTGACCCATAACTAATTTGCAATAGCAGTGTTTTTCAACCTCATTAATGAAGCAGGATATANTTATGGATGCCCTGTCTCAAAACTTTGTAACAGACTGAAAGAATAGAAATGAAAATTTGTGTTATGAAGCCTAGAAGATTTTCATTACTTTCTGTGGACATCCTTTCAGCAGTAAGTTACTAAAAGGGCATTTTATTATAAGCTGACGGGTATTTTTGTGGAACTATGGCACTTTAGTCAAAAATAGCTCACTGAAGAAACAGCGTGAGTAATAGAACCACTTACTGCACAAATAAGTATGTGCAGATTTTTCTTGTAGTAACTAACCACATCATGGAATAGTTCAAATTTTATTCCACGTATATACACTGTCACTTTTTAAAATGTTGGTCATGATTGTGCTGCTTGATCACAAGTATCTGTAGGTGTAGGCTTTTTGATTGCTGTCTTTTCCTTAGGGTGGTGAACAGTACTGTCAGAAGACATCAGTATTAATTGCAGAAGTTTAAGTACGTGAATTTATGATCATTACACTAGCTCTGGGCACCAAATGTTAAAAGTATGGCACATCTGCTGAAAACCCTGAATAGTCACTGGCTTCCTAGAAAAACTGCTTCATGGAGACTGCAGGACATAGCTACACCAGTGCTGGACTTCACTCAAGTACTCACCACTAGTCCTGTACATCTCTCCATGACTCCACAAGCTGCTTCTGTACACAGAAGACTCTTTGGTATTATTTTTGCTATTTTCTGTCCCTGCAAGGACATCTCCTCTGTCCTTTCACCTGTTTATGAAACTGTTTCCTTGCTCATTGTATTTGGTCTGACTGGGATAGCATTAACTTTCCCCACAGAAGCCTTCACAGTGCTGTGCTTTTCAGTTGTGGCTAGGGCAGTGTTGGTAACACACCCACATGTTGGCTGCTGCTGAGCAACCACCCATACAGCACCAAGGCTGTCTCTCCTACATCCCACCCAAGTATTAGCAGGCTGAGGATAGGCAAGAAGTTGGGAAGGGGACGCTGCCAGGATAGCTGACTCCAGCTGACCAAGAGGACATCCCACGCTGTACGATGTGATCAGCAATATAAGTTAAAAGAGCAGGAGTGGGAGCATTTGGTATTAAGGCATTTGTCTTCTGAAGTAGCTACTATTTATAACCAGGGTTCTGCTTCCCTCCAAGTGGCTGGACATTGCCTGTTGATGTGAAGTGGCAAATAGATACTCTTGTTTTGCTTCTGCATGCAGCCTTCACTTTCTTCATTAGACTTCTGTAAAGGGCTAACCCCTTCTGGGGGTGGTCTGAACCTGACCTCAGGTGCAGTGGTTAGCCCACTCCCACTTCCTGTCTGGACCCCTATAAAAGCAGAGGAACCTCCTGTTTCTTGCTCTCTGCCCTGCTTTGCCAAACTCCGCCACTGTTCCTGCTTTGCCACGTGGCCTGCCTGCAATGCGGTCAAGCAACCACCTCCTGAATCTACCTCCACCCACTGCCATCAGTCTGGTTTTGTATATATTTTGTATCTTATTTCCTTTCCCTATATTTTTTTGTAACTCCCCTTACCTTAAATACCTTTTATTTATTGTTAAAGTTTTCCTCTTAACTTCCAGATCAGAGCAAGACAATCCTTTGGGTGTTTTACCCCTTTTTCCACTCTCTATACCAAATCCTTTCCAAAGGAGGGAGGCATCCTATTCATGTTACTGTTCTGTTAGGCTTTGAGTCTCTGAGAAGCTTAAATCAGACCAATACAACTTCCTTTACCTCAACCCAGTGGTTTTTTTCACCTTATTTTCTCCCCCAGTCCTGCTGAGAAGGGTGAGTGAGCAAGTGGTTGAGTGGGCATCTGGGTGCCACAACTTTCCTCTCTTTACAAAGGAGTTCACAGGCCAGGAAGGCTCCTCCTGTAATGCCACCAAGAGGCCATTAAACATTTAATCGTTGGAGCTTCCCCACTTGTCCCAGCTATAGGTCACACAATTTACAGTTGATAATGTTCTCTCCCATGTGTGCTGTAGATGTTAAGTATAAAGTCTGAGTAAAAGGGCAAACAGCTTCTGTACTGCTGCCAGTCTTTGTGGGAGCATTGATTAAGCACTGTTTCACTAAACAGTGCTGAAAGACTTCATCACTTTATTCTCCATGTAGCATACACCTGGAGGTCATCCTAAGACGCAACCTACTTTACCTTTCTTTATAGTCCATTTTAATCCTAGGTGTTAGTGATAAACAAGTAAGCTAGTATCTTGCATACTTTTTATAGAAGTCCTCATGCAGTACTTGTTCCCAAGAAACAAGGAACTTGTTCAAAGAATTTACCAAACAGACCAGATACGTATCTAGTTGATTTACTTCCTCAGAGATGATCAAAGTATCAGTGGCTGAATATAGGTTGCTTGGAGAAAGCACCTTGCAACATTCATGCTGGATTTATGCCAGTAGCATAATTACTGCTTGTTAATAATATGCCTTACTCTCTCAGGGTATTTTTAAAAAATTCTAATTCTGGAAAGCATTCCCCACAAAATATTAAGTCGGGTCATCAAATTTGCTCAGCTTTCTCTCACTGGTGATTCAAAATTATGGTTTTTAATGTGATTTTTAGCATAATCATATTCTTTTCAAAGGAAAAACAGGCAAATGTGGTACCACTAGTCTGACCTTGTGAAAAAGGAGGGACAGGTTTCTCAGCAGGGAGAGGGCTGGGATGCAAAATGAGATTAAAAGAGAAAGCTGCAATGGTTCTTTCATGGAGAGGATCTGAAATTTGCAAGGAAACAGTTGTCACTCTGCTAAAATTGCTTGGCACAGAGGAGTCGCTCAGAGAACATAGAGGGTGGGCAAAGTAAAAAAAAAAAAAAACTTCAGAAAAATAAACAAACAACACAATCTTGTTGTTTCATTCTGTGCAAAAAGTCAGCTGCCATTGGGTATTTAAAACATCATCTAGTGCTCTCCCTACAACCTTACTGCATTACCATGTAGAATGGCTTTACTTGTACATAGAATCAGTCAGGGTTGGAAGGGACCACAAGGATCATCAAGTTGCAACCCTCCTGCCATAGGCAGGGACACCCTATCTTAGATTAGGCTGGACACAGCCTCATCCAGCCTGGCCTTAAACACCTCCAGGGATGTGGCCCAAACCACCCCCATGGACAACCTGTTCCAGGCTCTCAGCACTCTCATGTTGAACAACTTCTTCCTCACATCCAATCTGAATCTCCCCACCTCCAGCTTTGCTTCATTCCCCTTAGTCTTGTCACTACCTAATACTCTAAAAAGTCCCTCCCTAGCTTTCCTGTAGCTCCCCTTCAGATACTGGAAGGCCACAAGGTCTCCTGGGAGCATCCTCTTCTCCAGACTGAACAGCCCCAACTCTTTCAGTCTGTCCACACAGGAGAGGTGCTCCAGCCCTCTGATCATCTTCATGTCCCTTCTCTGGATACACTCCAGCATGTCCACATTCCTCTTGTAATAGGGGCTCAAAAACTGGATGCAGTGCTCCTGGTGGGGTCTCACCAGGGCAGAGGAGAGGGGCAGAATCACCTCCCTCAACTTGCTAGCCACACTTCTCCTGATGCAGCCCAGAATCTGGTTGGCTTTCTGGCCTGCAAGTGCACCCTGCTGGCTTCTTGTCCACCAGCACCCCCAAGTCCCTCTCCTCAGGGCTGCTCTCCAGCCAGTCACTGCCCAACCTCTATTTGTGCTTGGAATTGCCTCGACCCAGATGCAGGACCTTGCATTTGACCTTGTTGAACTTCATGAGGTTGGCTTGTGCCCACCTCTCCAGCCTGTCCAGATCCCTCTGGATGCCATCCCTGCAAAAGCATACAAAGTGTGAACGCAGTGCACAACTACCACAAATTATGCCCTTCATCATGCTACTGTATTGCATTCCTGCTGGGTACCAGGATCTCTGTCGTCCCCAGACTGAAGCCAGAAGAACTCCTGGCTTTTCCATAATATAAATACCTTGTCCTCTGTTTGGTAGTGCTTAGAGACTGCTGTATCTTTAGTGCTTTCACATAGTCTTAACAACGTACCAGTCTTTATAGTGCCACCTTAGAAGTTCTTGCCAGCTCCCCAGACAAGGTAAGCTCTTTGAGTTTTAGCAGGAAGTAAAAGGCCTCTGTTCAGTGTGGCTAATATCATGATAACATAAGCATTCAATTCTGGGTGCACCATTTTCAGTTCTCTACTGAAAGACATGTTTTGCAAGAAATATATGTTCCCCTGCATGACTATTGAATTCCTAAATAGAGGCACTGCAGAAAAGGCCATTCTTTAATTGTGAGAAGGTAGCAAAAAATCACAAGAGTGTTCCAAGTTCCATTACAACATGTAGAAAATTTTGCTTCTGTAGACATTACTAAGGATGCTTTGTATATCCTGGGCAATGCAGAGCAGTGTGCTTTACTTTGCCAGTTCCTTCCCTCTTCATCATGGTGTTTTTCCCCCCCTACATCAAGTACAGTTATTTTTATTCCCAGATGTCTGTGTCTTCACTTTGATTTTCAGTTTTCATACTATGTCCATTCTCCTTCCTCACTGAACAACCAGATTTGTATTTGTCTGTCTTTGCTTCCAAAAACACCCAGAAACCCTACTAAAAGGAGCGTGAACCTACTTGTAAATAGGAAGCAACATCACTAGAAATTCTCTGTTGAAATTAATAGAGCTTCCCTAGGGACAATAGCAGATGAGGGTGGGGAAATCACCTTTTCAGAAGAATATTTTCAGTAATTCGTAAGAAAGCTTAATGAGCAACACTGTAATTTAATAGTTACAACAGATAGATACTAACATATAGTATCACATATTAAAACCTCTTACTAGACAGTGTGTTATACTAGGCAAAAAAAAAAGGTGATCATCACAGATGAACCACCAAATTTAAGTAGCAAGAAATTGTTGTTCTGTTGCTTCCATCAGCCATGGATAGAAGGGGCATCAGCTGTAAAACAGACCACATGCAGCATCTTTCAAACTGTCAGTTTCATGCCACTGGGAGACCTTGCTTCTCTCCAACTTTTTTTCCCCCCATTACTTTGGTCAAAAGAAGATACATCTCTATTTTAGCAAGCCTCACTCTGGAAATAATGAATTTCCGAGACAAGTCAGGGTCTGTGAGCTTACTGCTTAGAAACTCCTATTCATTCCTCTAACCTGGAAAAGACTCGTCAAGCTTAGCAGAATTGCCTCCATCCTTAAAATACCTGTACATGTGTTTATAGATCTAAACTGTGTAGCGCTTTCAGGATAACCAAAATTGATGTACAGCACATCTTTTCTACACTTATTTAACATTCTGGTTTCCCAGGGAAGGTGCTAAATGAAATGACAAAGCCCAAGCTGCAACAAGAACAATTTCAGCACTACAAAGTGATACAAATGATTAAAATAAGACAGTTCAATTAAGGGCATATGAAATAGTGAACACATCAAAATAAATGAGCAAAGAATCACCTTGGAAACAAAGTTATTTCAGTTGCAGTTTGTTTTGATCCCTTCATGATACATATACTTTGGAAAGGGAAAAAAAAAAAAAGGCGCCTTGCGCAATGACAACTAAAAAAAGTTGTATCCAGGCAGTTTCACTAACCCTAAGTGAACAAAACTACATTTATAGCACAGCAAAGTTTCTGATAAAACAAAAACTTCATTAAAATAATATTGTAATTGCAGTTAATTAGAAAATCTTTTGAAATATAAAGTATCAAATAGTCCTCTATTAAAACAATAAACACCTATGTAAGCATACCCTATACAGAAACCTGAAAGTCCACTACAAGGTCCATTTCCTGTTCATCTTCTAGTACTCAGAAGTGTTCACTCTGGGCTGAATCCATGATGGCAAGAGCTGGCAATGGGCATATTTTAACTAAATTTGTGGTACTGTAAATGAGATCCTCTGCCTCTTGGTGCATGTTCAAATTCATGTATCTATGCTTGGACACCTTAGTTGCACATAGTGGCTATAAATGGCTTTTCTTCATTAGTATCTGGCAGAATTTCATCTGCTGCATGCAGTCACAGACCTGACCACAGCAATCAACCATAGCCATTTCCATAATGTTTCTTCCTTACAGCTGGCAATGTGAGCCACAGCTTGGAAAATATGCAACCATATGTCTCCAAATTTAAGATAGTGGATATGGAATGAGTGAAACTATACTTATTCTTTGCATTTTTTATATATATACAGATTTTTAAATAACCTTTGTGTTGCATACTGTAAAGTCAGACAATTAGGGTCTGACTATCCTAAGGAATATGTCTTCACAGAGCACTAAACCCAATGTGGATCACACTGACAAAAGAGCCTAAAAGAATACCTAAAATCAAGGTGCTGATCTGGGACACTTCTGCTGAACACTGCCAGAAAATCTGAGTACAGTATTTCCTTTATTTAAAAGCAAGACAAGATAATTTATTTGCCATAACTGAAGTCACAATCCCGTGATTAGGAAGTTCACTTCTTTCTCCAGCTGATTTGCTGGTAAGGAATCATCACAATCAGTGCATGATGATTCCTGCACAGGAAGCAGAGAGCATGACCCTCAAGGACATCCCTGTGTACACCCTGCCTAGACCAACATGCTGAAGGCATACATGCAGACAAGCCTCATCTGTTACGAATGCACGTGAGGAAGATGCATGTCTGAACTCTAGTGATAAATCACATGTAAAGCTGCACTGTTCCATGTTAAGGCTCCTTGAATCTAAGCCAGCAGAGAAAAGAAATCTAGAGCTCGCTTTTAACCACAGACATAAACGTGTTCATGCCAGCCAGCCCAAATCAGGAACTGGCAGTCAATAGCCTACAACAGCTGATGCTTCTTTCTCTCTCAAGTGGTTTGCAAAGATATACTCACGGGCAAGCCACTGCAACAAGCCAGACTGCATCAAATGGAAATATATACAGTGACAGTAAGATTCACCTTCACGAGAAACTGCTGAAATGACGTTAAAAAACAAAAACTCAACAAAAACACAACAATGGAAATGGGCATTCCGTCACCAGTGTCCATGAGGACTCTGAAGTGCACCCACAAAACAAATGCCCTCTGGGTGTACAGCAGGCAAAGCTGGAAAGCAAAGGAGGAGGGTGAGATGAGATAGAAACTCCCTCTCTCTTTGCCAAGCTCTCTACTTGTTTTAACAAACGAGTCATTAGCATCTCCAAATTATCTGGCCCAGGCTACAGCCAGCTCCCTTTCATCCAAGCCCAGGCCTCAGCCAAACATTGGGAAATTACCAGCTGGGTCCAGTGCAAAGGCAGCAGGCCTGCATATCATCAACGCCACAGTATCAATGAATCCCAAGCTGCAGTTTCCTTCACTACATCTAACCACCCATTAAATGCACGTGGAAAAGAACCTACTTGCCTAAACCTCTCACTACAAAGCCTAGAGGTAAATTATTAGACACTGGGATTTCTCTGAAGGAACGGGGAAGCAGAAAGAAACATAAATTCTTAACTAAAATTCTAGCTACCCTTTCAAGACTTGTAGAAGCACACTGAAGGCAAGATCCATATTATCTCATGAATTGGTGTGAACACTTGCACAGTCTTTTCTAAGAGAAGTCCACAAGATAGGTAAGAACCATCAGTCTCTATGGTTGTGCTATGCACAGGTGTGAAACTGACTGATAGAACAAAGAAATCGAACTTCCCAAATACAGACAAATCTCTCACTTTCACTTATTAATCATTTTCAGAAGGACAAAGCAGAGACAGAACAGCTACTTCTAGTGGTACATTACCATACCTGTTAATTAAGTGATGGTAATAGCCAACAAGGCATACAAGAAATTATTTTTTTCCAAATTAAAAAAAAAAAAAAAAAGGAAGTATATCTTTTTGCACTTCTTAAATTTTTCCTCGCTTAGCCTTTAGACAGACATCTTAGTAAGAGCTTATAGACATCACATGTGGTAACTTCCTACCCATCAGGAAATTCATACAGAGTGCAGCACTCCCTGTTACAAGGCAGTCAGCATTACTTAGCTATAAAGTGGTATACCTTTTATGACACTGCAGAGTACATAGGACCCAGGGCAAAAGAAGCCCTCACATTAAAAACAATCAGATTAGCATAATAAGAGCAGAAAGCAAAGCTGCTGGAACATTTGGGGAGCTTTTAATTTTTATTTTTTTTCCTTTAAAGCTTTTCAACTCCTCCAGCCAAAGTAAACACATCATGGATTAGTTCTCAGAAGTGCCCTCAGCCAAAAAGTAAGCTATTGTAATATGCTGAATGATACTGGGAGCTAAGCTAAGCTTTAATAGCCTCCGTGGCATATAATAGATTTGGGGGGGCTCAGAACGCAGACTGAAACAAGCACATGCTGAAGTATTCAGATCTAATAAAGGCATTAAAAATACAGTGAGCTAGCTAGAATACCACTAATGGATACTCCTCCTCCTATTGTGAAAATAAACATGTATGATGCTAGTGTACGCTGAACACAATTCTTGCTGCAGAAAAGGCCCCACGCAAGACACAGACCTCCTTGACCCCACTCAACTCTCGCTGTTGCTGAACAAAGAAAGAATTGTGGTGTATCAGCATCCTGGGATACTCATGACAGTCAGGCATTGTCCTGTTGTCTACGAGCGATCAAAAAAAAAATTACAAGCCTCTGAAAATTAGTGACCTCTTCACAGATAAATTGACATACAGGGGTAACAGTGGAAAAGCACTCTCAAATTCATTTATTTCCAAGCAGAGCTTAATAATTTTTTTCTTAACACTGATTCTTAAAGAGATTTTCCAGTTCTGCATCTTAACAATGCACCAAAATTGCTGTGCAGTACTAGACCAGTATCCCACTGGCAGAAATCAAACAACAAATTAAAATACACAGATGAAGCAGTTAAAGAATAATCTGCCAACCTGAAGTTAAGAGGAAACTCCTTTTAGATGTTAAAGCCTCAAGGCACAGCCTGAACCGTGAGCCTGGTGGCTTTCTGATCTCAGGGCCTCCCTGTCTTTCAGCACACCCCTTGGCCCCTGAGTCCACTCAGGTGAGGTACCCCCTGGAGCAGGTTGAGAGGATTATCCCTGTACTGTCTCTTTCAGAATTCTACATTTCTCCAAGGCCAGTAGAAAAAACAAGCCTGGTTTCCTGGAAGGTCCTGCTCTGTCATGACTAGGACAGTGAAAACTTCAATCAGATATGAAGTACATGGTAAGAAAAGTGTTCACTCAGCTCCAATTGTAAAAGAATGCCTTCAAAGTTATTATTCCTATTGTATTCCAGAGACTTTTTTTTTTTTGCTTTTTAAATTAAGATAGCTGAAGTTATACGTACCTCCTAGCTGCCTACATTCATCAAAGACTTCTGAATCAGCAGTGTTTGTTTTCTGAACAATTTGGTTTTCCTTACAATTTTCTGTAATGAACTTTAAATTATTCAGAAATAACCTTGAGTTGATTTAACACCAGCTAGCAAACACAATGGAGGCCAGACACTTTAGAGGAAAGAGCTAAATGAGATGTCTACAACTACCTAAAGGGAGGTTGTAGCAAGGCAGGGGTCAGTCTCTTCTCCCAGGCAACCAGTAACAGAATGAGGGGACACAGTCTCAAGTTGTGCTGGGGAAGGTATAGGCTGGATATTAGGAGGAAACTATTTCCAGAGAGAGTGATTTGCCATTGGAATGGGCTGCCCAGGGACGTTGTGGAGCTGATGTCTCTGGAGGTGTTCAAGACTGGATGGGGCACTTAGTGTCATGGTCAAGTTGATTGGATAGGGCTGGGTGATAGGTTTGACTGGATGACCGTGGAGGTCTCTTCCAACTTGGCTGATTCTATGATTCTATGCACAATTCTGAACTTGTGGACACAAGCTGCTTGGACTCTGGAAAGTCTCCTAAAACCACTGTGCCCTATGGGTGTGATTAACCTGCATTTAAAACAAATTCCAATCCTCCGACCTGATTATGACTTAGAAGGGAGAAAAAGACAGGCAAAAGGCACATAATCACAGAACCTTAGAGGTTGGAAGGAACCTCCAGAGATCAAGTCCAATCTCCCTACCAAGGCAGGATCACCTAAGGTAGTTTGCACAAGAACACATCTAGATGCATTTTGAAAATCTCCAGAGAAGTAGACTCCACAACCTCTCCAGACAGCCTGTTCCAGGGCTCAGTCACCCTCACTGTAAAGAAGTTTCTGCTCATGTTGAGGTGAAACTTTCTGTTTCATTTTGTAGCCATTACTCCTTGTCTTACTGCTGCTGTCCAGTGAAAAGAGACTTTCCCCATCCACTTGACACCCACCCCTCAGGTATTTGTATACATTGATAAGATCTCCTCTCAGTCTTTCTCCAAACTAAACAGCCTCAGGTTTCTCAGTCTCTCTTCGTAGGGCAGATGCTCAAGTCCCCCAGTCACCCTTGTGGCTTTCTGCTAGACCCTTTCCAACAGGTCCCTGTCTCGCCTGAGCTAGGGAGTCCAAAATTGGACACAGTATTCCACGTGTAGTCTCACTAGGGCAGAGTAGAGGGAGAGAAGAACCTCCCGAGACCTGCTGGCCACATTTTCTTGATGCCCCCCAGAATGCCATTGGCCATAGGGGCACAATAGGCATGTGTTCACATTACACACCATTTGCATTATTCTCAGCAAACTCCATATAGTAAAGTAATTATTATTCTTTATTTTACACAGTGATTATATTAATTAATTGATAATCATATATAAGTACCGTCCAGTCCATTTATAGTTAATGAATAATGTTCTTCAATAAAATATCAGTAGTTAAATAATCGAAAGTGTAGTTTGCTTAACTTGTAATAAAGTTGCTAATGAGCTTCTTTTAAAATATTTCAACTCCTTGCAATACAAAATATATGCAGAGTACTGATTCCTTTGCAGACTTACACTCATTCTTAACTGTCTACCTTGCAAAGGTAAGTCTTTTATTCCTTTATTCTCCTCTGAAGCACACTTTTGATTACACTCAAAAGGCAAGTTAACTCTTTGGACTGAAACAAATGGGTGACATGCCTTTCCTTACTCTTGCTCAAAATGGAAGCATCATCTGGATTTGGGCAGACTTAAAGAATCTGAACATAGAATCATAGAATCAGTCAGGGTTGGAAGGGACCACAAGGATCATCAAGTTCCAACCCCCCTGCCATGCCCAGGGACACCCTACCCTAGATTAGGCTGCCCACAGCCTCATCCAGCCTGGCTACAAACACCTCCAGAGATGTGGCCCCAAACACCCCTATGGACAACCCATTCCAGGCTCTCACCACTCTCATGCTGAACAACTTCCTCCTCACATCAAATCTGAATCTCCCCACCTCCAGCTTTGCTCCATTCCCCTTAGTCCTGTCACTGCCTGACAGACTAAAAAGTCCCTCCCCAGCTTTCCTGTAGGCCCCCTTCAGATACTGGAAGGCCACAATAAGGTCACCTCAGAGCCTCCTCTTCTCCTGACTGAAAATTCCCCAACTCTTTCAGTCTGTCCACACAGGAGAGGTGTTCCAGCCCTCTGACCATCCTCGTGGCCCTTCTCTGGACACACTCCAGCACATCCACATCCTTCTTGTAATAGGGGCTCAAAAACTGGACACAGTACTCCAAGTGGGGTCTCACCAGGGCGGAGGAGAGGGGGAGAATCACCTCCCTCGACCTGCTGGCCACACTTCTGATGCAGCCCAGAATCCGGTTGGCTTTCTGGGCTGCAAATGCACACTGCTGGCTCATGTTGAGCTTCTCGTCCACCAGCACCCCCAAGTCCCTCTCCTCATAGCTACTCTCCAGCCAGTCACTGCCCAGCCTGAATTTGTGCTTGAAATTGCCTCGACCCAGGTGCAGGACCTCGCACTTGGCCTTGTTGAACCTCATGAGGTTGGCTTGTGCCCACCTCTCCAGCCTGTCCAGGTCCCTCTGGATGCCATCCCTGCTCTCCAGCATGTCTGCTGCACCACACAGTTTGATGTCATCAGCAAACTTGCTGAGGGTGCACTCAATGCCTTTGTCCATGTTGCCCGCAAAGATGTTGAACAAGACTGGTCCCAGGACTGCTCCCAGAGGGACTCCGCTTGTCACTGGCCTCCACTTGGACATGGACCCATTGACAGCCACTCTTTGTGTGCAGTCATCAAGCCAGTTCTTTTTTCCATCTGGTGGTCCACCCATCAAACCCATGTTTCACCAGCTTGGAGACCAGGATGTGGTGCGGGACAGTGTCAAAGGCTTTGCTCAGAACATGAGCATATCATTTTTCAGCACTGAAAGTCACTCCTCAAAGTTGCCTAGCAAATTTACAGAGAAATTGTCACTTCACTACCCAGCTCTCAGCTGTGTTCTCTACTCTGTGCCTCCCAAAGATTTGTCAGCAAGCATGAAATAGTTACATTTGCTCCTGTTTCTTTCTTGCTTCTGCTTGCCATAGGCCCTGAATGGTCAGCGTTTCCTCCAGACCCCCACCCGTTCCTTTTGGCAACACAGCCCAAGTTCAGTCATTATCTATCTCAATTGCACAGGTAGTACATATACATCAAATTACTGCACGACAGTGACATAGCTGGTGAAGAAAGGCTGGAGAGAAGGGGCTGCTCACGACTCTCACAGTATCAAATTAAGATTCCACTTAAATGCTGTTCCCAGCTAAGGACCCGAATTAAGTACGCAATCATCCTAGACTCTATCAAGTCAATGCAGAAAAATAGGTATCTTTAGAAAATATCAGCCACACTAAGACCAAAATCTACACCTACAAATACAGACTATAAAAGGTATCTGCCCCTCTTCACTCAAAGGTTAAGTTGTGACACACATTTCTAGAATACATAGCTTTATCAAACAGTTTAAAAATTAACTGGAATTAATTCAAACTACTTTTTCTCAGGATAGAATCTTAGAATCATAGAATTTTAGAATGGTTTTTGTTGGAAGGGACCTCAAAGGTCATCCAGTTCCAACCCCCAGCCATAGGTAGAGACACCTCCCACTAGAACAGGTCACTCAAGGCCTCACCCAACCTGGCCTTGAACACCTCCAGGAAGGGAGCAGCCACAACCTCCCTGGGCAACCTGTTCCAGTGTTTCACCACCCTCACTGTAAATAACTTCTTCCTAACATCCCATTCAAATCTCCCCTCTGTCAGTTTGAACCCATTACCCCTCATACTGTCATTACAAGACCTTGTCAATAGTCCCTCCCTGGGCTTCCTGTAGGCCCCCTTCAGATACTGGAAGGCTACTATAAGGTCTCCTTGAAGCCTTCTCTTCTCCAGGCTGAAGAGCCCCAACTCTTGTAGCTTGCCCTCATAGCAGAGGTACTCCAGCCCTCTGATCATTGTGGCCCTTCTCTGGATTCAAAATACCTCCTCACTTTCTCAGTGTCATCAAAGACATCAAAAGCACCGAGGATGCATAACAATTTTGATCATGTAGACATCTTAGAAACTGACACACACGAGTGTAAAAGAAAAAACAAAACAAAAAAAAGGCATCAGCAGCTTTGCTTAGCTCACACACAAAGGCTCTCAAATAGACTGCCTCTTTTGCTAACTTCTCTAGTTCCAAGAAATGGCAGTCTAGATTGTCATGCCCTGTTGGCTTTCCTGCAGAAATACAAGCAGATGATTGATGGGGTTTACACTATGGAAGCCCTGTTTGTTGGCAAATGCACACTTGAGAAAGGATTACAGATCTCTGAGCCACAGCAGGAACTAACAGGGTCTGTAAACCATTTCTTTCAGATTTAACATTTTCTATATGACAAGTAATTATCCCTCTATCTGGATCATGATCAGAAAAATTGCTTTGGTTCACCTATGAAGAAGTTATTTACCTGGTGAAGCAGGTATTTAGGACTAGGCAATGTTTGGGAAGGGTTCCATGGAAAGTTTCCAGAGGATAAAAGAGCTAGCAAGTGCTTGGAGTTTTTCAGAAATGCTGTATTGGAAGCACAAAAAACACTTCATCTCTTTTAAATGTAAGGGGATGTAGTGGGTCAGGAACTTTTACCCCACCACCAGCTGGAATTTACCAGACAAGTTCCAATGGCTTGGAAGTAAGATAAAGCTATATTTGCAGCAAAGCTAAATTTACAAGCATCTATACACAATGTATTTACATGTATTTACAATTATATACAATTTAGAAACAATACAGAAATCCAAACTTTCCTCCCGGGACAAAGAAAGTCCAGAAGGGACCCAGCACCACCCTCTCTCTTTCCCCAGACAGAAAACAACAACAGAGCTTAAGCACTACCTGTTAGCCAAAGTTAGTGTAAGAGATTACAGAGAGAAGCTAAAAGATCCACCTCTCAGAAGCAAAGAGTGCAGAATTGTTTATACTTTGGCATTTTATCCTTTTTAGCAAACCAACAAATGATATAGACTTTATCACTATCTTATTTTTACAACCAATGATCTAATTTCTCTTCTTAGAATATTCCAATGAGCCTTAAATCAGCACAGGGAAAAAGCAAAGAGACCCCCTTGGTTTCCTTGCAAGCTTCTGAGTCTGTTGAGAATCAAAAGAGAAGCACAGCAGAGATACAAAAGTAGAATAGCTGTTGAGAACTACAGGTGCATTACCAGGGCATGCAACGATACAATTAGAAAAACAAAAGATCAGCTCAAACTCAAATTTGCCACAAGAAACTATCCTTCAGGTACATAAACAACAAGAAAAAAACCAGAGGAAAAATACTTTTCTGCTGTTAAAGAGGAGAGGTGAAATAAAAGGCAGAGGTTTTCAACATTTTCTTCACCCCTGTCTTTACCAGCACTGTTGGGCCCCCAGGCCTTAGGAAAAAAAATCCAAGTAGGTGCAAAACCAGACTCACTGTTTGTGGAAATAAAAAGATGATATGCAAACTATTTCAGGAGCTTGACCCCTACAAATCAATGGGCTCAGATGAGGGGGATGTCAAGAGAGTTGGATGATACTGTTCTGGGGCCACTTTCCATAACCTTTGAGAAATTGTGAAGACTGGGGGACATCCCTTAAGACTGGAAGAGGCTAATGCTAGGAAATTATAGGACCATCAAGTCTTACTTCAGTCTCTGGGAAAGTTATGGAACAAATCCTCCTTGGGGCTACCATAAGTCAAGTGAAGCACATGGCTGGGAAAAGCCAGCATGGATTCACCAAGGACAAAGCATGCTTGACAAACCTGATCACCTTCTACAACAAAAATAGTAACCTCCTCAGCTGATGTGGGAAGAGTGGTGGACATTGTCTAAATGGATTTCCCTAAGGCTTTCAATATGGTTCACAACCTCCTCCTAAAGAAACTGACGTGTTGTGGTCTAGACAAGTGGTCTTTGTGGTGGGTGGGAAACTGGGTGACAGGCCACACCCACAGGGTGATGGTAAAAAGCTCTTTTGCAAACCACTAACCTGTCACAAGTGAGGTATAATACCAGGGAACAATATTGGGCCTAACGCTGCTTCAGTATCTTCATATGTGGTCTGGATGATGGGATTAAGGGTAGTATGATGATGTTTGCCGAAGATACCAAACTGAGTGGCAAAGCGGACACATCAGAAAGGAGAGCCATCCTGGAGGAAGACCTGGATGGGCTGGAAGAGTAGGCTAACAAGAACCTAATGAAATTCAGCAAGGACAAGCATAAGGTCTTGCACCCAAGAAGACATAATCCAAAAGTGCAACACAGACTGAGATCTGTTTGGCTGAGGAGCAGCTCTGTGGAAAGGGATCTAGGAGTGGACAACAAGATCAATATGACTGAATGGGGTGCTGCTGCAGCAATGAAAACCAACAGAATGCATCCTGGGGGTTACATCAACAAGGGCATCACCAGCAGAGAAAAAAATGTCATTATCCCACTCTACTTCAGCCTAGCTTCCTGATGCTCAGCAAGTTCCTCAGGGTCTTTCTTACAAACATTCTTTGTTTTGCTTCTGGAAGAATACTGAATGTTCTCACTGCTTTCCCTGAACAGTAATTTAATTGAAACCTTGTTTCCCAAGACTCCCTCAGCAATTGTTCCTACTTCAATGGGCACTTTTAAGGCTAATGGTCACCCACCACTCCTGCTCCAGGCCCCAACCTGGGGCACACCATGGTAAAGTAACTGAATCAGAATTCATAAACTGAATGCTGGGATTCCACAAACACGACCAGTTCCCAAACAAACTCTCACTTTCTTGCACAAGGAGTTTTTGAAAAATCAAGCAAGTCCATTGGTAAATCCAGAAATCAGCAACTACAAAATAAAAAAAGTTTGTGTTCATGGTATATCAACAGGAGAGTGGGCCAGCATCAAAACCACTCACTTTTCTTGTAACAGGAGATTAATTCTTAGGTTTTTTTCCACTTTAGATGAAGGAGTGGGAGTCAAGATGAAGACAGAATTCTCTTTTTGATGGTGTCCAGTGACAGCAAAAGAAACAACAGGTTTAAGCTGAAACACAGAAGTTTCCACCTCAATATAAGGAGAAACTTCTTTACAGTGAGAGTAATGGATGACTGGAACGGGCTGACCAGAGAGGTTGTGGAATCTACTTCCCTGGAGACATTCAAAACCCACCTGGATGAGTTCCTGTGCAGCCTGCCCTGTGTGATCCTGCTGTGGCAGAGGGGTTGGACTAGATGATCTCTAGAGGTTCCTTCCAAACCACAGCATTATGTGATTCTGTATATTCAACTGTTACCAATAAAGCAAATGCAGAACCTAGATGAAATAGCCAGAGTGATCTAGATCACCAGATCTCCTCTGTGTGGAAAAAGATTCTGTTTAACTTGGCATTTAACAGTTTTGGTCTAAACTTGAAATTAAGCTAAAGCCAGTCTTTCCATCAGTTCCCCCTAAACCTCCCCAAATTAAGAGACCTAATTCCATTTGCAGATCTCCTGCCTATAATCCCAATGTCATTATAGAGATGTATAAAATTAGGCCAAATATACTTTTCTTCACAAGGCATTTTTTACCTCTTACTTTAAACTGGCCTAAAATTACTCTCAGATGCCATGGTAAGATCTACACTTCCTTCTGGGAAGAAATTTCCCTGTACCATGATATGTGTATGACATACAAGTTTGTGCAGCCAAAGAAATGAGATTGGAAATCAAACCTTATTCTGGATGATACTTTTATCACAATATAGCAGCAGTCTGAAGATACAAATATTATTTTTTTCCCTCCTTTTGCATGTGTTTCAGAGCTTGTAAACAGGAACACCAACATTTTTTAATGTAAAGAACACTGAAGATTCTGTCAAAATACCTAAAATCTGACAATAAACATTTTAAATAGGAAAAAAAAAAATACTTCACTGCACACAGAGGAAAGTATTTGAACTGCAAAGTTCTTATGAATGCTACAGAGTTTTCACTGCTTTCACCAAGTAAAAGGACTTCCTGTCTCTAACCAGAACCAGGGGGGCAGAGGGGCACAAATGGAGGTTTTGAGGTGGGAAAACATCATCAAAAAGGACTTTCCCTCTTCTTGCCTTCTTTCACTTACTTATAAGACACTAAAAATTGCTTTCGAACAAAGGATTATTTTCTACTGTGCATTCTTTTTGTTGTCACTTTTAGGTTCCCCTAGACACAAATCTATGAATACTCAAGATATATTTGAACAGATTCCCTTCAAAATTATAAGCAGTAATTATCAATGACCAATCCAGAGAGAAGGACTGTAACAGACATCCACTGGAATTTAAGGAAATGACACCACATATGGCACACAGAAGTGAAGTTTCACTATGCGTTCCTTTTCTGTCACTGTAATGACAACTCAGAGGAGTGTGTTGGTCCTGCAAACATTCTTATCCTGATCTCGGAAGCTCAAATATTGAAAGAGGAAGAACATCTTCGAATGCTAACTCCAACGCTGCCATGTTTGTAGCTTAAAAAAAGTTTCTGTGGCATACATAGAAAGACAAAAAGGTCAAACAAGGTTCCATAGAATCATAGAATGGTTTACGTTAGAAGAGACCTCAAAGATCATCCAGTTCCAACCCCCCTGTGCCATAGGCAGGGACACCTCCCACTAGATCAGGACACTCAAGACCCCATCCAGCCTGGCCTTGAACACATACAGGGAGGGAGCAGACACAACCTCCCCGGGCAATCTGTTCCACTGTCTTGCCACCCTCACTGTGAAGAACTTTCTCCTAACATCCCATTTAAATCTCCCCTCTGCCAGTTTGAACCCATTCCCCCTCGTCCTGTCATTACAAGACCTTGTGAACAGCCCCTCCCCAGCCTTCCTGTAGGCCCCCTTCAGATACTGGTAGGCTGCTATAAGGTCTCCTCAAAGCCTTCTCTTCTCCAGGCCGAAAAGTCCCAACTCCCTCAGCCTGTCCTTGTAGCAGAGGTGCTCCAGCCCTCTGATCATTTTTGTGGCCCTCCTCTGGACTCTCTCCTATAGCAAAGCTAAACAAAGAAAGCTCCAATATCCCCAGACAAGTTTCTTTGCATGAAAAATGCAGTATATTCCAAAACTGGGGACTGCATTCTGACTTGCATGCAAAAATGGCATAAGCAACTGTATCACACAAAATTAGGTACTACTCACCTTGGAAACTACAAATCTGTTCAGTTTTGATATATAGAGTGAATGTTTTAGAACCTTCCATTTGTGAATATTTGAAGTGACCTTCCTACTGGCTGAGAGCTCCTATGAGGACAGACTGAAAGAGTTGAGGCTGTTCAGTATGGAGAAGCAGAGGCTCTGAGGTGACCTTATTGTGGCCTTCCAGTATCTGAAGGGGGCCACAAAAAAAGCTGAAGAGGGACTTTTTAGGCTATCAGGTAGTGACAGGACTAGGGGGAATGGAGCAAAGCTGGAGGTGAGGAGATTCAGATTTGATGTGAGGAGGAAGCTCTTCAGCATGAGAGTAGTGAGGCCCTGGAATGGGTTGCCCAGGGGGTGTTTGGGGCCACATCCCTGGAGGTGTTTGCAGCCAGGCTGGATGAGGCTGTGGGCAGTCTGATCTAGGGTATGGTGTCCCTGGGCATGGCAGGGGGGTTGGAACTAGATGATCCTTGTGGTCCCTTCCAACCCTAACTGATTCTATGATTCTAAGAAAAAACCCACTAATTTCTGCAACCGTATCAGCATTCTCTTCAAAGCAGCTTCACAGCTATTCTGAATTTGATCACTGCAAAGAATGGTCTCATGGTTCACCCACTTAGAGAAGTTCTTGCTACATCCCAGGGCCTGACTCAGTTTTCCTTGCTGCAGAAGAGACCTAAAGCATACCTGAAGCTCCCTACAATGGAAATGCTCAACTGGTCAGTCAATCTACTTCATGTCCTCTAATAGTGTCCTTGAGTCAGCCTCTATCAGGCTCCATGCTAGGCAGGTTGAGCACATCCTGTATTAGTCTGTATTATTCTACGTATGTTTACTAGAGACCAAAATATAAGACTACAGTTAGTTCAAAAATATCAAACTATTTCAAATACTGTAAAAGGCTTGATGGCACCCTCTGACAAACAAAAAATAGATATAGCTACAGTCAAAGTTATTGTTTTGCCAGAAAATTTCAGATAGATTGAAATTGAAATTCTTGCCTGACGAACAGAGGAAAACACACGCAGGCACAGACAAACCCTACCTTTTCTTTTCCACCCACCTGAGGCCCCATTGCTAAGTACCTAACCAGCATTTATAGGGATATTGCCTCACAAGGTTTCTCCGAATTGGCAAGACAATGTACAAGGCTTCACCCAGAAAAGTCAAAGACCAAGCAATAAGCTTTTATAATTTATCTTTTAATTTTTAAGTGAAGGCAGATACGATGACAAATACATGCTTCAGAGAGCTCAATGTGTTGTTACAGCAGAACACTATGGGATATCAAACATTTCCCTTTCCACCTCAGATTACCTGAAAATACTACTACTCAGGACTTCCCACATAAATGGCCTGGGAGTTTTTTTGTCTTTTTTTTTTTCTTTTTAATTTATTTGTGTGCTTCTGTATTTTTTAAAATCTTTTTTCCACCACTATTCTGTTTATGTTGTATTACATTTGGAATTTTTTTTTTTGGCCTTGTGTATATGCTGTAAAGATCATCTCTCAGAACAATCCCTGGCATGAGACTGAAGCAAAAGGAGGTTAAAATATGGTCCCTGGAAAAGCGCAAAAGTGACGTTAAGATGGACTGGACATGTGTCAAATGCCATATGGCAAAAGCCGCTCCAGTGCATTGGTTAATCTTAATTTTTTACTCCTTTATTATGCATTTACATAGCAACAACCACCTCATACCATGAAATAAGGACATATTACAATAAATTCTAATTGAGGAAAGCAAGATAAAAGTTCTCACTGAATCAAGTCAAGCTACCTTTTTCTTTCTTTCCAAGGAACAGACTGAAAAGCCTTTCTCATCACAATAAGCAACAGCAAGGCTTTCATTAGCTGGCAGTTCTCACTGAGTACATGCAGAGATGGTGGACTCATAACACAGCTTGATATGTGCATCTCCATTTGGGGTGTACTTGCATGACAGTTACAGACACTATACAGGTCAGGATCCTGTCTTCACAGGCCAACCTAAAACTCATATATATGCTTTACAATTATTGGGAGCAACTGTCTTAGATGCAGGAGTGTTTTTAAAACTATTTTTATACAGTTAAATGATGACAGATAAGGGATTTATATCCATCTCAAGCAATTTACCAAATCATGTTCTAGAACTTCCTGACATAAAAAAAAAAAAACCCAAAACAAAAAAGTCTCCTGCCATGTCCCCAAAAAGACGCATTTATAAATTCCCAGAAACACATAGGTCATACATATGAATTGATGTTAAGGAAAAAAAAGGAAGCTTCCAAGCCAAAACTACAAATAATTTCTACTACTGTGTGAAGAAAAGCAAAGCAACACAATGCTTACATAAATCACTATGCTCATCATTCTGCTTCAGTTAAAAGCATCCTGGTCTTAACATTATTGAGAGTTAGAATTAATGACCCACTGAGATTTATAGGGCCAATTACACCTCTCAGCATTACCACTTTAGAGGCCTCTACAGCTTTAAAAAGACAGTAGAAGGTCACTCAGAAAACTCTCATTAAGTTCAACAGATTTCAGATGAGGCCCTTTTTAAAAAAATCTAAATAGAAGATGC
>VWZI01018595.1:572849-592734 GCA_013396835.1 Psilopogon haemacephalus
AAAAAAAAGATTAAATAAAAAAAAAAAAAAAAAAAAAAAAGCAAAACAAACACCTTTATCAGTGTTTCCATAAAACCTGCTGTACGGTTTTGTTTTGGGTTTCTTTTGTTGGGTTTGGGGTTTTTTTGTTGGGTTGTTTTTGTGGGGTTGGTTTGTTTGTTTTGCTTGCTTCATTTTGTTTGGGCTTTTTTTTTTTTTTTGAGTTTTGTGTTTGTTTGGGGTTTTTTTTTAGGAAACTGCTTACTAGCATTTGCTAGTTGAGTCCAGTTGGGTCCATTTTGTTTCTTTCCATCTCGTCCAAAAATGTGGAATAAAAACAACTGGATCTAGTACTGGTGATTACACAGCAGGAAATGACAGAATAGCTTATGTGTATTAATGCAAGTGAGACAGATATGACTATTAGGTGATGTCTAGAGAACTGCTCAGTGCTGGTGGAACTGTGAGGAAATCACTCAGCAACACTCCCTGGTAAGTGATAAGTCCCTAAATTTGTATTGTCCAGTTTCAGCAGCTGAGGTGACTGAAATCATCTTTGCTCACAGGCAGCATTGTGCACAGATTGCTCAATGTAGGCAATTCCATATGTTCTTGTATTTCCTCTCCCCCCGCCCCGTTTCACAGGCATGGCTTTCTTTTACCAACCCAAAGTGCTAAGAGTGATGCAAGTCATGGAACAGCAACCACACATGTTGCACAATAGAAGTTTTGTAATGAAGCAAAACTATAGCAGTTTTTGTAAAAACTAGACTGACAGACGTACAGATGCCGTCAAAGAAATTCACAACTCAAAACTATTTTCTCTACTTAAGATCTTTTTAATGAAGGGAAGAAATTATTGAGTAGACAGCTAGTCAGGTTTCTGCCTGGCATGATTTAAGCCATTCAAATGCACACACTTGCCAACAGAAATGCCAACAAGCACCTTTAACTACAGCATTACTGCCAAACACCACCATTAGTAGGCTAGAAGTGTTGTGCTCAGTCTTATTTGCTATATGGGAACATGCCACCTGAGCACAGGCAGCAACAGTATTGAGAAATTCGCTGAAAGATAACAACTGATTTAAAAGAGCCCAGTAAGTTTAGTTAAGGAGCAACTCTAGAGATTATTTTCAATTACTGAGATAAAATCATGGCTTCTCTTAGGAGGGAAAAAAAATTGAAAGGTTATGCTTTTTCTATACACTACATAGAGCATATGAAAGCTTTAAGAATAGTCTGGTTTCACAAACAGTATCAGCCTCCTGCTAATACTTTTAACCCTATTTTTCCCTCTCTCAAGTATTTTTTAAAATTATTTACCTTTTTTTTTTAATGATTAATAATCATCAGCTTTGCTATTGCAGACAAGTTTCAGAATTCTCTTTTATGTTAAGTTTACCTTGCTCTCAAGAATACTGACTGACACTTTTATTTTCCTTCACCAAATGTGCAGGGCTCTAGCTGAGTACGGACTTCTGCACTGAACTCCTCATTGATTTCAGACAGCATGAAGATGACAGCAGGACATAAGCACTAAGTTCCAGCCTTTCTAAACTTGCATGAGGGTCTGCAGTCAATAAACCAGAAAGCCTCTCTTAACTCGCATTAAAAAAAAAAAAATAATTAAAAATTACCAGATTGTCTTGAAAGGCTGCAGATCTCAAGAAAAGCACCATCTTTAGCTCCCCTAAATTCACTATCAAACACTTTATCATCCTCATTTAATATGTAACACATGGCATCCTCATCTGATACACAGAGGATACATCTGCACTGTCTACTTTACACATGTAACTTTGCTATGACAACCTTGTAATTGTAGAATTCCTGTACGCTCAGCAGATACTCAGACACCTGAATCAGGCAATTCAGAGCCCAAGAGGCTTCACTACGTATACTGAATAAGCTCCTAATTTGGGCACTTATGTTACATTGCCCAGTGCAAGTGTAAGCAGTCCCTACACACTTTTCACACGGTGCTGCACTTCATGTCTATGTAAAAACCTGAGTGCCTTTGCTGTTTCGGCCTTGTCATGTCACTTCACTACCTCTGTTGTCACAAATAAGAACAATAAATCTACATATGCAATATACCTCTTTGGGCAACAGAAAGCCTCAGGAGTTTAAGGGCAAGACGTACACAAAAATAAAAGAAGGGGGAAAAAAAAAATCATTTTCTTTGGCACAGAGACCTGGAGAAATGTCATTAACATGTATTAGCCCTCTTAAGATAACTACTCAAGATACCAATGGAACTGACACTGCAATCTTGTCACTGTCATCAGACCACCATTGGACCCATGCAGAACTGCACCTCCAAAGCAATCTAGCCCTTGTAATACATTCCATCCATCATACAAGATACATATTTTTTTCGTTTAAGACAAAAAATTTAAAATCTGTATTCCAAATTGTAGAGTCACTGACAAGACAGAGATCTTTTGTAGGCAAAACAGGAAAGCATATATGAAGAACATTTAAAGCCTTACTAGACTGGGAAAAAAAATCAACAAAACCAGCCCACTTCTGTAGAGAAGGTACTACCATCTGTATGACTTTATAGACAAAAAAACAAAGGTTTTCTAGTCATAAACTATCACAGAATTATTGCCTATCACCTGCTGCATACACATACCTGCATATACATCAAGCTGGTTTCCAGAAAGATTTATACACTTACATTTCCCAAATAAATGCCTCTCTTAAATTAAAAAAAAAAAAAAAAAAAAAAAGCCCATTGAAAATGCATCCTAATCTTCCATCCTTTCAATAGAACTGAAGTGCTCTTCACACACATAGTACACAAGCATCTTGAATTAGCAGGGAACTATTTTTAAATACATGAAGGATAAGATACAAAATTAGTTTCACGGGGAATGAGAACCTTAGAGATTATTTACTTTCCTTAATTACTTTGACTCACCACTCATTTAGCTTTCCAATAGTACTACCTATTTCACACTCCAACTCTGACACTAAAGACATATGTGTGTTTTTTGAACTTTTAGAATTATGGACTTTAGCAATACACAGCCACTTCTCTTAAACTGACTTATCCATATAACAAATAACTTCAAATACCATATAGTACAAATATTTTTTCTCCTTTGGAACAATCATCTCAAATAAATCATCCCTACATAAAAGGAAGTTTGTTTGGATTTTTTTTTAATTTCTTTNAAAAAAGAAATTTTTTTTGTTTTTTTTTTTATTTTTTTTTTTTTTTTTTTTTTTAGCAAAACCATAAAACTATTACACTAGGTGCAGGTGGCCTCCTTACCTACCAATCTTCTATAATGTAAAGAGCAAAACAAAGATTATTATTTGGAAATTATTTTTGAGAGCAAGGAACTCAAGTGACAGGACAGCCTATCCAGGTCTTGAGCTTGAGAGAGAAGCTCAAGTTTATAATCTTCAACTTATAATGTATCTTGGACTACATCTACTTCCCATCTTCACTTCATGTGACACAGGCACATCTCTTGTCACTGGCACAGGATACAAAAAAAAATGAAAAGGTAGAACTGTTGCGATATATTAATTTTTATTATTATTAATAGTCATGGGGTTTCCAGGAATATTCCCCCGGGTTTGTCTGGATGTTCGGTTGGCAAAAATAACTACACAAAATTGCTTACAACACTGAATTAAACAGTCAGAATTTAGTAAACTGAGAGCCTAATAACAAAAGCAATCCTAACCGTGGGTGAAAATACTCACGAATGCGTGATAGATAAAGAGCTTGTCCCAAGGAAAAAGAAAGGGATTTGCCTTTGCCGCTTTGCCAAACGTTGTGAAGCTGCTGCTGCTGCTTGCTGCAAAACACGTGGCCGCTGCTGGATGGAGTGCAGAGAGGCGTGTTCCTCATAGAGGCGGGAGAGAGAGCCCACACCTCATTGCCTCCTCTTAAATACCCCAATAGGAAGCGTGGAACTGACCAATAGGCACTTAGCATCCATTCTCTGGCCAATCGGGTCAAAAGTCCCACACCCAGGGGTGGGTCCTAACACCCTGAGAGACAGCACAGGTCACCTGACTCGTGCATGTGACCTCTCCATGTGGCCAGAGACTTCCTGGTTCCAAAACCATGTGGTCTGTCCCTGCGACGCCACCCCCGGACCTTACAACAGTGGGGAGGAGGGAATCCCAGGAATTGAACCAACTCCGGGCAGAATTTATGCTCTACCAGGACAAGAACAAATGAAGTGGTACTTTGGAAAGAGACCACAGGTGGAAAATCTCAAATATAGACCTAGAGAAAAAATAGCAATAAAATAAAACCATACAGTATTTTGGATTGGAAGGAACCTTTAAAGGTCCTCTAGTTCAACCTGATAAGGTCTCTTAAGGATTGTAAGGTATAAAATCTTATCCTTGTAGAAATAAATTAATTAGGAACTTCATGGTAGAGCCTCATTTTAAAAGTGAGAAAATCAAATAGAAGGGATGAAGGGAGAAAAGTAATAAAGAAGACAGTGTGTTAAGCAGAAAATAGCAACTCTGAAGCAGAAAAGAAAGAGGTCACAGTAAAAAGACATGAGACAGATGGACACAAAAATAAGGAGAGAGTTATAAAAATGAAAAGATAAGGCAAGACAGAAGGGACAATTTAAAATAAAAACAAACAACAAAATAACCCCAAATAAAACAATCAAAACCCCCTAACCACACAATAAACCCTACAAACCACCACAGCAATACATTCCTTCCCAAAATCTAGACCAGAAACCAGAGCTGGAAGGAAAGTAAGGGAAATTTCATTCCACTGGCTAATGAAGCCTCATTCAGTGCTGACAGCTCAGGGCTCCGTCCTCTCCCTGTCATGCAGTGGCGAGTTTTTGCTAGAACTTCTCCACTCCCACGGGATTAAAGCTGAGTAAAGCAATGCCTGAATGACTTTCTGCACTTAAACACCTGAGACACTGCATGCAATAGCATCTACTTTGGATTTTTTTTTTTTTTTGATGACTAGTCTTTCCAGAGCAAGAAAATTAAGAGGTACGAAAAAATGCCACAGTACTACATATGGCAGTACATACTACTGCCACCATGTATCTGAAATTACTAGTCCTCTCATTAAGCAGAGTTATCAAACCATTTATTATGTTATAAAGTACTAGTAATTCTTCTATCAGCTGTCAATGACTAATTTATCAGGAAAAAAATTACAGGCTGTTAAAGCAATTAGCAAAAGAATCACCATGAAATAAAGCAGATTTTCTGAAAGCTTTCCAGAGAGAGATGGTAAGAAGGAAGCTTCAGGCTCCACTTTCCACCAGCAAAGACTGCACCATTCCAACAAAACAACCACTGCAGTTGAGCAAAAGGAGTGGGAGAGACCCTGAAAAAAAATTCTCCATTTGTTTATTAGAATACAATTAATATTAACAATAGACAGCACAAATTCTTTTAAGAATTGAGTATTGCTGTGTTTGGGATCTCTTCTCGTAGACTGCTAAGGTTGCTAGGGAATTTCACAGTTGATGGTGTATTTCCATATGAATGTTTGAAGTAGGGGGAAGGGCTCACAAAACTGATTCTTAAGCCTGGAGTTTTTCTTTGTGCTTCAGAGAAAAAAAAAAATCATGTTTTTATAAAACTGAAAGAAGATGCTTTGAAATCTAACTATACATTATCAAAGACTTTTAGAAGCAAAATTTACATAGAAAATGTTTGAGGCAGCATTGTGAGGAAGTACTTGTTTCTGTTCTTATGGTCAGCAGCAATGCACTGGACTTGCCAGTATACACATTCTAAGAGCAACAAGTGGTCTACAAACCATAGTAGCTTTGTTTTGTTTTAATAGATAAAAGCAACACGTTTATTTTATTTTAAACAGATTTTATGTCCATTTTTCATAGACCATTTGGAAAGCACATTGCCATGGGCTTCCCAGTGACAAATACACTGAGGCATTAGCAAGTGACAACACACTTTGTACTCCTTGACATGGATGAAAGAATTCAATTCAAGTTTTCTTTTTTTTTTTTTTTTCCTATCTGGAAAGAGAAATGCCTGAGAAAAACATATTTCAGCCCTGCTTCCTGAGAACAAAGCTTAAATGATGCTTTGTCTGCAACTTAATCTGTTTCTCCTCCCTTCTCTTCACTCACTTTGGGGGACATTGGTTAACAACAACCAAAAGTGACAGAGGACAAACTCATTCCATTTTCATGAAAATGAGCAGCTGAATAACAGAGAACAATAATAATCATCCCATGGTTTGAATGGTAGGTACTCAATCTCGCATCAGAAAATCTGCTGAGCAATCACCACTGAAGGAGAACCTGCAGCAAACAAGGTAAGGTTGGCTCCATGCTCACACCACTACTATTTATATGGTTATTTTCCCCATCCATCAAAATTCAGAACATCCCAATACAGGTGACTCTTACTTACTGCAAGTATATAGTAAATACAGACACACTTTCACTGGCAACTTGCTGTGACAGCTGATCCTCACACCACAGTATTATCTTAATAAACTGTCTCTCAGCCCCAGGGTCTTTGTTCTCATGTAAGCGACCTAGAGTTGGTCACCCTGGATCTTACACAAAGCATGATGAGCACAGAGGTTATATGAGTTAATTGCATAGCAGCTTTGAAAATAGCATGTTTTCTTCCTTTCAGCACTGTGGTCTTTCCCTATTGAAAACAATTGGAGTTACACTGTAATTCCAGTTAATGACAGAACAGCATATCTGGATAACTCTTTCATTAGTTAATGTTACCACCACACAAGCTTGGCTGTATGGCATTTGACAACCAAATTAAAGCTAAACAGCCTCCTCCAGAATGAAGAAAGCATTGCATTAATTAGGTAACTTCTGCAGATTTAGAAAATGAAGATGAATATCCCTTTTATAACTGTATTAAAATCCTACGGAATAAGAACCAGATTATAATCTGTTATTGACATGTAACTCATTAATATCTCTTGAATTACGGAAAACTTATATCACTGGCAATCAGTATTAGGCCACATACATCTTAATAGGACATCTGACTCACTACTCATAAAAAGGACACAAGCACCATCAATACAGGCAATGCACTCCCTAATGCACAGGAATCAATTTGTTTCCTAGGAGAGTTCAAAATTCTCTGATGAAAGAACATATATTCCAGTACTCCTAACTAGTGTTATTCTTACTGGTGCATATGCTACTCTTACTATGAATAACTGAACCAGGGCAGAAACTCAGTCTTTTCTCCACACGCTGGAGTCTAAGAACTCCAGCAACTTTCTTCCTCTGACTGAAGACAACCACTGGATATGCTCTAAGAAGTCCATAAAGGTTTTACTGAGCTAGAACACAAACTACTGAATTTATTTTGTAACATGGTGATTCCTCCAACATGGTCCAAAAGTGAAAGCATGCAGCCTTAAATAAAATATACAAAAATGTCATAGCTGAATCACAAGTCTCTAAACAGTCTCATATGCCATTCTTTTAGCCGATTTTCAGTTGTACTTTACCAAGTTGGGACATATCTGCATAAGGTTTTTGAGAACAGATTAGCTTTCTCTCTACTTCTATAGCTCAAGATGCTTTATCACCAAGCCACAACTGAAACTCAAGTTGTGCTAGCAAGGGATCACAGGTGAAAAAGTGAATCGATCAAAATGTTTCAAGCCTAACAGTGCAATATTGCCAAATGCTCCACATTTTGCAGGGCAGGGAAGAAAACACTTTCAAGCCTGAAACATTAATGTGCAGCTGCCAGTGTCTCCTACAACTGGACTGATACATATTCCACTCTTCTGACATAAATGGGGATAACAGACTTACCATCTGCGTTTCAGTTTAAGTTATGAAACCATGCTCCTTCTGACTGTCCCACTTCCTTTCATCCCACTCACTGTAAGGCTTGGCAAGAATCACAGATAAATAGAGCTGGAAACAACTATACAGTGGGAGGAGTTGCATCCTTTAAAGACCACACAGTTATATCTACAATGTTCTTGGAAGACTTCAGCTAGTAAAGGTCCCAAAATGCTCACACAATCAATTCCAGGACCCCCCTGCATCCTTGCCACTAGAAAAATATTTCCTAAAAGTGTTGTTTCTTGCAACATGTTACTTTTACTCTACCCACTGGGGGCATTTTTTTAAACTTGTGTGTCAGATGACTTCTTATTCTCCATCTTCATTCAAAGCATTCATCTAGTCATTCCAGTTCATTACAGCTTCTAAGGCCTCCTTAAATACTTTTCTCCAATATTTGGTGTTATTTATTCGGAAGTTAGAGAAAGAAATTTTCCACTTGAACTGGATCATTATCAGGCTGTAGCTGGTCAAAATCCCTCAGAACCATCCTTAGGTGCCTTCCTAAGATTAACAATTCTCTGGTGAGGGTTTTGCTGTATAAAAATTTTTACAAAAGTCACATTCAATTAAGCTTGCATTACTGAGGACTGCAGAGTACAGGCAAAAATAAAGATCTTCCTCAGAGAATATCCAGGAATAACTGAAGGGAAGGAGCATAAATACTCTTTTTTTTCCCCCAACCAACTCCTAATTCCACAGGTGTTTTTTCCTCACCAAGATGAACTCAGCATTAGGACAAACCTACTTCAGAAATTCTCATTCCAATTTGTTTCTGCCACTACTACACTTGCTCCTCAGGCACTTACAGAATACCTCCTTGTTGTACAGTCATCCTGCAGCATCCCTTAGAGACACTGCTGAGAGTGTTACAAAGGTCTGCACTCTGAACAATTCTCATAGTCACTGAACCACCTTGCATTAACAGAAGTGCTGTTTATTTTAGGTTTGCACTTTCAGTTCTGCATTTCCCTTTTCCTTCATCCATTTCACAAGATGTTAGGGGTTGGAAGGGACCACCAGAGATCATTGACTCCAATGCCCTTGCCACAGTAGGACAATAATCTAATGCAGGTCAAATGGGAGTGCATCTAGATGGGTCTTGAAAGTCTCCAGAGAAGGAGACTCCACAACCTCTCTGGGAAGCCTCTTTCAGTGCTTCATGACAGTTAAAGTAAAGAAACTCTTCCTCATGTTGGAACTTCCTCTGCTGTAGTTTATATCCATTGCCCCTTGTCCTATCATTGTTCAATCAACAATGAACCTGTGAATTTAAATATCTTTTAAAGTGCAGTACACGCAGGCTTACATCTCACCCTATAGTGCTTATCTTATGCTATGTTGAGAATAATGTTAGGATGAAAGAAGTTTCTCACCAGGTTTCGAGTCTAATTTCTTACTGTTTAAGATAAGAGGAGCTACTGCTCCTCATCCTCCCTGAGTCCTCTAGAACAAAACCACATCAAAGAGACACTGAAAAAACTGCAGTGATCATCACAGCTATATTCCAATGACAACAGGGTTGTCAAAGCATCTCATCTTCAAGATTATCAAATTGAATCTTCTGTTTTCAATTCAGTATTCAGTTTCATCTGGCAGCCCATCTGATATTGAAGAACCAAAAGAAACGAATTTTCTGCGTGATGTCAAGACCACTTCTCTGCCTGGCTACTTCTGCAACATTTTAAGTATAGAATTGTTTGATTACAGTGGGTTGACTGACTCACTCTCACACTACTCCCTTTATTCTTGGGCAAGATGAGCCTGAAAATTATTACTTTTCATTCATTTCTATTTTATTTGTAGACTATAGTTCCAAATAGAATCAATTGTTGTATTACGGAAAAGGTAAACCTAGGTGCAAGACTGGCAAGCTGGCCTTAGACAAAGCTGCCCTGACAGCTTTGTGATGCCTATTTCCACACTTGAACAAATGAAACCTGCTCTGACCGTGCAGCTCTTCATTCTTTTCCTTCTCATCACTATCTATGGAGAGCGGATTACATTAAGAAGCTACTCCGTTCTTTCATTATCTGTGAGCCTTCCCTTTTCCCCAGAGACTTTATGCAGTTACATAATCTCCCTTAATATTTTCCAAGAAACTCAAAAAGGAATTCCAATTTTTCAGCCTTTCTCTGTTACTTAAAATTTTTTAATCATTTCCTTCCCAGGCTGAAATTACAGCTGCCTTATATTCTAAAAAAATTACATACATATATATATATATATTAGAATAGAATAAGAATGGAATGGAATAAAATGGAATATAATAAAATGGAATAAGCCACGTTGGAAAAGACCTCCAAGATCATCCAGTCCAACCTATCACCCAACCCTATCCAATGGCACTAAATGCTCCATCCAGTTTTTTCTTGAACACCTATATAAACTACACATTAGGTATGTTCTGCAAATTGATACACAAGTTTAACAAACGCATCATGAAAAATAACACTGCAAACCCCAGCTAATGACATGTGCACCACACCTGGTTTCACATGTTTTGCTGTAACAGTATCAACCTTGCAGAACTGGCAAGAAACTGGATAGGTGAAAAGACTGGCAACAGTACACCATTGCTTTCACCTGGAGTGTATCAGCTCAAGTGTAGCTCAGCTCCCTCTAGGAACTGAAAACATGTTCTCTCGTACAGGCTGTCAATGAAATTAAATGCTAATGGCTATCTGGTTCCTTTGAAATGGGAGATTACATTGCAGAAAAAGTCATCAGCGTAAACAGTATTTCCTCTTACTGTTAAGATATGAATAACCCTCAACCAAACAAACTGGGCAAGGGTGCCTTCAGTAGCTAAAATGAAATCAACATAAAAGGCGCTCATTTTAGGCCAGCTAATGGAAAGGCAACATAAAGAAGATTCTAAATCAAACGCGCTTTACAGGACTTTTAAGTCTTCAGCTCGCACATGTAAACCACCTGCCACCAACACCTCCATTTACACTCTGCATGAAAACAGTGGAAGTCAGATGTATGTGTGCAGGAGCCATAAGGATGCATGATCCGATCACCCATTTTATAGAATCACAGTCTAGTAGGGGTTGCAAGGGACCTCAGGGCATCATCTAGTTTGACCACCCTGCGTCTGGGCATATTTGGAAAGCCTCTAGAGAAGGAGACTTCACATTCTCTGTAGGCAGCTTGTTCCAGTGGTTCCATCACCCGTAAAGTTTTTCCTTTTGTATAGATGGAACTTCCTGTATTCTACCTTGTGCCTGTTGCCCCTTGTTCTATTATAAGGCACCGGTGAAAATAGACTGACCCCATCCTCTTGACACTTGCCCTTTAGATATTTATAGGCATTGGTGAGACCCCCTCTCAGTTGTCTCTTCTCTAGACTAAACAGCCCCAGGTCTCTCAGCCAGTCCTTATAAGAGACATAGATGCTCCAGTCTCCTCATTGTCTTTGTAGCCCTCTGCTGGACTCTATCCAGTAGTTCTGTCTATTGGAGAGCTCAGAATTGGACACAGTACTTCAGATGTGGCCTCACTAGGGCAGAGTACAGAGGGAGGAGACTCTTCCTCAACCTTCTAGCCAAACTCTTCTCAGCGCACCCCAGCATACCACTGGCTTTCTTGTCCACAGAAGCACATAGCTAGCTCATGGTCAATTTGTTGCCCACCAGGATTTCTAGGGCCTTATACATGGAGCTGCCTTCCAGCAGCTCAACCTCTAACCTCTACTGTATTTACAGCTAGTAAATCCGCACAGAGTGCTTGCTCAAATCCAGGTGCCTGTTATATTTATCTGCCAGCAGAGGACCATAAGCACTTCTTTCATGCATCTACAACTATACTACCCTGGGCTGTGATCTCAGCAGATTTCACTGCTAAGCAAGGGTCACGTCTCTGAGGAAAAGCCTTAGTACACCAAGTGGAGAACTTGTTCAGTAAATGCAACTCTTTCTTCTGAGTCAGTGTTGGAGTAATGCCAACATCCATCAGAAGTTATCAGAAGAGATTAACCCATGGACCTTTGCCACCAAAATACAGGCCTCTACCACTGCAGGATGAGAGGAAACTGCATCACTTAGTAGAAAATAACAACCTCTTTCTCTATATGCAGAGGTACCACCGAATTAGGATGTAACACAATTTCACAGAATGTCAGACCAGCAAAATATTGAGAAGCAATCTGCTAGTTTCAGATGAAACAAACTTATTTGTCACCACTGAAATATTTCTTATAAGGGCACAAGTACCAGGGCCCGCTCTAAGAGCATGCTTGCATTCTAGTTATTGCATTCCACCTCCCTAAATTCACTCCATGTCTTTATCAGCTACTTCTATTTCATTTATTCTTTGCTTCTATGACAAAATACTTCTAACGGGTATGGATAAGTGTAAAGAGTTGCAAAAAATGCTGTTAAATTTTCACTGTATTCTACCTCAGACAGAGCTGCTATGCCCTGAAGCATTTTTATACCATGTTTAGGGCACACACCCCTATAAAATCAACTTAAAGGCAACTTGTCACACCAAAATCGGTTGTGTTTTAACCACTCAGGCCATGGAGGAACTTCTCCCCATCATGTGTTGATGACATCTAGTATACCAAACCCCGTTTCCTAAATCCTAACAGAATGTTTAAAAAGCACCTGCATAAAAGTACTTTGAAGCCTCATTTATCTTAACTCTAAAGATTTATTAATAGAAACCAACTGTAATTGAGATTGGTGTTGACCAACCTTCTCCCTGCAATGGCAAGAGAATAATAATCTCAGATTTACATGGGATCTTTGAGTCTAAAGAATTCCACCCAGCAAGTCTGATCTTAGACATACTTACACATAAGAGTGTTATTAATATACATAAGTAATCCTAAGCAAACCAATCTACCCAGTTTCATTACCAGCAAATACTATGCTCGATGAGCTAAAATGTGTGGATCTTTTTTACCTACCTTATCAAAAAATTATCTACCCATCAAAAATACTGTCACTCTAATGACGGCATTGGCAACAACTTCACTTTTAATCCTGACATTGTGCCTAAAAAAATCTTTCCTCCAGCTTCACTCAACCTCAAACCTCCGTCACCAGCACCATCAAACAACACCCGGAGATGAACACCAGCAAGGGCTGAATCTGTCAGATTTGATTCTAAGCAGTCACCTGAGGTGTATTGGAAGTGTACTGTTTTTTTAATACATAGACCAACTATCCCATCTTATTCTGTACATATAGGACCTAAAATCTGGCTTCCGTGCCTTCAAAATACTCCTTTATTGTGCCATCAAATACTTAACCAATGGCCAGTCTCACCAACCAGTGCTGCCCCAGATCAGCTTTCCCCTGTGTGTGGCACTCCTGCAGGATCACTGCTTTAATCATCATCAGGCAAGGATTTTTTTTTCTAAATCCCTTGATTTTACTTATCTTCACCAAAATAGTCCTTGTTTAAACAGTTGACTCTCAGGCATCTACAAAGCATCCACCTCCTCCTCTGCAACTGGCAAGGCTGTTGGAAATTATATGAGTCTTCACAACAGTACTTTTTCTCAATACTTACTTTGAGTAAAGTGAATTGCAAGAAACCAGCACAATAATGTCATTCCAGGCAAGAGTTCCTGAAGAAAACTAACATTACCTCGTCAATCTGCATCTTCCATGGCTGAACCTTCTTCCAGTCTACACAGACGAGAAAGACATTTAAAGCAATGCATCCTGGGAAAGATCACTCATAAACCTCTCCTCTTCCAGAAAAGAGGAATACACCACAGCATACAGACTGGATCACAGAAGACAGCTGTTACGAGATTAGGACAGGAAGGAAGCAGTAGTAGCTGACACCAGTCATTGGTACCTGATGGCACTAAACTTCCTTAGTCGATCTAGCAAAATGCTACAGAAACTGTCAACAAACAAGATGCTGTCACCTCTACGCCCTCTACACTACCCCAGGATGCTCCTTGTCATCAAAAGGGAAAACACATAAACCAGAGCTGTTCACCAAAAAAAATCTACCATGGCTGATCCTTGTGCATCCACCACTCCAGCACTGACTTAACCTGATCACATATGATGACCCTGTTACCAGTCATGTTTTCATAAAAACACAAATCCCAACTCTCTCAGCATTGGAAAATGATTGGCCAATGCACAAACATTCCAGTTTGGAAAACAAAAAGAAGGGAAAGAAAAGGGAGGGGAAAAAAAAAAAAAGTCAAGGATGATTGGCCCAATATCTGACCTAGTTAGCTCTTGCAACTTTCAACTTAAACTAGAACAAAGCAATGACATGGAAAAGGGCTGTTAGGCCTTGTTACTCCATCTCTTTGAAAGGTCAGAATTGCCTCCTCCAGCACATTTACTAGTGACCTGCCTACTCTTATTTTGAAGATCTGAAGAGGCCTGTGAAGCTCTGACTCTATCAGGACTAATACAGGGTCCAATACATTTTTCTATCATTATGTATTTGCCCAGAATTCATCTTAATTTTTTGTTTCCTAGATTTCTTCATTTAATCCTAGACATTCTCTTACATAATGCACCAGGGGAAAAAAAAAAGACAGGTTCCGTTAACTACAATACATTTCAAATATGTACATGTAGTTAACTTATCTTCCCATATTCAGTGCCAACCTCAAAATACATTTTTTTTAATGTTTCATAGAATCATAGAATAGTTTAGGTTGGAAGAGACCTCAAAGATCATCCAGTTCCAACCCCCCCACCATAGGCAGGGACACCTCTCACTAGATCAGATCCCTCAAGGCCTCATCCAGCCTGGCCATGAACACCTCCAGGGAGGGAGCAGCCACAACCTCCCTGGGCAACCCATTCCAGTGTCTCACCACCCTCACTGTGAAGAACTTCCTCCTAACATCCCGTTTTAAATCTCCCTTCCACCAGTTTAAACCCATTACCCCTTGTCCTGTCATTACAAGACCTGCTCCTCAAACTAGTTCCTCCAGACCCCCAAGTATTCTGTTGCTCTTCTTTGAGCTTCACTCAAATTGTCAGTACCTTCCTGCTGATATGATTTTTAGAAGTTTTGGATGTGCTCACAGCAGATACTTATAAAAATGGAATCCCACCTCTTTGTTTATGGACATGTCTCCTTTTTTCTTGTCAGCTTAAGCATAAGCCACACTTTTCTGTAATCAAGTCACACTGCAGACTGATGTACTACTTCCTGATGGGTATTAATTCTAGATCTCTTCCAGCACTTCTATTACCCCATCAGTAAGTTCTCAATGTGATCCTCCTTGCCCTGTGAACATGTCTTTTCCCTAGATTTGCTCCCTTTACTCTACTATTGTGTAGGAATTCTCTTGACTTTCTGTTTAGTTCAAAGCAAAGACACAAGTTTCAAAGGTTATAGGTTTTGCTCAAGGCCCCTATTCAACAAAGCATTTAATTACATGCCGAACTTTAATGTATAAATCCAGCTGATCTGGGCAAGAAGAAATGAGCTTAAGTAGACATTTTAAAAAAAGAGTTAGGCATGCAAGTCAGTGCTTTGCTGAACCAAATCTTCAGTTTCTGTAATCACTTGGATGGTTTATTTCCCATATTTGGCAAGAACTGACAGCTCAACGCTTTTATGTTACAGGACTTAAAAATGAAGCTTCTAAAGAGTCCAAAACTGACATCATGCTTTTGTTCCTTCCTTAAAATAAGAAAAGGAAATAAATACCTAAATAAATATGTGACTCTGTGACATATGGAACTGTACAGTTATCATTAAGCCTGTAGACTTTAACAATGCAGCAAGTTAACTCTATATTCTCCTTAATGTAGTATCCTCTTTTTAAAAGTGGGGGGAAAAGCCTGTGAAAATCTGAAAAAGCATGGGTACATGTACGCAAGACAAGCAGCACATTCTCTGTAAGTTCATGAGCCATGGTCAGTACTGCGTGCTTTTTAAACAGAGAGAACAAAGCTGTCCACTTTTTATCTCCCATCTACCAAACGCCTTTAAATGCAATGAACTTAACTCACTGTCCCACAAAAGACTTTTCTTTTTCTTTTTTTTTTTTTTTAGGAGGGAGAAGAGGGAAGACTGTCTTTGCATTTGGTGATGGGTTGACTATTTCTATCAGACACCAAGTCATGTGACAGTACATTTAAGATTTTACATTCATTACCAGCAACAAATGCAGCTGGCATAATGATAATTTCATGGAGAGTATTTAAAATCACTTCCAAATGTCTTACATTGTTTATACACAGAATACATCATGACCTTTATCTCCCCCTTGGGTTTTTGTTTGTACTTTTTCTTTTCTTTGCCTTCCCTCATTCTGCTGCCTCAGAAACACAGGCAGAGGCGAAGCGGGGACTGCAATTAGGCAGTCATACCAAGCTTAATCTGTGGACTACCTAAATGTAAAATTCACAGTTTGGGAGGAGTTCCATCTGAGAAAGAAATGAAGAAGAAAAATTAGAAAACGACTACTTCCTCTCGATCCATAAAGCCTTCCAAAATTCAATTAGCATATTCTAAACTACTTCATCCACACATGCTATGGCACTAAAATGTGTGATTTCAAATATAGACGAGGAAGTAGCTGCTCATTGATACTTATCAGAATTATAACATTCTCTGGTCATTCCACTTCCACATTCCTTATTGAAGGAGTATCTGCTATAACATTTTTGTGTCTCAGTACTTGAAATGAACCAGAAAAATACCTATAGGCAATATAAATAAATTGTAGATGACTGCATATTGGATCTGTTAAATAAGGCTGTGAACCCCAAAGTCACTCAGAGAATGCCGTTCCCATGCCTAACGCAAATACTGTTGTTTAATAATGCATACATGATTAAGTTTGCTGTCTTCCCCACAGCAAAATTTTTCCTGCAATTTTATAGTTTCCCAGATGGAAATAATACCTTCACTTCCACAGATTCACTGGTGCAACCAATAGGAAAACTGCCACTACTTTTATTTACAGTGTGAGTGCTGTAAGTACTGCTGGATAGCAAAGACTTGAAGGTAAAACTCTGCCAATAACTTTTTTTTAGCCTCTTCCTCCCCTAAAGGAAGAAAAGGTGGCAAAGAGACAAAAGCGTAGAAACTCCTCTGTACAACTACTCATCTGTGCCTACTCACCTCCCTTCCCTACTGCAGTTCAGCATCTCCAGCAACCTTCTAAGCACTCACACCTGCTGGAAGGCTGAAACCCGATAGGCTCGTAAGTACCGATACCGGGTTAGATCCACAGCTTGCACTAATGGATTTTTTCAGATAGATGGCAGTGCACAAAGTGCATCCGAGATTGGTCCAGGGTCGAGATGCCATTTCAATGCTCAGACACTCTAACTGAGGGAATTACTGCATTATCAAAAGCACTTTTAGAAAGATCATGGCTTAGGACCCGATTCCACTGCACTGTGATAGCTTTGGCTCTTTTGAAGAGGTGAACTGGATGCCAAGAACGTAAATACAGCAAAGCAGCACTAAGAATTTTACTTCCCATTTCTGTGAGCAGCAATGGATTTTTCTCTCAGTACATTTTAACAATTGTAGTTTTAAAACACAAAGCTAAAGGATGACTAACAAGATAAAGTCCAAAAAGATATTGCATACTGAATACAGGAGATGATAGATCTGACTGTCAAGGGTCTGTAATGGCATAGGTTTAGAACTAGCCCAGCAATAAGAATAGGGTATTTAATATCACTTGGATTAGAAAAATTATACAATTATTACTTAATTTTGTGCCCACTCATTCTAACAGACATTAAGCTAGGAGAGCAAAGTGAAATTTTAAACAGTAACTTCACTTGTGCCAGAAAATCCCTTTTACACATAAGGAAAATCATAACAAAGCAGCTGAAACAAACAGGGGCAAATCTCACCACACAATTAGTAGTTCTGTACCTACTACTTGGGTGTTTGGACATACAGCTATCATGATGTGGAAGCATCCACCACCGTTTTGTTTTCTGTTCGCAGCAGGGGGTTGCTAGGAAACAAAATACTATTGTCTGATTTCATGATCTATTGCCTGGCTTGCCTGGCAATAGTGTCTTCTAAATCTATTACCAGATTATTTTGTATTTTACAGAGAGATTAAGACTAACATTAAAACACATGCATACAGAAAGGAAAAGTAAACAGTGCTTCAGAACTCAAAGTATTCATACATTCCAGGTCAAGGAAGACAAACTCCTAAAGGATAAAAGAACTCAGGCAGCCTGGTGATATTTATATACACACGCACTCACACGTGTATCAGCATTCCTTGACTATATCTATAGTTTTGCCGACTTGTCAAAGACTCTCTTGCTTCTGAGGATACAAAACATTCTCTTACTACTTCAGAGCTACTGTACACTGCAAGTTCTTCAAATACCACATGCTGCAGAATGCCTGGTGCAGGCGAGCACACACACTGGAGTCATTTTTGTTCTTGGAATTCAGCACAGTGTTGTTTCAGTGCCTTAGTTTATTTATTTATTTTTTTTTTTTTTTCACATTTGGACAAACAGAAGAGTAAGAGACAATTCCCTGATCTCCTCCTCCACTTCACACCTTCAGTTGTAATATCATAGATAGACAGATAGATAGATAGGCAGATGCATTAGGGAATGGTCTAAAACTGAAAGTCACAATAGTAAATGTCACATATTCTTACAGTGGTGACTCTTCACAAAGTGTGAGATCAAAAGATTATTAAAACAAGACAAATGTGGGTGTCTATCAAGGCATCCCTACAATACACCACCTCAACAGCAAAAAAACAACCACACTTAAAAGCCAAGAATCGGATGAAGAGTTCAGCACAAAGCCATAGAGAAAAAGGTTTTAAATAAAACCTGCAGAGTAGTTATGACTCTTTCGTGTATATCTACAATTTCATGCCATGCACAGCATGCACTATTTGAAAGTCCGTTCAACTTACTTATCAATGTCTATGCATTTTATCATCCCAATTTATATTTGAGGGGAAAAAAATTAAGTACATAGCAAAAGACATTGAAGCTTTTGACACGCTATAGTGCAACTTCCAAAGTAGTAACACAATACAGAAAATACACAATTCGCTGGAAGGACCTGAAAGCTTCTTGTCTTTCCTGCCCAGAAATGGATTTATTCAGCCTCTAGCCTTCCTTTCAAAAACCAAGAATCCTCATTGAATCCAGATTCAGAATTGAAGAACAAAAGAGTAAAATGCAAGAGAGCTCTTACCATCCCAGACAACAGCAAGATACTTCTAGCGACTAGATTAAAGCAACGAGAGATAGAAACAACCCACAGCCAATCCCACTCTTCACCAGAGTAGGATACGGCTATTCCCCAGATGGTAATCCTCTACAATAACACTGCTAGTTACAAAACCGTGCCCAGCGGTTCCCGTTGTCCCTCACCGGTCGCACGCCGAGATCCTGTTACTCACAGCTTCGCTGAAACCTGTTATAAACCACTCACTCAAAGAAGGGTGCAAAAGAAGGAGAGGGATGGGACAGTCACCTTCTGTGAGCTGCCACCAAAAACTGTTCTGCAAACTGCAGGGAGGCTGCCGGGGACCCCGCAGCCGCAGTCACCTAACTCGGGGGCAGCGCGGGCTTCGCAAGCGGAAAGGATGCCGCGGTCCGACCCCAGCTGCTCAAGGTGCGCTGCCGCCCACCCACGCCTGTGCCCCAAGGGAGGGTGCACGGCACGGCGGGGCTCTGCCCCCGGCGGAGGCAGCGGGGGACGTAGGAGCCCCGTCCTCTCCGCCGCTACTGCAGCAACTGCAATTTAANCACATCCACAAATAAATGAACTGTCCGCTAGCGGGAACGGGAAAATAAAAACCCACCCTAAACAGTCAGACCCCAAACAACAACAAAAAGCGGGTTCCCAGGAGAGCAAACTTTCTGACTCACCGCGAGGAGCCCCTGCCCGGGGGGGGGCGGCGGGCAAAGGCGGAGGTGGCACANTCCCTTCCCTGCCCCGTTCCTCCGCAGCACCTCCTCGACCTCCCCCTCTGGAGCCGCCCAGGGCGGACTGCCGCCGCGGGACCGCCGTACCTACCGGCTGCCGGTGCGGGGCCGCGGGGCCGCGGAGCAGCGGGAGCTGTCTCCGCCGCCCCCCTTCGGCGGTTGCCGAGTCGGGCG
>VWZI01018595.1:595898-694560 GCA_013396835.1 Psilopogon haemacephalus
GAATCTCTCATTTGCATTGGCTGGCAGCTGGTATTGGCGAATCAGAGGGCACAGTTTGGTCTAAATACGAGACAGCAATTCTTCAATAACTGTGCTGTTAATATGCAAATCTCAGTCTTCCGTCAACTGTAATCTCCTGCCTCTGATTGGCACTGGCGATGAAAAAAATTCATGTTATTTGTTAGCAGGCAAAATACACTTTTCAGGTTCCCCTTTAAGATGAACCATAAAGCCTCAAGAACGTACATGCTGGAGACAAACAGGAACAAAGCAAGATTAAAAAAAAAAAAAAAAAAAAAAAACCAACAAACCAAGAAAATGGAACTAGAAACAAGATAAAGAGGGAAATTGTACGTTTAAAAATTCTCCACATTCCCTTTCTTCTTCCTGGCTTTCCCTTGGGAGTTTTGCCAGTGACTGCAGATGGGCCATTTTTGTTCGATTCTTTTTAAACCCTTGTCTTCTACAGACAATGGTGTGCTCGAGTTCACAGCAGAAGACTTGAATTTGTTCTAAGAATGCCATTTCTGTACTGGAAGATATGCACATGTCTGTCTTCAGAGGTCAGCTTTACTGGCCTTAAAATAGAATGCTAGGAAGAAATATACCATATGTACCAATAAATATCTTAACAGAGAAAAGGTGGATGGAGCAACTGAACAATAAGCAATCTATGGTTCACCTCTTTAAAGCCATTGCAAAAAAACAGCCACAAGTATCAGCATCAATATTAGCATATTCTTCACAGAAGAACCAGACTTGATTAATCACTGAATTTAGCAGGAGGTCTTCTGCAAGACATGAGCTGATAGGAATGCTTGTGTCCATTCAGTGTTGAGACAAACCTTTCATTTTCCATCAGACACCAATGATGGCATAAAAGAGGATGTGTTCCCCATTACAAGGTATAGAAATTAAATAGTTTTGCCAACACTCGTAGTGTTAAATTCTGAGGAAACTTTGTAGATCCAGGTTGCATTTGGGCATCTCCAAAGCATATGTGCAGCTACGCCTTTCTTCCCTCTTTAGCTTTATTTGGTAAATTTTCCTTCATTCTTGCAATCCACTTTTCCTGAAACATAGCAGCTGACAAGATTCATTGTCATTACTCCCGTACAGATGCAGTCAACTCTCTTGCTTCCTCCTCTGAAATGGCAGATGAGCTCAAGCTGGTAATTTCATATATATATATATATATAGGTTGAAATCATGGTGGCAGTGAAATCAGTATTACTTTTATCCTCAATTTTGTCACAACTGTGACTTTTTTTCTTGAGATTGGCAGCAGACTATTTATGCAGAACTGGACTTGGACTTTTAATTTCCAAATAAGATGAAGGAGGCCAGGGGTGTTAGCATACAATAAGTGACCTTTCTCTTTCCTCGGAGCTACATTATTTTGAGTGTGTGGACAACCTTTCTGATCAAAAGAAGCAGAGCTCAAAGACACTTGTGTAGTTTTCCACAAAGTATGCAAGGCAGCTCCATGGACAAATTACTAAACAAAGAGTGATGCACATGATCTTTTAAGAAACATGCTGCAGGAGTGTGATGGGATTACCTGACAGCAAGTCCTTGGGCATATTGGAAGGATGGAGAGCTGAGTTCAGAAGGGACTTCACGCAGGGCTTTTGATTAACTTGCCATAGAGAGAAGTGGTTAAAAAAAGGATAGTTCTGCCACAGAGCTGTTCTGTTTCATACAGTTCAGACATAAAGATAATGGGAATAGCACAAACAGAAATGCAGGCAGATAACTGAAACTAAAGGTCAGAATGAAAAGATTTTGACAAGAACCACATAGGCTTCCCTTAGCAAAGGTCAGACAGTGACCTCCACACAAACTAACACTACTTGAGCTATTATAAAGGAACGTTAGTATTCCATTTTCAGCAAAAAGCCTGAAAAATACATTAAACACATTATACAGTCCATTTATTTTGTTGGGGTCTTCCTCCAAGTGGTACAACCATCTCTTTCAAGCATATATAGGGATTCTCCTCTAAAAAATAATAATAAAGCTAGGTACTAATTAACTCTTAAATGTGTTCCACTTTGTCTTGCTCTAGGGAAAAATAAAAAAAAAAAAAAAGAAAAAAAAAGCCACCTCCACATGCTTCAGCAGCCAGAGCTACAAGCACATCCAACCAGATAATTGACACAGCCGTTGAGCTAGCACAGTGTTAACTCTGTTTTAAGCTTCCTCAAATCATCTAGCTTTAGAAACAGTGTACCTTAATTGGATTGCTACAAACCTGACAGCTCCCTGCGTACCATGTGTTAACGAATTGCATTGCTGCTGTCTGATTGGATATATAGGCTAACGCTGTCAGTCCTGAGAATTGTCACCAGCTCTGAACTTCATCTTTTATCTTCCAATCACCATCAGAAAATAAAAACTGTCTTCCCTCCCTAAATACGAAAAACAAAGTGCTGGAGAATTTAAAAACACCATATATCAGAAGCAGAAGAATTGGGCCAAACCTTGCATCCTTGGTCATATAGATGTTTCTCCACAATTTGGCTGGTTCCACTGAAACTCCAGTTAATTCAAGCAGACTCATCAAAATAATCACTCTTACTTAGTTGAGGAAAAGTCTGCTGAAAGAGGCCTTTTTAATCTTGAAGGAGAGAATATGAAGATGGTTTATTAGGCAACACTATGTATGTTCTGTAAACAGACAGAGAGACAGTGTGGAAGGCTGACTGACAAGTTCTAACGTGCAGTTTCAGTTTCTACCTTAATGAATCAAATGCTAACAATATTTGTAATCTGGAGATGTCCCCAAGGCACAGGTGACAGGTGCCAAATCATCATCAAAAGTCTGTGAGAATGAGATACCTCTCTGCTGTTTGAGTCAGCACACACTTCCCCTGGCTACTGAGATCTTTTGAAAGAGAAGATTAGTGTTTGACCTTTATGTTGTCTCTGCTGCTGATTTCCTGAATGCCCACTGTACTCTACTGATGTTCTGCTCATTTTGTAACATGTTTCATTTTTACTTAGTCACCCAAAGTAAGCATAACACTTGTTCTTAACTCCTACATCGTCTACCCAGTTACTATTGCTCTATGTTGGGGTAGGAGGACACACTGAAAGCACAGAGTTGCTCGGCCTTTCTGATGATAATGACAAAAAATGCTGAGTTAAACTGCTGCTGATTATTTTGTAGAGAAATGTCTACTTTTCAACAGCTCCATGGGCAACTTTTGAAACAGATAAAAGTAAACTGTCTTGAAGAACCCACTCCAGTAGGCTAGTCCTATTTGTTTTTGGGGATTTTTTACCTTTTCAGGGTAGTAGGTGTGTTTGTTTGTTTCTACTTTTTTTTTTCTTTTTTTTTTAACACCATTCATAATGACAGCTCTGCAGAAAATGATGTACAAAATTATCTTTTCCAGGCACTGTTTCCTGTCAGCACTTTTTCAGCAATTTGCTGCTCCTCTCTTTGCCTTAGGTGATGAGCACTCCTTGTAGAAACCTATCAGATAGGCTGTCAAAGGATTATTTTTCCCAAGCTATACCATTCCTTAAAGACTCACTCAACCTGACCTGCCTTGCTTGAGAAGTAGTGAGACTACAAAATCCTTCCACTGTTATTTTTCGTAACCATGTCACTATGCAAAGTTTCCACAAACCATTAACTATACAGTCCATACATACTTTCCATGCATGCTTTCATCCAGTAATCCTTAATTCGAGCAACTCTTACCTCCAACATTGCAGTTTGATGTTGTAAATAGTCTAGAATTTTACTGGGAGGAGAGATCCTGGGTTTTTCTCCCCCTACTTGGTCCAGCAATCACTAAAATGCAGCCACATCTAGGGTGGCTGTTTAGCTGAACACAGTGGTGCTATATAATGTGATGATCGGGAATGGAAAATAAAGGCTAATGTATTCAGCCAAAATAGCAACTCAAATTTCCATAGGCAGAATATAATTACCTGAGCTGGCATTCTGCCAGGATACTGGGGTTAACATTATTACTCCTACAATACTCCTATTTATGGGCAATATGAAAAAAAAAAAAGTAACAACAGGATTTTTTAATTGAACCACTATGAACCCAACTACAGAAGGTTGCAGTCCAATTAAAATTGACAGCCCAGTGGAGTGGGTACACGTAACACAGAGACAAATATAGAAAATCCAAGTTGTTATATTTTTTTGTCTTCTCCTCTTGGTGTTTTTTGTTGTTGTTGTTGTCTTTGTTTTGGGGGGGTTTGTTTGATTGTTTTGGGTTTGGGTTTGGTTTTTTATTTGTTTTTTTTGGAGTAGTTTTTTTTTCTTGGGGGGGTGGGGAGGGGAGGTGGTGGTTGTTTTCTTTTTTCCTTCCAGTGGATGTTTTATTTCATTTTCTAAACCTTTTGATGCCAGGAAACTATCATTGACTGGAAACACTTACTAGCTTTTTGCAGTTTTCATAACTTAAAAGAAAGATGGAAAAATATATCCTGTTAAATGTTTCAGCATTGCATTTCTTTCCTTTTCTACAGCACAGAGTATTAAAATTCCATTGGCTGTGCAACAGGAGATTAGGAAAAGAAAGTGCTTTTAACCTTTAGTAGTAAATGATGCTAAGGTCACAAAACCTGTCTTTGAAGGATACACAGTGCATGCACCACCATTTGGAAACTTGTAGCTCACCTAAAGGCAAGAGTTCTGATCCCCTACTAAAAATGCTGTATAGGCTAACTCCTGAAAGACAAAACTACTTTATTTTTTTAAATTTTTGTTGGGGAAAATAAATGCTTGACATGGCATAAAATACATTAAACCCTTTACTCCTGGTTCATTAGTCCTTACGTGTTTCTTTTTCAGACAAGTAGAACCATATAAGCACACACTGAGGTCAGTGAGACTCATTGGGAATTAATATACCCTATCTGACAGAGGTGTTGCAAGGTGTACTTCATTAATGTTCTGAAGTACTCAGAGAGCCCAGATAACAGCTGCTGTATGTTGTAAGAAAATAGTACTCTTCATTATTACAGAAGAACTAAAGCATGTTTGCAATTGACCACTGCTTGAATCTTTTCCAAAGTTATTTGGTTTGGAGATATGCCTCAAAGCAAACCTGTTATTTAATAGAATGAAGAAAGTAAAGCAGCAGTGGGGTGTGTTTTAACAGCAAAACAGAAGAAAGCTCCCCTGGGCTGTATCCTATTGACCTCTAGTTCCATTATTGTTTCTAAAATGTTTTTCCATTTAAGGCATTGCCACTGAATCCTTCCCAGGAAGCCCTGGGAAAGGATATAAAGTGAGGACTCTACTAAGCTGGTAAGTAACATCTCTAAAAATGGAGGGTTGATTTATGTTTTAATGACAGTCAGGTTTAAGGGGGAAAAACCCTCCAGGCTTTGGTTATGAATCTTCCATAATATAATAAATGGTGCCATCTACTGGCTCTTGTTTTCTTTTGATCAGTGTCAGGGTGTGATTGTACGGAGTAACTGCTGCAAGTCACATTAAAACACCAAAGAAATCAAACTAACATGATTGTAGCTATCATACTTTCTGACAATGGATCTTGGAATGATTTGCAGGCCTTCCTGTAAAGCAAACAAGCCCAAAATCAAATAAGAGTAGTAAGAGAAAGAAAAAATGGCAAGATGCAAGGAAAGGAGAAAAAGCAGTGATCCAGCAGACATGAGAAACAGGATGAAGGGTTGATACTGAAAATAGATACAGCTAAGCTGAACCAGATGTAGCCATCCCATAGGACAAACCAATGATGAGACTCCTCGGAGAGAGAGAAGAGCTTCTTCAATCCCTTCCAATTAATTTTCTGCTAGAAAAAAAGAACTGCCAATCATGCTGGTTTTCCCCTTCCACCCACTCCAATTTCTACTATTAAACAAAGAAGAAAATATAAACAGCCCTGACAGAAGAAATATACAGATAGACAGAAAAGTTATGGGTCATTTTATTTCTCAGAGCTCAATATTTTTCCTGATTTACACCAGGAGCAAGATTTGACCCTCTGACTTACGCTTCAGAAAACTATATGAACTGTGCCATGTTCTACTCTTAGGTACACTAAGCAATCTTGGCACCTCTTCTGGGGAAAAAAACTCAACTCTCTGATAAAAGGAACTGTTACAGAATATTTTGTTGTTGCTGTTGTTAATGTTGCTTTTAATGTATCTGCATAATCTGCTTGAAAAAGAAAAATCAGCTGTAGAGCTATTTTAGTCTGATTTCCTAAGAAAAAGAGACTACTGCAATCACAGCATCTGGCAAAGGAGAAACAGTCTCAAAAAACACACCATTTTGTCAAGTGCTTCACGAAAAGCAGATCAACTGTTTGGAGGAAAAACACAAATGTAAGCTCTTCTTAGACATCAGATAACCTCACCAGATGCAAATCCATAGGAATATGCTCTCTTTCAGTTTGGCTTCTCATAAAAGAGGTATTTGTCATGATAGTTGTTGTCTGGTATGAAACAGACAACCAGAGCAGGATGGAAATAGAGGTTATAAGGGCTTTTACTGCTACAAATGGAACCTGTACCAGAGCAAGTTAAGATGTCTTACACTCCAGCTTCTTCTTTCACCAAAGATCATGTTTATTTGTGCTACATGGAGTGGTTTTAGACTTTAAAAATAGAGATGACAACCGCATCTTGGCACAAATATAGATTTATCCATGCCTGAATCAGAGTGCAAAAAGAGTCAGCAGCTCTCACAGCAGAGTCCCATCTCCACTCCTAAGACCTCAAGTTAAGATTTTTATATAGCCCTCAGGAGTATGAATTTTGGCAGGAGGCACACACTGAAGGATTTCAACACAATTCAACTGCATTTTGAGTTATGCTGGAAAGGACTGGGAACATTGGAGATGCTGTGGAAAGCCTTTGACACAGCCTTAAAAATGAGAGCATTCTGGCAAGTAAAATCACAGAAGACAGGTTAAGAACCCTATTGCTACATATATAATCAGAACTTTTCAAAGACAGTAAAAGAAGGGCCACAAAGAAGCTTATGGCAACAAAAGTGTTAGACATTTTGTGATTAGCATGCAGACCCAATCTAGCAGACTCTCTTTTCATGTCTGTCCAGGTGGTGGCTGGTCACAAGTGCTGTTCCCTAGGGGCCAGTATTGAAGCCTATTCTCTTTAATATCTTTATCAGTTATCTGGATGAGGGGATCAAGGGCACCCTCAATAATTTTGCAGATGACACCAAGTTAGGAGGGAATGTTGGTCTGTTTGAAAGTAGGAGGGCTTTAAAGAGCGATCTGGGCAGTCAGGCTGAGGCCAGTGGTAAGAGATTTGACAAGGTCAAATGCAGTTTGGTTACAAAGCCCCACATGCTACAGGCTTGGAGAAAACTGGCTGGAAAGGTGCCCAGCAGAAAAGGACTTTGGGGTATTGGTCACAGCTGGCTAATTATGAGCCAGCAGTATGCCAGCATGCTAGCATCCTGGGTTGTATAGTATATATAATAGTGTGGCCAGTAGGGCTAGGGAAATGGTTGTACCCCTGTACTCAGCACTGGTGAAGTCATGCCTTGAATACTGCATTCAGTTTTGAGGTCCTCAGTACAAGAAGGACATTGAGGTGCTAGAGTGTGTCCAGAAAAGGGCAACAAAGCTGGTGAAGGGTCTAGAGAACAAGTCTTGTGAGGAGCAGCAGAGGGAACTGGATTCATTTAGCCTGGAGAAAAGGAAACTGAAGGGAGACCTAGGAGTGTGGGTTAGCAGTTGGACTCCAAGGTCTATTCTAGCCAAATTTATTCTACACTTCTGTGATTCTAAGTTCATTTTGTTTTCCCAGTAGTTAATGGCTTAAAGTTCTATAGATTGGGTATCCTGCTAGACATAGAAATAGTTTTGTAGCAGGGTTTCATTAGTCTCTCTTTACATTTTTCATCAAACATAGATTTTACAGTAAAATTTTAACCTAATTAAGAGGATATTCTGCACATTGATTCCTTCTGTCAGGCAGGGCAGTTCGTGTCCTAGGGTGGGTGTGAAAGGGCAACAGATTTATTTTTGGCACTAACTCTAACCTTCTGTCTTAAATGGACCCCAACTAATCTGTAGTGATTTCTTGGACAGCATTAGGTTTTAAGAGAAGAGGTCTAGCTCCTATAAGAAAGGCACTGATGATACTTTACTATTTCAGCTTCTATGAGACATTCTTCAGACAATGTGTAGCATTGGAGAAACTGACTACTGGTGCTGTTCACAAAAACCCATGGTTTCCAGTTCAAATCTTGGCTCCAGAAACAGGCAGGGTGCAAGCATGAGTCTAGGCAACAGATGGGGATGTTGCTAATTGGCATGTTTTGATGCTGGGCCATCCACTGACAGACACTTCACACTTCTCTCTTAGCAATGATTTGCCATGTCAGAGAGCTACAAATACAGGAATGACAACAAAGAAAGTTAAAACATCAATCACTTTGGTGCAGACAATCATTTTTCCTCAACTATGCTAACCAAATTTGCTGCAGAATGTTGTGAGGCAGCTTGGACTTAGCAGGCCAAAAAATGTGATTTTTTTCTTACAATATTGAATGGCAATGACGTTATGTGAGTGCCATCATTTCTAATGCATTTATTCTGCTTTCTTAAGAAGCCTGGTGATGGTTATAAAGAAGGCAAGCAGGAAGCCATATGGGCAAAAAATCAATATGCTGAGTGAAAACTACCATGAGAGAAGTGGTATATAAACAAGGGATCAGAACCCAGTATGGGTTGTGAGCGCAACAGAAGTTATATTGTCAAAGCAGGATTCGCGACCAGAAGCAGGAATAAAAGACTGAGGCTGCAGTTGGAAGAGAATTCAGGAGCATGCTGGAACTAGTGGAAAAGTCCAGGAGATGTTTCATCAAACTGTTCCAGTTTAAAGAGTGGCAGCACACTACAATTTTGATACTATGTAAAATTTTGACTTTCACATTTTTTTCTTCTCCAGAAATTACTGGCTACAGAATTTACTATTTTTGTGGTAACAACTGGTTTTGTCTTCCGTAATGTCCCTGCCGTGTTTTACATAATCTGGGACAATAAATGACTGTGGTTATACTATTCAAGAGGAAGTATGATATCAGAGATTGTGTCTGCTGTTCACTTTTGAGCAAAGTTGTTAAATTCACTGTGGTTTTCAAGGATTTTTTTTTTCACTTTTCATTAAAATAGAAGAAAACTAAACAACTACAGTCATTACAGATAAGCCATTTACAAAGCAGTAAACCAAAATATTTTTTAATAGAATGGATATAAAATGTCTTCAAAACCAACAGTGCCTAAAAGAAGGAATTTAACCATCCACATTTAATTATATCACACAGAAAAATGCCATCCTCTAGGCAGCCAGGTTCTATTCCATTATTGATGGAGATGTGTATTTTTAAATATAGGAGACTCTAATGGGAAATGCTGGCAGAATCATCAGTAGAGTACCTCAACACAGAAGGTTGTTTTTTTTTTTCAGTTTAAAAGCAACTATTTTGTCATGAATGTCACCACCTCTATCCCAAATACAGGAAGAAAGACTACTTGATGTGGAATTTTCAACACTAAGTGACCAGAAGTTATCTAAAATACATGGCAGACAGGCTAAGTGAAAACAGTCACCTTATTTAAATCTGGCACCCCAATTTTGCTTTGCTAAAAACAGGCAAGTTACATCTATGCTTACATTTCAGCTAGAAGAGCTTAAGTCTGGCTGAAGCTAATTGTGTTGGTTCTTTCTGTAGCACACGGAAATAGAATATATCACATCCAGAGGATGATTCATGCTACCTCTAACAGGCGTCAATTTTAGCCTGCACACTGGATGTGCTTCTTGCTCCAAGAAGCCTAGGTGATTAGCTTACAGCAGGTAATACTCAAATGGCTAAATATTAGACAAGACAAATTCCAACACATCCAGATGGAACATCCCTAGCAAAGGACATCACTGCAGGGCAATTCTGCTTTCTTAGAGCGATTAGTTTCACCAAAACATTCATCTGAAAAGAGAGTTAATCACCTTCTTAAGGTACCGCTCTTTCACAGAGGAAACCTAGCTAATTTGTTTACATGCTTGGTGTAGCTATGGTTAGGCAAGAATGCCCCACAGATTCAGCAAGATTTACTGCAAGTGGCCTTCGTTCCACTATTAAAAGTTTCTTTGCCATGCTGGAAAGGGGGCTGATGAGTTAAGACTACACCCAAGTACAAGCTGAGGAGAGAGGTGTTTTGCAGCTAAATTACTTGGAATTCCAGCACTAAGGAACTGCACTGGTGTATCTACTAAGGAACATCATTCTCAGTTGGAGTTTATTAGGCACTAATGTATCTACTGAAGAACATCATTCTCAGTTGGAATTTACTGGGCACATCTGCAAAAGTAGGAGAATTAACAGCTGTGAAACAGGCCATTCGTTTTCATGACCACTAAAACCCCACTGAAAAGATGCTCCCACTTGTCTATTGATTCAAATTCACTGTTGGGTTACACAAACATGCCTTGAGCTCTGCTCTAAACTCAACTGTCATATATGAGTGAGGATGAAATAAAAATGGACACATTTCACAATAGTAGTTTGAACTCAAAAGATAAAATCTCCCTTTTGTTATCTCTAACAATTATGCCTCATTTTCCATTCAGGAGAGAAAAAAAAAATCAGCAAATGTATTTCCTGTCAAACCTTTAATCAGAATTTTCTGCTCTTGCAGTGCACATTTTCAAATTTCTAATTTTAGTATACTAGCACATGTTTTCTATTAACATATCTTCTCCTTCTCATTTATACTTGACCTTCTATACATCATTAATTAGAGTTGTTAGCATCACAATATGTCAGCTCTTCTTGTCTTCTATTGCTTCTATAAACAATGTTTCATTGCTGCTTTTCTTATCAGCTGCTCTTTTATGCTTTTATGACAGCTTTTGAGTTGTTTGTTTCCCAGCGTACATTATTTTCCACACTTACGTACTAAAAGCAAACATAATTATACTAAATTGTATCAGAAAATTAAAGCACTCGGGAAATAAACTAATGAAAGTTCAATGCTCCCTTTGTACAAGAAAATTAGTGCTCTTGAAGGTCTAATAAGCATGATTAAGAATGTCTCTGGTGCCAATAACCTAAAAAGTAGTCAAGATCCCCTGTGTCATCAGTTAGCAATATAATGTAACACCAAGAAAACAAGCAAACAAAAAAAAAAGAATCACTGAGAAAAAAACAACGAAACGAAACAAAACAAAACAAACCCTAAGATTTTAAAGCCATTCAAATGGAAAGAAAGTCATCTGCAGCTGCCTGGACAATACAAAGGCAAAATGAGTTAGATTAAGTTTTAAAAGTGACAAGTAAACTACCTACAGGTGTAACTGCCAACGTATGGTTCCTTTTTCAACTTCAGACTAATTGAAGTGAATGGAGTTAGACCAGACAAAAGCTGCAGTAAATCAGCTCTCTACTTTTCAACAGAAAACCAAAAAGGCTTTGAAACTCTTAATTACTATCTTTCCGAAAATGGAATAGACATGCTCTGTAGCTTTTTTTTTTTTCAGTATAAAAGGAATGAAGTCAAAACCACCAAAACATTGTGATTGCTACTGTAAGAACTGTGTTATGATGGCTGTAATGAGTTACTTTTGATTTTATACTTTGATCCTTCTTTGAGTAATGAGGTGTTTCTTTGTTGTTTTGTGAGTGCTAATTGCTGCAGCACTGTGTTAAATCATTGTTATGCTGGTTTTCTTGAGCAGAAGGATGGATAATTAAATAATTACAAAGGCGAAGTTCATTAAAATGGGTATGGCTATAGAAATGAGATTTTCCAGCAATTCATTGAAAGGTTGTGTACAGTTATGCAAACAATCTGTTGAAAATATGCTTTTCTTATCTAGATCAAATCTTTGATGCACAGATCTCTCAGAAGCAGACCAGGAAATGGCAACAAGTGCAGTGGGCTGACTTCCTTCTTCACCGTGACAATATTTAATCCTGGTATGATTCAAAGAGTAGCCATAGAATTCTTCTGTTATTATGGGTAACTTACCAAACTCAAATTCTGCCTGTAAAAACAGATCTCAAGTGTGTTAGAGGTGTAGGAACACTGAAGAGCCTGCAGAAGAACATAATATCAATAGAAGAACTATCTCCCACTGCAGATGTTCAAGCCATTTCTTTCCTAGTGCAGAAGACTGTAAAATAACAGGTCCCCTGATGGCTGAATACACTTGTGCCATTAGGTCACAAGGTGACATAGCTGCAGTTCTGAGCTGCAACAAGATCTAAGTGCTATGTCTCCAGTTGCCATACTTAAAAAGTCAAACAGCTACTGAATATTAGGAGGAAGTACTGAAGGTGCCATGAGGAAGAGAAATATTTCCATGGAAAACCAGGCATTAAACCAATCTCCTAACTTAGTTCAAAGCATGAGTTTTTTTAAAATGTAACCTTGTGAGAGTCTGCTGATACTCATAGAGGCAACACCAGGATCAGTACTTCAGATGTTTTGTACAGATCTCCACCACATGAGTGAACAGACACTGACAGTAACAGAGACTCTCCCATGGCAGGCACAAGATGAGATTATTTGCTGACTTTGGAGGATTTGTCAGAGTTATAAACCCCACATTCCACCATGGGCTCTATAGAATAAAATGAACACAGGCTTATGCACTACTGTTCTCCCTTCCCCAACTTTTTTTATTTTCAGTCAGTGTCTGTCTCCCTTTCACATTTCCCTGCTCCTCTTGTCTAAGTTTATTACCTACATTTCAAATCCTCATTTTGAAGGGGCTACTCAGCATTTTTCTGGTCATTAGGTACTAATTTTAAAAGTCTAGGTTATAAAGAAGAGACTGGAAATTCTCACTCATGCAAGTAGTATTGGGTACGGGTGAGATAGTTGATATGACTGGAATCCTAAAGATCTTTAGATATAACTTGTTTAGAGGAAGAGGTGAAAGTAGTGAATAATGTAGTGATAGTACTATAAAGACATTGCTAACTGGTGTCTATTATATAATAATATGAATGCAATATCCCTATAATATTATATATTTTTTAAAAAAATGTAATTACTTTCTAATAATCAGCATATCATATTCATATAATAATAAAAATATCCCTATTATAATTCAGAAACTAATTGCCAATGTGCTACTACACAAAGGACAAGAAGAGGATACAGTAGAGTGGGAAGGAGGGAGAGTCTTTATAGACCATGAAACCATACCAGAATTATTTCTTACGACTTGTCTGCAGTGAGAAGCAGACTGCAGGGGAGCAATTGTCTTGCCATGGGAGAATTCAATTTCAGAAATGTAGCATGGAGGTCACACTACTTATTAGAGTTTCTAAAATTATTCCTTGTGATCCTTTAATACAGAAAGTATTACTGCTCTCAATACAGGGTAACTCAATTATAGTCTGACTATGATGGACAGAGCAGTACTAATTCCTGGCCTGGAGTAGGTGAGGGATAACTGAACATAATAGTTTGGATTTATGTCATGTAATTTTAATCATCTACTGTGAGTATAGAACTAGTTACCCTGGATTCCTTCTGCAGGCAATAGAAGGAAATAGGCACTGCTGGAAGGCAAATCATGGCATCTCTCTTAGGGCCTCAGGATATTTCATCTCCTCTCATACTAGTTATCCAAGAGGTAGTTTTTTTTCCATCCAGACTCCCTTCAGTCAATGCAAAGATCAAGGCACCAACAGAATGTGAGTTACTAAATTCTAAAGAGGTGTCCAAGACAGGCAAGGTGAACCCCCTGCACGGTAGCAAGCTGATGCTGCAAAAGAGCTAATTTCCTGTGGCTGATGAAAATTCTGAGTGAAGTTGGCTGGAGAGAAGCCAGATAGAAAAGCAAATGAAAAATCTGAGTTTTAGGACAGAAACTAAAAAGATGCTTAAAAAGCAAAGAATGTTCCATCAAGAAAGAGGAAATCTTTATCTAAAAGCCTGGTCTGCTTCACTGGCAAATGGAAATAGCTGTTACAATCAGCATCTCCCTATTCCCCAGTGTAACATATGGAAAACGTGACATTGAATCTGATATATAAATGAGAAGCCTACAGACCTGAAAATCAATAGGGAAAGATAGAAAAGTGCAAATAAAAATACGTGGCCACCAATAAGACAATAAAGGGGAAAAAAAAAAAAAAGAGCATTTACTGTTGTGGCTGTGGTGGCTTGGATACATCTTACCCAACTTTAGACATCAGAATGCAGTTATTTACATTTGAGTTAGTGATCCTTCACTCCCTTTACACTCAATTGAGAGAAATAGGACTTTTAAGAACACAATTCCTTTCATATGATTGTAGCTTTATAAAGCAGTTCAGATGAAACATACCCTAGAAGTGTTTGTTTTCCTCCACAACTATAAAGGAAGAACCAAGAGATACAAATGGGAAAAAAACCTGAGATACTCAGGCTCTCCTCTGCCAAAATGTTTGCTTGTGTTTCCACCTGCATTGGTTAACCTAATACAAAGGCATTAGCAACAAAATAAATCTTAGCAGCCATACAAATTCATAATTTGAGAGACAGTAATAATTTTAATAGAGATACAAAAAAGGTAGCTAGCATATTTGTACTGCACTTGAGCAAGGCATTGCAATCCTTAAGCTAGCTGCAAACAGCCATGACAAAACATGAGGATAAAATAGTAATCATTATGAGATCCATGAGAGTTTTATCCGGGTTGGTTCAGAGGGACATTGGTCTACTGAGGTGGACTTACCTCACACAAAATATGCATTTAATGGAATCTTTTTAATTAAGAGTACTGTGTTGGGTTTGTGTCTGGGGAGTTTTGGTGGTGGGGAAGTGGGCTACTGGCATGACCCCTGTAAGAAGCTTTGAGAGGCTTTGCCTGCTCCAAATTGGACCCGCCTGTGGGCAAGCCAATCAGTGCCCCCGCAATATTTAAGGAGGAAAACATATTGGGCAGATTCCTTTATTTTTGAGAATCCTTTCAGTTTGTAGAAGCACAGCATAGGAAGGAGAGACAACCCTGCAAACACCCAGGTCATTGAGGAAGGAGGTGGGAAGGCATGCCAGAGAAGTTATGCTCCTTCAGCCCATGGTAATACAGTAGGATGAGACTTTGCAGCCCTTGGAGATACACGTGGACAGAATCCCATCTTCAGACCACAGGGGATCACATGTTGGAGCAGGGGATTGATCCTGCGGGAGGTCATGACTCTGAGGGAGGCTTGTGTTGGACTGATCTATGGCTGAGAGGACTGCAGCCTGTGAAGGAGAAACACACTAATTGGAGAAACTTGTGGAAGACAGTTTCCTGTGGGAGGGATGCTATGCTGCCACAGGAGACAGCTGTGAGGAGTTATCCTCCTGAGTAGGACAAAACAGCAGAAACAATGGTCTGATACTGTCTGCAACCCCCACACCCTGCCCTCCTGCACTGCTAAGGGAGAGGAGATAGCAGAGCTGAGCCTAAAAAGGAGGGAGGAGTTGGGGAAAATGGTTGTATTTATAACTGTCCTGATCTGATTCAATTGGTGAATGGGTGGTGGCTGTGTTTTTTACATTACATTAATTTTATCTCTCCAAGCTAAATCTGCCTTTTGCCAGTGTTCATAACAGGTGAGTCACCCCTCTCTTTCCTTCATCTCAACTTTTGTGCCTTTCATTATATTTTTCTCCTCTATATCTATCAAAGGGGGTAGTAGCGAGCAGCTGCCGAGTGCTCTGGTGACAGCTGAGTGGGCTGAAACCATGACAGGTAGTTGCTCTAGGATTCCTTTGTAGTGAGTGGAAAAGCCAGACTTTCAATAAGGCACAGAACTGAATGAGTTGCAGAATGCTTTTCTCCTGACAAGTATATTGGGAGCCTCAAGCAATGACATTCATACCTTATGTTTCAGCTTTCCAGAACATTGACCTTGAGACAGAACTGCAGTTTCAGGCCAAAAGACTCAGCCCAGGCAGGGTTATTTAAGAAGCCTGAAAACACGGGTTTATATAACACGTTGAAAATCCATAACTACCAGCTATTGTCAGTTTTAGTCAGCTACAAGTCTGACTTAATCTTGTTGAAATGTGTTTTTCATCAAACAGCAGGAAGTCAATGATATCAGAATAGATCTTACTAAGAAGAAAGTGACTTAAGGAATAGTTCTATGACTGCTTTTAGGCTCACAAAAGCAGTTTTTAAAATTATTTTTAAGAAAAAATGTGGAGTCCTTCCATTTGTAGCAAACTTCATAAGACAGATCAGGACAGAAGGTGTGAGGAATTTTGCCAAACTCTTCCTCTTTAAAAACAGATTAACAATTAAGAATAAATAAATTGAATCATCCAATTGTTTGAAGTTGTAAGAGAATACCCAGCACCTCCTTTTCATCTTGCCTTTTTAGAAATAAAAAAGCACTTGGGAGTATTCATCATGCTCTTGTGAATCTTAACTATTCTCACATCTTCACTGAAGGGGTTATCAAACACTGGAATAAGCTCTCCAGGGAGGTGGTTGAATCACTATGGAATCACAGAACGCACTGGACTGGAAGGGATCCTTGAGGGTTGTCTTGCCCAACCTCCCCTGCAGTGAGCAAGGATATCTCCAACTAGATCAGGTTGCTCATGGCCCTATCAAATTTGACCTTGAATGTCCCCAGGGGTGGGGCCTCCACCACATCTCTGGACAATCTGTTCCAGTATTTCACTACCTTCATTGTGAAGAACTTCCTCCTTATGTATAACCTAAATCTACCCTGCTTTAGTTTAAAAGTATTGACCTATTGCTGCAAGCCCTTCTAAACATCCCCTCCTCATCTTCCTATAGATCTCCTTTGAGCACTGAAATGCTGCTATAAGGTCTCCCCATATCCTTCTTTCAACTAGGCTGAACAACTCTCCCAAATTGTCTTAATAGGAGAGGTGCTTCAGCCCTCTGATCATCTTTGTGGTCCTCCTTTGGATGCACTCCAGCAGGTCCGTGTCCTTGAGTCCACAGAGCTGGACACAGTGCTCTTCAAATCAAAACATAGGGATGGTGCCTTTACCATGCAAAAAGACATTTTACCACTAGAGGGAACTATTGGACTTTATTGTCAGTGGGGAAGAAAAGCAACTGCATTTCAAACTGCCTGTGCTGGTTCCATTCAGGAAAAATCTTCTTATCTTTGTGGAAAACATGGGAAGTGACACTGTAATTAACATAATGTGTAAACGACAGAAATATATTGGAGCTTCCGGGTGACATTTATCAAATAAGTATCGAATATATGGTATACACTATAATAAAATGAGAGGTAAGAAGCTTGCTGATCTTGGAAAGACTTGGAGGGAATTTTACTGAATTCTGTAAAATTAGACCACTTAAAATTAAAAAGCTACTGCACAATGTAGAACCAAACATGTAACTTTGTAACAGGAAAAAACTCTGTTCAACACAAGAGACATGAACCTGATGGAGCAGGTCCAGAGGAGTGCCACAAAGATGGTCAGAGGGCTGGAGCATCACTCCTAGGAAGACAGGCAGAAAGACTTGAGGCTGTTCAGCCTGAAGAAAAGAATGCCCTGGGGAGACCTTATAACTACCTTTCAATATCTGATGGGGACCTACTGGAAGACTGAGGATCAACTGTTTAAATGGTTTGTAGCAACAGGACAAGGAACAATGGTTTGAAGCTGGAGCAGGGTAGATTTAGGTCAGACATAGACAAAGTTCTTTTAAGAGAGAATGGTAAAATGCTGGAACAGGCTGCCCAAGGATGTGGTGGAGGCCCCATCCCTGGAGACATTCAAAATCAGACTTGATGTGGAATTGAGCTACCTGATCTAGTTGGAGGTGTCCCTGCTCACTGCATGGGGGGTTGGACAAGATGACCTTTGGAGGTCCCTTCCAACCTGATGCAATCTGTGAATCTGTGAACACAGAGCATTGTCCTCATTATTGGAGTGAGCATTTTCAGCCAGAATTCTACTTGGAGAGATGATAAAGCTATTTCCAATGTTCATTTTCATCCATAGGGAATGCATGGTCAAATTACCTTTCTTTTTGGGGGTAGGAAGGGTAGACATTTTGTTTGTTTATCTTGCTTTGTCCTTTGCAGCTCACAGTTTATCTTCTTTTCTTCATTTTGTTAGGTTGCAACATGTTGCTTTCCTCTAAATGCTAGGAAAAGCCAAGTGGAAGAATTGTGTACGTTACTTTAAGCAGGCTGTGTACGTTACTTTAAGCAGCCTTTTGTTCAATCTGTGTTTCTGAGGCATTTCATTGCATTGCCTTAGCATTTCATTACATTGCATTACCCCTGAAGAAGTGTTTGCCTCCTGCAAAACAGACAATGAAAAGAAAAATATTTCAGTACTGCTTGGAATTTCTCAGGAAGTCACTGCCTTGCCAGGACTCAGAGGTACATTCCACAGCCTTGTTTTAACAAAGGATCCAATAATTTCTTTGACAACAATATATTAATGAATTTCAGAAAACTAGGTAAGAATTTTGAAGGCTTTTTTTTCACCCTTAGCAACATGACATTCCATCAATGCATGGTGTGGCCACAAATTCTATTTCTTCTGAAGCATTGTATATGAAGCATAGTAGAATAACCCGCATTACTTACTGCCACACTTGTGAGCACAGCTCTCTGCATGTGACTTTCCTGAAGGCAAAGCAAACTGCAACAGAGGCAAAGTCTTCCCTGTTCTGTTGTGTATTGCACGTAGCCTCGATGAGATCAAAGGTCTTAGCAGGTATGTTTGGCACTATTTTCTGCTTCAGCATCTGAGGTTGTTTGGTCACAAGAAACGGTTTCAGGTGGAGTGTCAGCTTACAGCCTGGGGAAATCCTTCCCTTTATGATGGTCCATCACATGGTGTAATCCAATGCCTGCATTGGTTCCCTGTGGATTGTTGGAATAAATCCAGTTTCCTGTGCTTCAAAATTTCTGGTAAGCAGTGCGTAGGCCTTGTTGGTTGTCAAGCTTTTCCACACATTTATTTCCATGTCTGCTGCTGCTTGTTGTCTCTTTCACAGTTCAGAGTGGGCAGTCATTACTTTTCCATTTGCCTGCAGGGGGTTGAAGGCACAAGTTTCTCCTCCCTTAGCCCCACACCCATCCTCAGAAATAACTGACACAGGTTCGGCAGTGCGTTTCTCCACTGGGAGCTGGGAGAGCCTTATGTAAAGAACATGAAGTGCATTCTAAGTTATGCACTGAAAATCATAAATCATTCTCCTACTGTCTCTGCTTGCTTGCTAACAGAAAAAAAAATGTCCTGAGTTCAACCTACTGCTGTTCAACATTGTGCCAAAGAAAATCTGACTCAGGTTGCCAGGATCTGCTGGAATTAGACATTTTGAAAGAAGCTACACAGAAACATAGGATGTCAAGCTGAAGGGACCCCAAGGATCATCTGGTCCAACCTTTCTAGGTGACAGTGTAGATTAACTGAGATGGTCCAGCATCCTGTCAAGCTGAGTCTTAAAGCTGACTAGTATAGGAAAATCCCCATTACTTCTTTTGGGATATTATTCCAATGTCTAACTGTTCTCATGGTGAAAAAACACATTTCTTTTCCTCATATGTTATACAGAATGCTGACAGTTTAGAGAAAGAAGTAATTTAAATTTCCTTGTTTCAGGTGAAGTTTCTTCCTAGATGAGATTTTTTTTTCCCAATTAGCTGCAACTCATTGTTAAAATGTTTATGTCTTCCTTAAATTTATTATCTGTTAAATATTAGATGGTAAAATAGAAATGCTATGCATGGGAAAATCTGAAAATGCTGTATGATGCAAGGATCTGTTTAATTGGAGGTGTGCTAAATGTATCTTAATCTGTAAAATGTGACATTTAGCACATAAATCAACTGACTGCAGATTTCAGGTGTACTCAGTGACTAAACTTATAGAAGTTTGATGGGCACTGGGGACAATCAAAGCTTGAAAGATTAGAGGTGAATCAGGTATCAACACAGTTGAGCTAAGCACAAATAGTATGCTTATGTGGGAAGAGCAATTATAATTGTGCCATTTAACTAGGACAGTGATGCAAGATGACAACAACAGAGTCCTTATAACAAATTATTTCAGAGATTAAACAGACTTCTTGTGATATAGTGGACTTTGTACTAAACAATACCCGTGTTAAAGAGCTCATACTCTACATAGTCAGCAAAGTGTTTGATTAAAGCATTTCCACAGATAATTGAGGAAGGCCCAATATGAGGGGGTATTCATAGTGATACTCCACCGGTATTGGTATTAAGATCAATGTTAGAGTTTTATTTTATATGGAATTAAAAATAAGCTCAGCTAGTTGTGTTTCGTTGTTTGGTTTTGTTTTTAATTATATGAGACCAGAACAGTTACACATAGTACAGACAGAGTGAAATTAAATTATTGGACTACAGCTACATTTTGTGTTCGGAAAGCTGAGATGCTGAGGTGTACTTTAATTTGAAAAGCTCCTACCATTCATATGGGGGTGTGGCTAAACCATGCAGCAGCTCCATTCTGGCTTGCACGGCTAAGTTTCTTCTCTGGAAAACTAGGACAGAGGGAGTAACAAGTCTGGGCCATTTCTGATGCAGAGTTCAACTATTATCAGATGTAGGGTTCAACTATTACCAGATGTAGGGAAGTTCCCCTGCAGTTACCAGAGTATGAGACACAGTCAAGCCAAGGTTAGTCCATTTAAAGATATATATAGTGAAAAACCAAGTTTTATACTGAGGAAAAAGGAGTACACCTTTGATAGGTGAGACATCTTGAAGGGGTCAAGGGATTCAGTAGACGAGAACATGAGCTCTCTTGCAAAGTACAGAGCAAAACGTGAGTATTAGACAGCTTAAACCTTGGATGGCTGGAGGGCCTCTGTAAAGGAGAAGGCTTACAGCACTAATGGAAGTATACAGTTCTCACAGTTACTTTTTATAAATTATATTAAGCAATTTAAAAGCACATACACAAGAACCATAAAAATAATGTGAAATACTAAAATTCTAAAATTCATTAAAACATACTAAGATTTATGAAAAAAACCCCAAAACAACAGGGACAATGTAGGTCTAAGGTGTTTAGTTCAAAGTGTAGAAACTTCTCTCATACACAGAGAAGTAATAATAAACATCTTCATTGGTCAAAAAGAAAAATAAAGGTTAATTCTTCTAATCTTATAAGGTCTGGATTGTCTGCTACAGTTACTTTCAACTCGTAATGAAGTGCAAAGTTAAATTGTGATATTATAAGTGGTAGTAAATGTCAAAGCACATCTGGTTAAAGTAATTTTTTATAGCTGATAAGAAACATAATGCTGCATTGACTTCTCTGGTTCAGAAATAATTAGAAACTAAATATTGAGAACAAAAGCACAGTTAAGGGCACACAGTCTTAGTACGCTTAGAATTTTGGAGGCTGTAGCAATTTTAGGGGTAAAGTTTTCATCAGAGCTGACAGTCACTAACTTTGGAAGGCTTTTAATTCAGCAAGAAGACTGCATATTTTTTCTCAAGAGGACATAAAGCACACTCATTTCACTGGATAGCTGAGTAATTCAAATTAGAAATGATGCAAAACAAAACAAGTGTAATAAATCAAACTACTAAGGTAGCAAGTGCTCCAGTTTTTTCAAGTCTGGATCCCTTTCTAGAAGATACACATTAATTAAATGCAAGCTGTTTTGCCGTGTGTGTGAACAAACAGTTGTGATGTTATGGTAATGTAGTATATACATTACAAGACTCAGCATTCTGTTGGTGTTTTTTGGACTCATCAGAAATCAATGCATGAGGCACTTTGAAAAGAAATGTATTTAAGATTAGGGGTTAGTTTTAAGATGTCTTTCTTTGTCTTCTTTTAAAATAAGTGAGGTTAGAAAAATTTTAACCTGACAAAGTATCCATATCACATTACTGTTATTATAGCATAGGATACTGAGGTTTTCCTTTATACATGGTTGTTTAATGAATGTAGTCTGGTTGATAGTACTGCAAAGGAAAAAGACCAAGCCAAACAAATGCAAGAGTTTTAAAATGTTGAGAGTCAGCACGTTGCTTAAAACAGCTTTATATTAAGTGAAATAACATATTGTAATAAGTGAAATAACATATTAAGTGAATATACATGTTCTAACAATAACAGCATTGTACTTTAAACTCTGCTTTCCTAAGTTAACAATATATAGGCAGTTTAACAGTTTCCACAGTAAATACTCAATTTGCTAAACTCTTAATTTTATACTCATTAGCAAAGATAAATTTAAATTATTCAAGACAACACCTTAAATAAAAAACCACTTTGATAAAACAGATAAATGGTACAGGTTATGTCCATCCAGAATTGCTACCTTACAGAACAGAGAAAATACTGTAAATTCCTCAAATGCCAAGTATATAATAAAAACAAGGTAAAAATAAAAAATGTCTACTGTTCATTAGTATTTTAACAAGAATTTTTAGTATGTGGCCATCATGTTAGGAATCATCTCACCAAACATTAAGTACTTAGATGGCTCACACTACTTAGTTCTGATCCTCTAAGCAGCAAGTTCCTCTGCAAACAATCATCTATAATGCTTTCCTATTTCTAGAGGGTGAGTTGTTCCATTTTAAAAGCAGGACAGATAAAGTCCTCTCTTTACCTACTCATTCCTCCTTGCTAACCTGTATTAGACCAGTTGAAGTCAGATTATTTAAAGCCTAGTCCTGGGTGTTTCTAAGCCTTTAATAGCCAGACACCCTATGTCCTCCTTGTCATCCTGGCAGATATAGGGCAAACAGGTTGTAACATCATCTACATGAATTTCCCACACAGCAAAATGCATTCCAGAGCATCCAGAGTTCCTTATTAGGTAGCAGTAATAAGGTATGTGGATAATATATCTGGAATCTTGGTTTCCTAAGAGTGCAAGTATACACTGATACCAATTTATCTGCAGGAAAAACAATGCAGGTCTCAATTTTCAGAGATCTAATCAAACAAAAAAACAAATAAAAAGGAACTACTCATATCTTAATTGGCTGACTTCAAACAACATTTTAGATAAAATTGGCACATATTTTGAAAACATCTATAAAAGTTAATAACTTTCTTCCTGAACAGCCTCTGGCTACAGTAAATAAAGCAGTTATTGCAAAGCATTACAGACTGAGCACAAGCTAGTTTAGGCCGCAGAATGAAAGGCAGAAAAACTTTAAAAATAAAGAAACCACTGAGCCCAGGCCCAGCTGTTGGGCTATTTGCTATTTGTAGTATTTCCAGAAAAACAAAACAAAACAAAACAAAAACACCAAACTCGTCTGCCTGAAAAAGATTAACCATATTGTAGGCTTGTTTTATATGCTACTTTGTAATTCTGCTACCTCAAGACACTTCCTTAGTTCTGCTGCCTTCTTTTCCAACTGCTGAATGTTCCACTGCCATTGTCTTTTATTTGAATGGAGTTTGTTCAGTTGGCAATGCAAACGTTTTAGAATAGCACTGTATCTTTTATTTTGCACCTAGTAAAATAGAATAGAATTACATTCAAAGTTTCACACAAGTAAAACAATTTACAGAGGTGAGGAAATCTCACCTAAGTGTAGAAAGGGAAACAGTCTAAGAGAAGGAAAAAGCTCTGTCCCATTATGGGCTGAAGTGAGGAGTTCAGTGTGGCTATCTGTTCTGTACATGTCTGAAATTTAGTAAAGCAAATCTCACTCAAAGAGTCAGCATCTGACAGTTATGGCAATACTCTGTACATGGAAGATTTCAGGATCTGGAATGAGATGCCAGAAAGGAAGAAATTTCCATTATTTGACAAATGTGTTTGAGCAGAAATCAGAATACAAATGAGGCAACCTGGATGACTGAAGTAGCATTCTCACTGTTGCACTGCACTTAAAAATGCCTATTTTTCTTTGAAAGGCAATGCTGTGGCAATGCGCTACTGTGTCAATTTTGCCCCTATTGCTGTGTTATGTGAAGAATGGCTGCTGCAGATGACCCTCTGAAGATCTGCATTCCGAAGTGTAAAAGCATGAAAAATTCATTATAATAAAAATGTAAATAAGGGGTATTCACTTAATGAAAAGTGGGGCTTACTTACCCTAGCTTGAGTAAGTGGTAGTGTATAATTATTCCTGTGTCTGCTTATTGAAACATAACAGTGTACTTAGCATACATGTAATAGCATACAGCTGCACCAGAAGTACAGCACTGCCAGCAACTTCCTGTGAGTCTTGCTGTCTAAATTTCACATTTAACTCTCTTCCTCACTGATGTTGCTTGGCCCTCCACTATAATTGTTCATTAAGTTTTCAAGGGATTCTGTCAGGTTTGCTCATCTGAATGAGTGCTTGCAGGTTCTGAATATCTCTAGGGCTGTGTTGTGTAACACTGAAACATCTGTGATCAGTATTATCTGCTTTTTAAAAGAAATGTGTCTCTAGAATCATTATATGAAACTGTCTGGTACATGGGCTGAGGCAGGAAGCACTAATATGCCTAATGGACAGCAAGGGTGGGACAATATTGTTCTTTTTGAATAGATTTTGTTGACCAATAGAAAATATTGCTTGGGTATTCGTGGAATCTCCACCACTGAGATACTTCAAGGACAGGATAGACAAGTATCTGCCAAGAATCAAATACCTGCATGATGATGTGTTGGCAAGGGGGATAGTGTGTCTTTTAAGCTTTTTCATGTTATTTTTACGTAATAACTTGTTTTCTGTTATTTGTGGATGTCCTGAATTGGTCTGACTGAAGCTTTGTCCCTGCACAGATAACCACCCTGATTTAGTGCTGACATCCCTGCCCAAAGCTGGGAACTACCTCTGCTCTTTAACTGATGGATCGTGCAGCTGGTGCTCAGGAAAGGGAGTGGGACTAAGTCAACAAGCTGCCTTAAAAGTCCATTAATACTCTGCCTGATGAGAAGCATCATAGTTATTAATTAATTGTAGGATTTATTAATTAGCAATGTCAGATCACCAACTTTCCATGGGGGGAAAAAATGACACTTAGGCACAAATTTCCTTGCAGAAAAATAGTTCATCAATAATTTTTAACTTTTGAAAATTCATCTGTCTTTCTCTAGCTTTCTTACAAGCCTACTGGTAAAATGCAGTAAGGTCTCCCTGGTGTATTCACTTCTCCAGGCTGAACAATCTCAACCCTTTTAGTCTTCACAGGAGAGGTACTCCAACCTTCTGATCACCTTCACGGCCCTCCTCTGAACCTGCTCCAACAGCTCCATGTCTTGCCTGTGCTGTGGACCCCACAGCTGAAATGCAATACTCCAGGTGGAGTCTCACCAGAATGGGGTAGTCTAGAGGTACATTCTGTAGATTAAGACACCTAGTTCTAGAGGTGTACATGTGACCTACATGTCGACATTCTTTTGATCAACAAGGAATTTAGCTGATGCATACCATAAAGTCTAGAAAGACTGGATGGTGCAGCTCACCCTATATACATCTACATATGGCTAACTGAATTGATCTCTAGAATATCACTGGCTACAATTCCAGGGATTATAAGGGAAACCTGTCTTGACTCACATGTAGCCATCTGTATTCAAATAACCACAATCAACATTTAGGTGTCAACAATCTATAGCTGAATCCCACCACTGCAGCTCAGTGGAACTCTAATATCACATTTTATTCCCTTGTTCTATTAGTTTGTTGTGGGTGGGTTGTTTTGGGGTTTTTTTTTTGTATTTGTTTGTTTTGGTGCTGAGAACTGCTAGGTAAATAACATCCCTGCCTGTCCACTTTTAGTTTTTATATTAAGAAAAATGATTGTTTTTCCCCCCTGGAAGATTCAATTTTTAAACCTGTTCCCTTCTGAGAGAAAAATATTGTATACTCCAAACAACTAAAGATCAGGCTAGCCTTCACTACGTAATTAAATTGATTCTGATAAGATAACGGAACACCATTTTTAGGTTGCCTGATTTCACTTTGGGTTTAGAGAACTTTCTTAGGAGGATATTGCTTTGATAATAAAATATTTTCTCAGCTGCTGACCTATAAGTGGTTCTGTTTTGGTTTTTAGTTTAAAAATTAACTACTGTTCCCTATCATACAAAAAAAAGATTCTTTTGTTTTCTCATATTTTACAATAGGCAATAGAGATGAATCTAGATCAGTTCATCTCTATATTATCAAGCTCTGCTCATTACATTTGGTGGCATTTATTTGAGCCAACATGACAAATGATGTGAAACTTCCATACTAAAAATTATCTAGACATACAAAGTAAGGAACAAAACTGTAAAATATAGTTCAATTATTTAAAAAGAGATGCTTTAAACTATTTATCAGAATTTTATCTTGGCAGCTAATTGGGAGCTGCTGTGTTATCTCTAAATTAATGTCAGCTCAAATTAGGGAGATTCATGGGAAGTCCATTTTCTTGCCGCAATTGCTTCTTCCATCGATGAGCTATCAAGAACCATGAGATAAGTCACGAGTAATCAAATCAGCAGTGAAATTTAAAGTATTTCAGAAGTTTTACTGAAAGAAAACCCCATGCATTTTGCTTTAGCACCATTTAGTGATTGCTTTCTTTTCAGGCCATCATACCAGAAGTTCACAGCTGAACTCCTTTTTTAAATCCTTAAAAAAACTGTTCTCAATGTCAGTTTTTCTCATGATAGCAACTAAGGTCTGAATTTTAGAAAGACTATCAGTGTCGATAATTTAAGATAGGATGGCTACTACATATACTTGAATAAATTATTGTCTGAAAGATTGTATAAACTACTTCAAACTTCATTGGAACTATCTACACTGTCAGGAGAACTATGATTGTATTTTATTCAAACGACTCACCTCAATTTCTTTTTTAAGCTTAGCATGCATTTTTCTTTCTTCCTCCAGTAAATCTGTTTTTTTATTGATGAGCTCTTTCAGTGTTGTGATTTCACTTTTTAAAAGTGCAATTTCTTCCTGCAGATATAAGTCATGATACAGAAATTCTGTCTTTACAACACTGCACAGTACATCTGTTAATCTTATTTAAAATGCCACATTTTAACTGTCTCACTTAATAGACACAACATAAAGATCAGTAATAAACAATTTCAGACTAAAGTAATTACTAATTGTTAAATTAATAACTTGTTAATTTTATTTAAGAACTAAAAAATGTGTAAGATGGCTTTACACACTTAAGAATATATATACCCTTGGTCTGAAACATGCAATCTACAATACAGGAATTTGAACTCTTTTATGGTCTTAAATGAATTTAAAATCTAATTCACTGCAAAAATAATTTTTAAAATAGATTTAATGGAATATTTGAGACAGATTTTTTTCATTCTTATAGTGAAATGCAATGTCAATGAATCTTTGTTTATCCGTATTTAAAGATTTGTTTGTATAACCAAATTTTCATCAATTTACATGACTATAATAACAGCAGATTTTCAATAATACAAGTGGCACCAGAGTTTAAATCTGTGTTCTCGTAGCAACTTCATACAAAACTTGGTAAAGTTTTGCAGTGAAAAGTTCCTGCATGATCGCTTTTAATAATTATTGCAACTAGCGTCAAGTAAAATGATCAGTGCTAGAGCAGAATACCAAAACAAATACATTTTTCCTCTCTCCTTTATATCATCATCTCACCAAACTACCTCCTGGTGCCAAACAGCTGAGCTGTAGTTAAGTAAACCTGACAGCTAGGTTAAAAGAATACAGAGCAATGTTCCACGTAAATCTCAAAAAAGTGTCCACGTGAGTTTATCCAGCCACTCAAAGAAGCCCACAAACAGCTTTTGCAATGAGTTTAATTTACAACTCTGTGATTATTTTTTCATAGCTGAGTTCACTCAATTACATAAAATGAGTCTGGCTTTCACAATAATACACAGGTAAAAATGGCTGATGATGTGTTTTTTTTTAATACACACTGAAATCAAAATGGCTTCAATTAATGCAGCATTATAAATGAGCTGTATTCCCCATAGTCAGTCCCTCACTAACTGCAAACATATTACACAAAATAACCACATCAGCTAAAGTATGCCAACATTATTTCACAGAAAAAGCAAAAGAATCAAAGAGGGAAATATGGCACCTGCACTTGTTTTATAACTGTTCCCTCTGGATTTTGGAGATCACGCATTAACTCCTCTGTCTTTGTCTTCAATTCTTTAACAACAGCTTTCTTTTTATCAAGCTCAATCATAGCTGGCATTTTACTTTTCATCTCCCAAAAAAGACGTTTATGAGTCCTTATTTTTTCCCTATACTCATTATTTCTTGCAAGTGCATTCTCAAACTCTTCTTGTACTGTTTCTGCATCATGCCTCAGCTTTAAAATTTCAGAATATAGGGCTCTGACTTGCACCTCCAGATTTTCACAGTGATGTTTAGTCAGCTCTATGGCATCATCTTGCAGATATATATCCCTTTCTGTTATCTTAATTTCTAACAGAATAGAATCCATTTCTTTTTCTAGTTCCTGAAACTTTGCCTGTAGAGAAAAAAGATTTGAGAGGATACTCTGGTTAAATACTGTAATTTATACAACAGAGTCTTATTTTTCACTTGTTTTATGTAGCTCGAATGGAAGAAAATTAGAGTTCTACTTCCTAAAATCAATACCTTCAAGGCACAATGCAAGAATACTGTCTTAGACTTCTCTCCTGAGATTAAGTCTAAAATATAAAATAACCTTTGAAATTACTTTAGATTCCCATATTTGCAAGGTATGTAGGATGTGACAGATCAAACTCAATCCTGGTGTTTGTTTAGAGCTAAAATCTAGTTAAGACCTAATCAGACAAAAAAAATTAATGATGCCCAAAACTGCCTACAGACCCACATGAACACAGATGGGTGTTTGGAGTGATGGAGCTTAAGTAGCCTGTTCTACTGAAGTTTTTTATCCCACTTTCCTCACAGTAATATTCAAGAGTAAAATTAATCCCAGCTATTTTTGACCTACTAAGAAATACGCATTTAGTTACATCTTATCATTGATAAGTGAGCAACTCCAGGAAGCAGTACTTCAGCATATCCTAAGAAATCATAAAATCATAGAATCATTTAGGTTGGAAAAGACCTTAAGATCACTGAGTCTGACCATAAACCTAAGACCGCAAAGTCCACTGCTAAGCCATGTTGCCAAGCATCATGTCTACAAGTAAATCTTAAAATGGGAGGGTTGAACTCCTTCCTCAGAAATGTTTCTCTCTCTTTGATGACTACCAAGGGTGTCTAGAGCATTCATGTAGGCTTAACATTGGACTGGTAGATGATGTGAGGTAGCTATGAGGAATCCCACCTGAAGTAATAACCAACAGTAGTTCACTGAGAGAATTAGCATTCTGTTTTGAGTCTCCTATTATCTTTTCCCTAATGGAAGCATTAAGAGTGCTATGAAATCTTTTACTTTTGCTTTGCAGGAAGCAGGGACTGCTCAGCTTATATTCAAGGAGACACTTTACAGTGAGGGTGACAGAGCAGTGGAACAGGCTGCCCAGAGAGGTTAGAGAATCTCCTTTATTGGAGACTTACAAAACCTTCCTGGATGCATTCCTGTGCAGCCTGCCCAAGCCGATCCTGCATTTGCAGAGGATTTGGGACTCAACGATCTCTGGATGTCCCTTCCAACCCTTGATAATCTGTGATTTTGAACAGATTAAGACAATATTAACTGTTAAGGACAAAAACTTTCTATGCAACTTGGAATTCTTGGGCTACAGTTTTAGCAGGATTTTGTATCACTGCCGGCCACCACTTACTGAGAACAGGAAAGAAAAATATGTTAATGGCAAAGACCTTCAATTTCAGAGAGGAAATTATTGTTGCAAATGTCTTTTGTCATATGCACACATGGGGCTAGGAGTAAAGATTAAAAGTTCTGCATTCTGACTTTAAGTTCCTGATTGTTTAACTTTGTTGTTCTGCTAACATTGATGTTTGTAGGAAATTTCCAATGGTTTGTACTTTTTTGGGAAAAAAACAAAACGGTGTGAAGAGGAAGAAAATCAATCAGCTAACTTAATTACTTAGGGCTCCAAAGACACTGCATGTATTCAGTATTCTACAAGATATTACTAATAAAACCAGTATTTAGTGACTATTTAGGACACCTGCTTCAAAGACACAGAAAAAGAAGTATTTTGTATGAAAAAGAGGATAGAAAAAGACTATACAGTCTGTTGAAAATCTGCTAAAAAAGGATCCTTGTTAACTCTCCTTTTGCCGCTAATTTCTCAGACAATTATGAAAAATTCAAAGAGCTCTAACTTTGCATTGAGTTTTCGTGGGTTTAATATCTCTGTTTTTTAAGAAGCAGGCAACCAACCAACCCACCAAACAAAAAGCTTCAGCTATAGCCTGATTTAATGAAGTCTTAGTTATATTGCAGCCTTACATATAACAACATACATGCAAAGTTTTGGCTAAGTCTAAACACTACAGGACAGCTGCCTTACACATAAATGCAAACATCCAGAGAAAATTAAGTACCACCAGCTTCTCTTGTTCACAGGAATAGTTCATCTAATGAAAAAAGTGAAATTAATTAAACTTCTTCAAAGAAGGCTCATTACCTGCAATTGAAACAGAACTGTTTTGTTTTTTTCAAACTCTGATGCTTGTGAATGCTGCTGCTCTGCAACTTGTTTTACAACTTCAATTAGTGATGGTGAATTTTTCTTGTCCATTTTAGGCAAAAGTGCAGAACTATAAGGACATAAAAGAAGCTAATTGGTTTACTACCGTTACATTTAAATCCTGTTAATGAAAGAACATTTTAAGGCCTTTGTTATGGAATCTCAGGTCAATACATTTTTTCATTTAGCTCATTTTTTTTTATTAACATGATCAGGTTACTTGATGCTTAGATGCTCAAAGCAAATGACCAAGAATTGGAACATTTTTGTGCAGAGTTTTACAAAATAAATTATTACAATGCTCTTCTGGCTTCTCCACAAGTCAGAACCTTGATTTGTGAATGCAGTCATACCTCTTAAAAGCATCTGAAATGCATGAGAGGATGCTCTCATATTTGGCCTGAATATTTACATTATTGCAGTTACCATACTGCAACTGCCAACTGTATTAACTGTTCTTAGGATAAACAATGTTAAGGAAGTTGTCATTCTGGAAGTCTCAAACTAGCATCGCTGTAAAGAGACTGACCCACACCTCACTACGACCTCCCTTCATGAAGCTGCAGAGAGCAATGAGGTCTTCCCTCAGCCTCCTTTTCTCAAAGCTGAACAATCCCAGTTCCCTCAGACACTCCTCACAAGATTTGCTCTCCAGACCCTTCACCAGCTTCATTGCCCTTCTCTGGCCACCAATGTCGTTTTCTCTCAGCACCTCAATGCCTTTCTTGTAGCGAGTAACCCAGAAGTGAACACAGAACTCAAGCTGTGAGTTTGGATTGTTATATGAAAGAACACCCAACTCTGAAGAAAAATGCAGTAAGCCTGTCACAGGTGCATCTTCACACCCAGGATATCAAAATGGCACTCTGTGTGTATACTTGAACCCCCTTGAATATACATACATACATATACATATATACATATACATATCCAAGTATATATATATACTTTTTTAAAAAAAATATTAAATAATCCACAAACTGTATTGGTCAGGTTGGTAAGGTAGGGCCAGGGTGCCTGTCGCTTGGTAGTTGTGACTAGTAATCCATCTATGACTTTACAGGGCTATTGCAAGGATTGCCCTGGCATCTCTCAGACCTCAGCTCGATCCTGCTCAGGCGCTCCACATTCTCTAACACCAGGCAGGCGACACTTGCCCCTGCGGCAGACAGGGAGCACTGACAGAGAAGGAAAGGAAAGGGGAAAGAAGAGGAAAGAAGAAGCGGAAAGAAGAAGGGGAAAGAAGAAAGGGAACGAAGAAGGGGAACGAAGAAGGGGAAAGAAGAAGGGGAAAGGGAGAGCCGGACTACCATGACGAGGTCACCTCACCTTTCCCTAAATAAGCAGCGAAGACGAGCACTTCTTGCTGCTCTCCCACGCCCCCGCCCTCTGAGGGGGGGCTCCGGTGGCCGCCCCGCCCCTGCCCTTCCCGCCCAAACCCTGTGACCGCCACTAGCTAGGGCTGTTGGCCGAGGTCCGGCTATGGGGCGGAGAGCTTCAGCGAGTAGCAGCGGCGGCGTGAGGGGACCGCGGCTGTTAGCGGTGGCCCAGGGTCACGGAGAGCCGGGAGAGAGGCGGAGAAGGAGAAGGAGGGGCTGTCCCCGGCGGGAGACCAAGGGAAAGCAGAGGGAACAACTCGTTCTGTCGGGAGTGGGCGGGTGCCTGGTGGCGCGGCCCTCAGCAGTGGTGAGGAGGTGACTCACCCTGGGGCTGAGAAAGTTCTGCTTAGCTTCGTTTCGCTTCTCAGTTCCTCCAGTTGCCTAACTCGTAGGGTGAAACAGCTTTTTCTGCCGTCATTTCTTAATGTTTGATGTGCACTGCAGAGAACATACGTTCTGCTGAGCACCACTGGGTTATGAGGACGGAACGAGATGCAGTTTCTCTGGGTAATGGCTCTTTTTTTATATCCACGGACTTGAGTCCTGCCTTCTTGTATTCCTCTGAAACCCGAGTTAAGTAATTTTAAACCTAAATCCCACAGTTTTTCTAACGTATTTGCTTATATCTTTTCACAGTCTACTTAATTTCATCCCTTTTTTGGCTTTGACAGAACGAACATAATACTTCAGCTGAAGGCAGAAAAACAGTCTGTCATTTTTTCAATATCATGATTTATGGTTTGTTTGGTTTTTTTTTAATCCTGGATGTTTTCTGACCTTTTCCTTATCCTTTCTCAGCCTTTGACACCAAAAATAACCTCAGTAACTATTTTTCCTAATTCTGGTTGAAGGAAAGAAAAAAAAAATCACTGTGTTGGTCCCTCTCTGTCAAGTCCCCTTGTTAATTTTTATTAATTTACTTCAGACATATTTGACAGTGGGGTGGAAAGTCTCGGTAGTAACAGATCTCTGCAAACTTAATGGATAGGTAATGACAAGGTACCCACATGGGAGGGAGAGCCAGGAAGGTTCATCCCTTGTCCCTCTGTCCAGCATGTGCTGGAAGAAATGTCAGAAGGGCACATGGTAGGAGACTTACAAGTTGTGTTATTGACTTGTCAGAAACATAGATTTACTGGAGCTGAAAGAAAAGGAGGCATAGAGAACATAGGGAAGCAATTTATAGGAAACTTGATTTTATTAATTTCCCTGTTTATGAAAAAAAAAAAACCATACTTAGTGGTTTGTTTGGGTTTTTTTTTTTTTTTTCCCTGTAGGTCTCATATATAGTTTTCTGTCACGACTGATTTTAGCACAGTTGATTCTGGGACAAAGCCTAATTCTTCATTCCCCCATTTACCTTTTGACCTTTATGTTGTTCTGTCAAAACATCCAGACTTTTTACAGAGCACTGTAAAATTTCTGAGTTCTCCAAGGAGAAATCAGCATCCTCATTTCAGGCCTGTGGCCTTGAAGACTGGCCTCTTGTAACCTCCTTATTTGGGTCCTTCTGAACTGAACTTGACTGACTGCCAAATTCGTCCCTGGAACATGCAGCTATGACCTAGAAGAGGAAACTCTTGCGGCCTGAACAAGTTTTGTTTCAGTGTGGGTTCTTGCTCTTTGCTGCTGTGAAGCTCTGCATCTGTCTGAGATTGTGCAAAGCTGATGCAGTCGAATGTGTGGTTACAGAAAGTGAGTTACATGACAGGGTTAACACTGGTTCCGGGTGTAATGCTACCCAGGCACTTAATCATGTTAGTGCCTTTCAGTACAGTTTGTTATTTCCTTTGAATGCTGACAGCAAACAAGCAGGGTCTCATCATAAAGAAGAAATACAGGTTCTCACTCCAATCTTACCTATAACAGGAATTTCCGTCTTGTACAAATCAGCTGTGGGACTGGCAGTGAGAAGTGAGATATATAAAGCTTGTAATGTGTGGAGGTATCAGATGATACCTTTCAAGAGGTTAAAAGGATTGTCTACTTGTGTAAGTAAATTCTTGTATTTTAAAGTTTTGGGTTGTTTATGAAAATTTTGTGTAATTTCAGTATTTCCATTGTAAGTGCTGATTTCTGTTCCTTCAACCTTGCCTAAATACCCCAAAGTTAAGAGAGGCAAAATGTTTTATTTTAATCCAGTTGCCTTTGTTGAAATTTTATTACAAATGTGCTCTATCCATGTTCTCTTGGACTGCTTTAATGGCTTGTTTTCTTTAACTGGGCATCTATGAGAGAAGTTAAATATTTATTGGCTTTTAAATTTTCTCAAAACTATGTCAGTTCTCTGAGTTTTTGTAAGGAGACAAGGTGACCAGCATGATGCAGAGGTGCAGGAAGTCACCAGCAGTCTTATCTTGACCAAGAAGAGATAATCTTTTAGAATTAGATTTTGGGGATTTGAAAGTTATTTATGGAGTTTTTGTTTGGTTGTTTTGTTTGTTTTTCTCTCCTGAACTATCCTTTCTCTGCAACCTGTTTTTACTTTGTTTCTTTACTGAATTCACTTGTCTTTGTCCTTTTTGTACTTGTTAACCTTCTCAACTTTCCTATTTTCTTGTTAATCTAACATTTTCTTTGTTTCTTTTTCTTAATATCTGTGCAGGAGATGCTTTTACCTTCTGAACATTTGTACTGACAGAACTTCAGTGAGTGTGTAAACCAGCTTCTAGTTTACGCAAGTATTTGCCTTGCATGGTGTGCTGAAATGAACAGCTCATTAATAAATGCACTTAATCTTTCCTGATACAGTAACGTGCAGTAAGACTTCATGGAACACTGGTACTGTAGGGGAAGTTACTTAAAACCTGAGTAACATGAATGCATTTCTCACAAGCTATAACATTGCTGTGCTTGACAAGCCTGTATTTGGAGAAAGGTTTTTTTTCCAAGGACTTAGAAAGCAGTCAATAAAATTTATTATGACTGTAAGCAAATTTACTTCTGACGCTCTTGACCTCAGTAGGACTCTGTGATGCAAAACTGGAAGGAAACAAAAGTGACTCATCCTTATTGTTTCTTTGGCTACCTCCCAATAATTGCTTCTGCGGAGTTTTTTGCAACATACACACCACTCAATAATATGTGGGCAGTTACCTCTCCCTCACAAACACTATCCTTCTGCCCTTTATTTTGTGGTATTTTCCTGGGGAAGTATGAGCACAGCAATAAATTATGCTTACCTTCTACTACTGACATACCTGAAGTGGAGCAATAATCTGTTTTTTCCACTACAGTCCTCTGCTACTGGAGCTATTAGCTACATCTGGATTAGGATCATGTCATATCTTTACAGGCCTCCCACAGAGAGTGTCAGTGTGGGAAGTATCCTGATTTCCCAAGTTGTGGTCTTTGACATGTGTCTGTTTCAACACTGTTTTCTTAATGAGCTTTCTTTCAGCTGTGTGTAAATAATACTCTGAGCAAAATTAGGATTAAAAAATGCTTTAGAAGGTGGTTTTTATCTGCTGTCACATTTTGATGCTTTTAGTTCACCTGTTTTGATAGTCACTAATTAATCTTTGTAAGCGTTCAACATGCAGAAATGAAAACATCATTTTCAGTCAAGATTATTTTTCTCCCAGTCTGGGGGAAAGAAAAAGAAAATGCAGAAAGTTTTCTCAAAACCTACACTGAATAAACAATCCATTATAGCCTGAGAGGTCTTTGACCTCTCATTTGAGTGTAGAAACTCTGGGAATCCATTGTCAGTCATAAAATGCCAAAGAGGACACTAAGTCCACCATAGTGGTAGGCCTCAGGTATATACAAAAGCAGTATTTTCACAGGAAAATGAAGTGCAGTGAAACCAGAGCATGCATGTAGTCACAGGAGAATGACGACTTGGGATAGGAGAATAGTGCCAGATATTGTCTGATACAGTTAGTCCTGCAGCAGAGCATTGATTTAGAAGTCTTACAATTCTCAAGTCCTTTTTTCCTGAAAGGAATTAATGCATAAATGATTTGTTACTGTGGGGAAAAGAAAGGTCTTAAGAAATAGTCAGAATGATTATGATGTCTTAGAATTGGTGACAAAGCCCATTGTATGCCTCCTACATCAAGCACAGTGCTTAGTCATGAAATCTGAACAGCTGTCTGTTCTAATCTTCTGTTCCAAACCTTTGGAGTCTTGAACAAGAAATAAAAAATTGACCAGAGGCAGAGAAAAGATAGGATATGTAAAACAGGCCATCATAGCAACAGAGAGAGGAAGAGGCAGATGGACAAGTTTCCATAGGTAGGCAGCCTAGCTGGGCTTGGACCAACAAAGTTGAGAAAAGCAAAAGAAACAACCATAAAAAACAAAACCACAAAAAGTAATTATGCCATGGGCCACAGACTGATTCTGAATAACCTAAATGTGTCTTGATTTCAGAGCACAGAGTGCAGTTAACATAGTGAAAAAGGTGGGGCAGGAAGCTGTGCACAGTACTATATTATTTTTGTTTAGTTCTGCGTGCTTTACCAGCTAAGGTTTCAGTAATCTGTGTTAAGTTCCTGTGCACACTGAAAAGAAGAACTGTATCAATCACGTGCTCCTCCACAAAGAAGTCAGAAATTAGCAAGTTAGTGCTTTTGGTAATGCAAAAAGGAGAAGTGCAAAATGTCTTGTGAAGGCTTGTGGGAAACATGTAATTGTGTTCACATCCCAGCACCCGTGCTGCCAGGAGGGTTAGCAGACGTGAGCTCCAACTCAACAATAAGTGCATAAAATGCCTCAAAAAATATTACAGAAACTCCTCCAGTCCCAGCATACTGAGAGACTTACATGTTTGGTTCCCCTCATGGCCCAACAGTCAGAGATCAAGAAGATTCATTAGGCTAATATGAGTTGATTGATTCAATAAATCTAATGTTATACACTAACCTTTGATGATCTATGACCTGGAAAAACCTGAGCTAGGTCGAGGGGTAGGGAAGTACCTAAACTCCTAAGTAAATACATAATAATTCCCATTTCTACTACTTTTGATGCAGTGAGGAAATCCTAAGATGGTAATTACTGCTGCATCACCTTCTCTATACAATATCATTGAATGCATTGCCTTAATAACAGAACTCTGTAGTTAATGAGAGTGTCTTGATCTTTCTGTTTGTTTTTTTTTTCATGTTTTATTACTCACTGCTTGAAGGAACTACTTGTAGGAGTCCGTAAATACCCTGGAATATGGTGGAAGCAGTACTGATAGATCTCTTCAGCCTACCAGCCAACTTCCAGAACAACATCCAAGGATTACTATATAATACACTGGAAACTATTGAGAAATGCTCTTTGATCCCTGCTCCATTTGTTTATGTCATGTGTTGCCAGAGTCAGGGGAGTGAATGGAAAGTTGAACAAGAGTCTTTGCTTGCAGCTGTGAGAGATTTTCAAAGTCTGAAGGAAAGGCTGGAAGTGGTACATGCTCCGACTACAGCTGCTGCTTTGTATACCATCAAACAAAGACTGGATGAAAAAGACTTAAGCATCATTAAAGTTATTCTCTCATCCTTAAGAAAAGATATAATGAAAGTCTATATAAACCATCTCTTTACAGCAGTCTACCAGTTTGAATTCGAGGATTTACAGGTGGCATCTGATTGTGAAAACCTACAGATAGCTGAACCTCAGAGTGAAAGGCAAATGCAGGATATGGCACTCATCCAAAGTGAGATTCAGATGTACTTGGAAAGCCTGCCAAGCCTGAAGGGGGAACTCATCATCCTTAGATCTTCCTTGATCCCAGGTAAAGAGAATCCCAGCTAATAGATTTTATAGACTGTTCCTAGGTATACTTCTTCAAGGCAATTGCAAAATGGGTAAGATTTGGAAATGTCTTCAGGCAGCAAGTAACTCTATATGATGTTGCAATGATGCGTCATGTCCATAAGAGGGGGAAGTGTCAGCAGAGATAGAGCAAAAGACTGGCAGGTCTGTTCCAGGCCTGTGGGATAATCATATGAGAGGACCAGGTTTAGTGAGAGCACAGCTGCAGGCTTCTTACATCTGTGAGAATCACATAGTGAGAGTCACCATTGCTTTCTGAAAAGGCAGAATCACAGAATGATAGCTTTTGGAAGTGACATCTGAAGATCATCTAGTCCAATTCTCCTGCCAGAGCAGGTTCACCTAGAGCAGGTTGCACATGACAGTGTCCAGGCGGGTTTTGAATGATTCCTGGGCATTCTGTTCCAGTGCTCTACACCTTCAAAGAAGTAGTTCTTCCTGTTTATATGATACTTCCTGTCTTTTGTGCCTGGTTACCTCTTGTCATGTTAGTGGGCACCCACCCTTTTAAGTATTGATAATCATTGATAACATTTCTCCTTGGTCTTCTTTTCTCTAGGTTAAAAAGCCCCAAGTCCTTCAGCCTTTCTTCATAAGAAAGATGTTCTGGTCCTCTAATCATCTTTGCAGCCCTTTGCTGTACCTTCTCAATCATCTCCCTGTCTCTTTTGAACTGGAGAGCCCAGAACTGAAGCAGTTCTCCAGATGAGGCCTCACCAGAGCAGAGTAGAGGATAAACTTTCTGGATCTGTTGGCCACACTCATCTTAATGCCTCCCAGGATGTTTGTAGTGGGTTTGCAGTGACCTGCCCCCCCCCCACCTTTTAGAACCCTGGCTAAAACTCAGAAAAAACACACTGGAAGTTAATAAATGAAGCTTATATTTACAGCAATGCAAATATAAAAGCAAATATTTACAAGATATAACAGATATTTACAGAAATATACAGTAAAAAAGAAATACAGACACCACACCCCTCCTGGAGACCAAAATCCCCAAGAGAGGGAAACCAAACCCCCCTGTACCACCTCTCCCTCTTTCCCCCAGCTTTATCTCACCACTTGATGATGCTGCAGATAAGCTGAAGACCGGTCAGAAAGATTAGTGGCAGGAAGGAATGAATGGTTTTAGTAATTTTACTCTGAATTAGTTCAAAGGCAGAGAGACAAAGAAAAGAAGCTGCTGAAGCCCAGTGCCGACCCAGAGCCGACTGAACTGCGCAAGCACACTGGCTTATCTGGATGTTTTGGGAACATTCTAAAACAACCTTCTTTCTTCTCTCTCAGTCAAAACTGGGTGAAGGGACACAGTGTTTAATTTCTCACTCTCAGGCAGCAGTCTAATTTCTCACACAAATTCTCCAATTAGCTCAAACCAACACAATGTTGTTGTCCTTCCTGGCCACAAGAGCACATTGCTAACTTATGGTCATCCTGTTGTTCACCAGGACTCCCAGGTTCTCTCCAGTTTGTCCAGGTTATACTGGATGGCAGCCCAGCCTTCAGGAGAGGGCTAACCTATGTCTACAGCCTCAGGCATGTCTGGTTTATCAAGCTCATATATCAGTGTCCCTGCCATCACGTCAGCCAGTTTACTGTAGCGTGTCTCTCAACTGGTGTGATTATGAGGTCTCTTGACTCACAGGATTCAAGGGAAAGCTGAGAGATTTGCTACTGCAAAAATCTGTAACTAACTTTCCCTAAAAATATGTCTGAAATGGTTGAAAAGAGCATGACTTACTTATAGTCACCTTTGCCTTTATTTTCTTCAAGATTTTGAATGTGACTTTGAAAAGATCACACTACATAGATTTTGAATCTCAGCTCTGATTGTCACTAGCCTTGTTAGCTGTTAAGATACAAAAAATAACAGTTGTGAGACTGTCTTCCTGTGTTCAACTTTGCCATGCAGACTCTCTCTGCCCTATTACCCCCCAAAACAGTGATGCCACCTTAGAATATTTGTTTAGGAACCTTCTCTAATTTTCCTAAGTGAGTTAGTTATCTCTTTCCTCGGATTTGCACTATAACTCTGAAAAAAATCAGGCTAAATCTGCCAGGACTCCTTGGTCAAACTCCTCTACTTTGACCTTAGAGGATTATGGTTATTATCAAGAAGGAAACCTAGAATCTTTCAATTTAAATGCCGGTGCTAAATATAAGGTGGAGCAATACTCAAACTGATTGACTGATTCCAGATCTCTTTGGTATAAACTGCATGTAATAGCCGTTTTATGTTGAAAACAACCTATTTTTCTTCTTTTTTTTTTCTTGACAGATGATATTTTCCTACATGGGTTCACCACTAGGACAGGTGGTATCTCCTACATACCAACTCTAAGCTCCTGCAACCTCTTCAGCAGTTCCAAACGGAGGGACCCACAAGTTGTTGTTAAAGAAAACCTCCGCCGCCTGGCTAATGCTGCAGGGTTTAACCCAGAGACTTTTCACAGAGTCAAGGTATCTTATCAGACAATGGATTTATGTAAATAGATCAAATCTTCCTTCATCTATTGCTGGCTAAAACTGTAGGCATTACTCTTACTTTATTCACCAGAACTTGTGAGAAGCAGGACACTCCAAACATTTATGCTAGCAATTGGTCTGTGGGAATAGCTATCAAAACTATCTGCCATTTGGCACTATATGGAGAAGCACCATTACTTCTAAGTATGTTCTGTCAGTTAACTTACCACAGAGTAGATTTATCTGATAAATTATCAGCACATTTTCTTTTAAGAGAATCATAGAATCAGTCAGGGTTGGAAGGGAGCACAAGGATCGTCTAGTTCCAACCTCCCTGCCATGAGCAGGGACACCCTATGCTAGATCAGGCTGCCCAGAGCCTCATCCAGCCATACACTATGACCAACCATCCATACACCATGGCTTTTGTGGTGGCTTTCTACTGATACATCTGTGTAATGTTCAAACAAGGGAGTCCCTGATTCCCACACCTCACCTAACCAGTTGGTGCAGAAGAGTGTTTCATGCCAAAGAAAAATCCCTGCTTTAGTCAGAACTGAGATTTTTTTGCTACTTTATCACTGTCCATGTTCTGGTTTTGTCTTGACAGATTGATCATGCTAATGCTGTGTGTATTATGGGAAAGACAGAGCCTGACAACTATGATGGAATAGTTACGAATCAGAAAGGTGTTACAATAGCAGCCCCGGGTGCTGATTGTATACCTGTACTGTTTGCTGATCCTGTCAGAAAGGCCTGTGGTGCTGCTCATTCTGGTAGGAATTTTAGATCATGGAGATGAAACTAAATAAGAAACTTATGGAAACTGAAGTTTTGGACTAAAGATTACAAAGTAGCAACCAAAGGAGCATTGAGGGAGAATGAATAAATGCAAGATCATCACATAGCAGGCCAGGATCTATATTGCTAAGTTTTGTCCTGCCAAAAACAGACATTAGTCTGAAGAAAAGTCTGTTTCTCAAGCTAAGCATTCTTGGGCTTTTTGTTGGTTTGGGGTTTTCTTGTGTATGTGTTTTGGTTGGTTAGTTTTTTTGGGATTTTTTGGTGGGTTTTGTTTGGTTGGTTGGTTTTTTTTGGGTTGGACTTTTTTTGTTGTTGGGGATTTAGGTTTTTGCTTTTTTTTATGTAGGTGTTTATATATATACATATATAAATAGATAGATATCTGTAATAATTACTCTTTATGTATTTAGACATTTGTTTTTCTGATCTTGTAGCCAGGACCACGTAATTTTTTAGTGCCATGCATAACCTTTTATGTGAAACATACCTATGACCCCAACAATCACTTTAGATCAGAAGAGATATTTGTCTGACCCAAACAAAAAAAGAATAAAACTGGAGCAGAGATAGTTAGCACAACTTGGTGTTCTGTCTTATGTCAGATAGGCTAGAATACATACCCTGTGGTGAGATTTTCCTACTGGGCTGTTTTGTGCTATAAAAAAGTGCCTATTTATGAAGTCAAGGAGAATTCACAGCTGAGAGTTTCTCCACAGGTTTGGTGATAGTTACACCTCTTGATAAGGTAGGAAGTGTCACCCCTGCATAGAATTTGTGGATATTGCCTAATTTATTCAACAAATTAGGCAAAAAAATAAAATCACATTTATGGGTCATTATAAGATGATCAAAACATTGACTTTCCTTCAGTAAAGCTGTGGGGTGTGTATGTGTGTGCATCCTGCCCTGTGCCTAGCAAGCTTAGGTCAGAGAAAGTGAGGAATGAGAATTACGGCCTGTCTGGGCAGAGAGGGGAGTGTTGTGGTTTTCAATGGGGAGAAGAGAGATTTTTAAGTGTTTTGCATTGTAAGTGTTCCAACCTAATTATTGCAAAATACTTTAGTCTGTAGTTGCTCCTTTCTCTGATATCTCATCAGTTATCTAGTCTGACATACCCACTGTTCTCCCAGCCTGCACCACTGCCTTCTCCATACATATCTCCCAGCTTTAGCCTGAACTCCCAAGTTCCATCTCCCAAGTTTTGGCCTTCATTTCCACATCACGGCCCTTTCCAGGCTTCAGATTAGCATCCTAAATCCTTTCCTTCCTGTCCAAGCTCACCTCAGTTCGTATTTAACTTGAACACATGTTATGATGTATATAAATGAAGACAATTAGGTATATAAGCTCATCTCAGTCTTTGGATGTAGAAGAGCAGAGAAGAAGTTAGTATATCTCATCCTTCATTATGATGCATTCCATATGGAATGCAAAGACTTCTGGGACTCAAACTGAGAGATGAGACCAGAGAGCTGGCCTTTTATGTATTTGTAACAATGCTAAAATGCAAAGGTTGGCTTTCTTCTGCCTTTTCAGGTGATATCTCTAGCTTAACCCTATTCTTTTATTTTCAAAAATAACATTAAAACCATTTACACCATATTCTAAAAATATGCTTTTGACTGTCGCATATTTCCATTGTCATTTAAATGTTTTAAACACAGAGTAGCTGTAAGGTGTGCTCTACTTGCCCAAATCAAGACATTATTAAAAAACCAAATCCTGGAATCTTCTAAGCTCTTCTCTTTCATCTCCACAAAATTATATTAGCAAATTGATAGTTGTTAATGTGCTGGATTAAAAATATATACATATATAGTGTGGATATATTTTTAGATGTATATATAATTTGTTACATTTAATGATAATGTATATATTAGCTACTATAAAAGAGATGAGTTACAAAACTTTTTTTTGACCGTTCATTTTTCACAGGGTGGAAAGGCACATTGTTAGGAGTGTCTATGGCCACAGTAAATGCTATGGTATCTGAATATGGCTGTAACCTGAAAGATATTCTTGTGGTGCTGGGCCCATCTGTAGGACCTTGCTGCTATAAACTTCCTCATGAATCAGCAAAGGAATTTCATAGAATTGATCCAACATGCGTGAGACTATTTAACTCTACAGAACCTTATATTGATATTAGAAGAACAACACGGTAAGCCTACTGAGTGAACCAAAGAGTAATTCCCTAGTAGTTATCAGTAATTATTTTCATATTGTATTATCCAGCACTACTATGGTGGTAGTCCTCATAATCTTCAAGTACTGTCTAGTGCTTTTGCGGATCAACAAATGGTAGCTTTGAATTAATGCTTGCTTTTGCTGGGTTTCAACTATTTTTACTGATGCATTGTTAGTTCATGGATTATAGGCAAATGTTCAAATTAAATGTGATTTTACTGGTCGCAGGAAAGCAGTTATTTAGTCTGATACTGGAATTAAAAAGAAAATCAAGTGAAAGTCTCAGTCAGAATAGCAGCAGAGTTTGTTCAGATGGTACTTGATGTGTTGTTTGAATGACAATGTGTTAATGAATGTGAGGAATTACAACAATACTATTTTTTTTTCTTTAAGAATTCTTCTTGAGAGTGGTGGAATTCTTCCTGAGAACATCCAAGATGATTCTGTCACAGACCAGAACCAGAATATCACTTTCTGTACTGCATGCCACCCTGATAAATTTTACTCTCACTTTCGTGATGGCAATAACTTTGGGACACAGATTGGCTTCATATCAATCAAAGACTGAGACAGTACCTCTTACTCTCCACTAGTATTGAGACAAATCCGGTGTGTTGTGTGACGTCCTGCTCTCCTCATAGATATTCTTCCTTCTTCCTTTCATAGACTTGCAATAGGGAATTTGGTGGTCCTGAGATTCTCCTGCTTCATCTCTTCCATTTAGAGGCAAGAATAAATGTCTAATTATAGTGTGAGATAAGGTGCAAAGAAAGCAAGGATAACCCACATCAGTGACAAAGCCCTTCTGTAAAACAGATGCAAGCTCTTATATTCTGGAAACTTCTTAAAACAAAAAAATTCCCAGAAACTGCACTGGTTTAACGTGGTGAAAGCCGAAAAAAACAATCATAACTCCTGAATTAATGTGTCTAAATGAAGTATGACATTACTGATACAGGAAGAGAAGCCTCTATTGCACATTGATTGTTTGAGAATATCCATCTTGGGTAGTTCGAGCTAAAGGTCAGCTGTACAGAATTGTGTGTCTGGTATTTTTCTTTGGATTAGTTTAAAGAAGTGCTCCAGAACACAGATTTTCCTATGGAAAAAAAAACACAAAAAACCCAAACTTCAAAGTGAGAAGCAAGAAAAGTCCTTTGGAGCAGACATGAAAATATATGAAGCCCCCACACCATTCTGTATGTTTTGACTGTGGGAAAAATAAGACTAAGATTCTCTTGATCTGACATGTATGTTCATGTTTTCTTAGGATTTTCAACTGTTTTAACTTCAGCTTAACTTTAAGCTATTGGTGCTCTGCTAATGACCACTGAGACAATTTCAATGTCCAGTTATTAAATGAATATCTAAAAAGGGGATTGAATTCAGCCTCAGTTAATTTTACTGACCAATAGTTGGTCTGTCTGTCCTACTAACTAAATTCTAAGTGTGCACTGTTTCTCTGGGCCCTAAAAAAAATTGCCTCTAGATATTACAGTAGACTTCATAGTTCCTGACACATAAACAGTGAGAGGTTCCTCATAGTAAAACTATGCTGACTGTAGCTTGCAGAGCTGCCAAGCACAAGTCTTGGCACAACTGTCCCCATGACGTATTTTCTATTTTGAATGCAACGGTCTTTAACCGATTCTAGACTTTTATGTCCACTAGGGGCCAGTGCTTGTTCATGCTGCACTGCCTTCTCTGGCTGTGCTGTAGGGATGGTTTTTCAGATGATGCATTTTGCAAAGCACTGTACACCGTACGCTGCTGCTTTTGCCTATATAATCTACTAAGTAATTCCAGCTTCTCTGATTTTATCTATTTTTTTTTCTTTCTGTTTTGCTGTGATTCAGAAGCAAACAAATTAGATTTGCCTTGTCCCCTGGAAGAAGAGACTTTAACAAACTTTTCTTTACTTTGGAAGTGATCTTTTTCAGAGAAGAGCTTGGTTCTGAGTTTGCTACTGTCTCACTGTAACCATATCATGCTTCAACAAGGGGAAGTCATGCTTGGCCAGTCCACTAGCCTTTTATGATGGCATGACTAGATGGATAGATGAGGGGAGGGCAGTGGATGTGGTCTACCTAGACTTCATCAAAGCTTTTGACACTGTCTCCCATGGCATGCTAACAGACGAGCCAAGTACAGATTGAATGATGGGGCACTGAGATGGATTGGGAGGTGGCTGAAGGACAGAGCTCAGAGTTGTGGTCAGTGGGGCAGAGTATAGTTGGAGGCCTTTGGCTAGTGGTGTCCCTGAAGAGTCAGTACTGGGTTGAGCCCTATTCAATATATTAATCTGTGATTTGGAAGAAAGGATAGAAGTGTATCCTTAGCAAGTTTGCTGATGGTGCCAAATGGAGGAGTGGCTGATGTGCCAGAAGGATGTGCTGCCATCCAGCATGACCTGGACAGGCTGGAGAACTGGGCAGGAAGAAATCTAATGAAACTCAGTAAGTATAGAGTACTACATATGGGGAAGAACAACACTATGTTCAGTACAGGTTCAGGGCTGACCTGTTGGAGAGCGACTCTGGGGAGAAGAACCTGGGAGTCTGGGTAGACAACAGGATGACTATGAGGTGGCAGTGTGCCCTTGTGGCCAAGAAGGCCAGTGGCATCCTGGGATGCATGAAGAAAAGTGTGGCCAGAAGGTCTAGAGAGTTTATTTTCTCCCTCTGGTCTGCCCTGGTGAGGCCTTATCTGGAGTACCGTGTCCAGTTCTAGGCACTCCAGCTCAAGGAGGACAAAGTACTAGAGAAAGTCCACCGCAGGACCATTAAGATGATTAGGGAGCTAGAACATCTGTCATATGAGGAAAGGCTCAGAGAGATGAGTCTCTAGCATGGAAAAGGGGAGGCTGAGAGGAGATCGTACTAATGCTTACAAATACTTAAGTGGTGGGTAGGTGTCAGGAAGATGAGACAGACTTTTTTTCAATGGTGCTCAGTGACATGGCAAGACGTAATGGACATAAACATAAGTTCCATCTAAACCTGAGAAGGAACTTCTTTAATTTGAAGGTGGCAGAGCACTGAAACAGGCTGCCCACAGAGGTCATAGAGTCTCTATATCCAGAGACTTTCAAGGCAGACCAGCACATGATGTTACATGTTGCTCTGGCAAGAGGGTTGGACTCTGCTGGAGTGAGTGTAAGTGGAGGGCAACAAAACTTATGAAGGGCCTGGAGAGTAAATCTTGAGAGACTGAGGGAGCTGGGGCTGTTTAGTTTGAGTAAGCGGAGGCTGAGGGGAGACCTCATCACTATCTACAACTACCTAAAAGGATGTTGTAGAGAGTTTGGTGCTGATCTCTTCTCACACGTAGTGACAGAACAAGAGGGAATGGACTCAAGCTGCGACTGGGTAGGTTTAGAGTGGACATTAGAAATTTTTTTTCACAGAAAAAGTGGTGAGGCATTGGAATGGACTGCCCAGGGAGTTGAGTAACCAACCCTGGATGTGTTTAGAAGTTGCTTGGATCTGGTGCTTAAGGATATGGTTTCGTGTGAACCTTATACAGAAGGGATATCAGTTGGACTTGGTGATCCTGAGGGTCTTTTCCAACCAGCATATTTCTGTGATTCTGTGATCCTTCCAATTCCTACTATTCTGTGATATGTTAGAAAAATACTTACTCCAACTCTCCCTCTTTAGAAATATTGCGTCTTTTCTGCTATAGCACTAGTCCTTGACAATAAAATTTCTTGTCTTTTCAGTTACCTTTTTAAAAACCTTGCCATTGCTTTCATCATTTTCAGTTTGCTTTCTAAGTTCTCTGTGATGATGCTCACAGCTGGGTTCAGGTTCCAGTAGGGGCAACACTCACACCTCTCAGCTTAATCCTGCCAGTCACACTACTGCACACTAGCTGGCAATGTGTTTGGTATGTATATGTATATGCATGTGTATGACTTACTCCAAATATAGTATAATAGTTATATGGACACTGACAGACTTACATTACTGTACTAGCTAAAAAACCCCACAACTATCTTTACCTTTTAGTTGTGTCCCTTTGACCTGGTATCTAAGTGTAAACCGCTTATATGGACACTGACTGATGCAGCATCAGAGTGACTAATGTGTCTTTCCTTCTGCTGTCTCTGCTGGGAGGGCAATAGCACTTTGTAGTCTTTAGTCTCTGCACCTGAAGCTCAGCCAAGGCTTGTCTGTCAGTGCCCTTCACTTAACCCTCATGCCTCGTGGTTTAAGAGCATTGCCATCAAAAGCAGCTGAATAACTTGTTTTTGCAAGGTCCTGGATGACAGCTGAGGCATGCTGAGTGCACACGTCCCTGCTGTTGGCCCATCTCACCTCAGTGATGGTTTTAAACTAGTGCAATTTCAAGTAAAAGGTCTTGCAGCTATGCTACTTACCACAGTTTAAGTCACAGTAACATGATACGGATAGTAAGCCCTGGCTTGTTCACACCTGCTTATGAATGGCTACAGAGACTTTTGTTTAGAAACATACGCCATTTATAGGTCATGGTAGGGCTGTGGAAGCTGAAGAGCATGTCAGAATGAGCAGAAACACCACAGGCTTTACCTTTTAGAAGACTAATTGTTACCACAATTGTTGTTCATTATTTCATTTACACTGAATTACCTGGACTGGAAACCTGTCAAGACTGGAAGCAGCCTTTTGTACATGAATTACTGAGGGGAAGAACTCCATTATCAATAAGAAAACAGTAATAGTGTTCAGCCCCCAAATAGGGTAGGCACAGTATCTTACAGAGCTTCTTTCAGAAGTCATTGCTACAAAGGTATTTTAATTCTGGTGAAAAAAAAAATAAATAAAAGAGGAAGGGCGTGATAAAAAGTAATTCCACATCTGTTTATTTACATTTTATTCCTGTTGCTCACTGAGAGAACCAAGCAGATCAACCCTGATTTTCCACCTCTAGGGAAGCTTTTAGCAGGTTTCAGCTGTGCCAGCCTAATGATCAGATCCCATTTATTAATCTGGGCCATGATTTTATAAGCTACATTTTCCCTATTGTTATTAAGTAAGATTGTTAATTGTGATTGTGGGATGCCTTGAGGTGAGCACAAGACATGAATATCGGTTTCGATAGTTACTGTGCAGTTAACGTTTGTTGCTATTGTAGATTCTGAATATGGGCCTCTTTCTTTACACTTAGGTACTGGAATGGAGTGCACCAAAACACGTCAGAGAAAGACTTTATTTACTATTCCAGTAAAACAAGGCAGCTCCAACAGACTTTTTGTTTCAGTACCTGGGGAAGCAGTGTGCAACTTCAGAGGCATAAATCGAAGCCTGAGAGAATTAGTGAAATGCTTGTCCAAACTGGGACAAGGTGTGGCATAATGTTAGATTAAAAATTAATTACACAGGTCAAGTCCTTTTGTTTCTACTCACAACCTGAGGAGATAGCATAGGAGCTAGACAGCTGCTTGGTCCTCATTTGGCACTTGATGGCTGAGTTTGTGAGAAGCATCAAATTTGGAAGCCAAGGGCCTGGGCCTTCAATGAAACATTTGGGCACATATTGACACACAGAAATTATATTGTTCCTCCCGAATTGCAAGTATTCAATTACAGGAAGGTGTCTCCTACCTCTAGCAGTAGCATAATTTAGCAGTAGCATAATTTTCAAAGTGTTTGCCTTTGCATCAAATCCTATTTTCCTCATGCCTATCTCTTGTGCATTTCTCCCTCTCTGTCCAACACTACTCACAATGGCCCTACAAGGCTTGTGAATTGAGTGATGGAGGAAACATGCAGTTCTGCGCAGACAGCAGCACCAATGTTGCTTTCCTTTGTTTACAGGTGCCTTTTCTTCTTTGAGTAGCAGTGTGAAAGTTTTTGTCCTCAGCATAGGGTTTTTATTAGTGTCCCCTAACCCATTCTTGTTTTACAGTTTTCTGCAGGAACTCCTAATTTTCAGTCTACACAGCAAAGGAACCAGTATTCCTAGATTCTCTCTTTGCTGCCCTCATTTCTACTCCATGCTCAATTTGCTTCTGGGTGATGCAAAGAGGGAGATGAGCTGTGCTGTGCTCATTTGTCCTGAGGCTCAGCGGGGGTGCGTGTGTGCACTCGCCTTGATGTCATGTGTGTGAGGCTTTCGTTCTCTGAGTACCAAAGCCCCCTCTGAACTCGAGCCTCTTGTGCAGTGATATAACAGGACACTGTACTGACAGGAGCAGTAAATCCTATATATGACAGAGGAAATAATGTATTGACCTGCTGAGGGATTTGCATACCTACAAAGGCTGAAAGCAAGCTCAGCCTGTAAGAGTGACTCGTTCTACTTTCCATTTCCACTACCCAGTGTTTACAGATGAATGGTTCAGATAGAACAGTACATGGATTTAAGAATGGTCCTAATCCAGTATATTCTTATATCCAGGATGTTACTAACTGTTATCCACTGTTGCGTCTTTTTACGAGAGTAATAAATGCTGCTACTCTGCATGCTTTAAATATACAGTGCCTGTGGCTGTGCTGCTAAAAAGTGTGATTATGTATTTCCCAAAGGCACACAGAGAAATAGGATGCTAGCTTTTTCAAATGATTCCTCTGATCTTTCATTAGTAAGCGTTTAATTTATAGTATCATCTCACATTACAAATACTTGGCTGGCTTTCTTTGTCTGAGCTCCTGAGGTCAAAAGAGGCCCACAGAAGAATTCCAGGAGCGTGATCCCCAGAGGAAGACAGAACTGAGGTCTCCCTCTTCTGCAAATGTGGCATCATGTCTCCAGGGCAACCTGAATTCTGACAGTCATGGGAGCAAGGACACAGCATGGATTTCCATTTGATTGCTGCAACAGAAAAGAGATCTGAGACAAAAATCAATATGTGACTAAACTGTGAGGGTTCATTTTCACAATTAATTTTATCTAAGGGATCATTTCCTCTCGTCTTGTACAAATATAATTAACAACTATTTGTTTCTCTGGTGTTGCTTCTATATGTGGCAAAGGTCTAAACATGGAACAAATAGGTTGCAACTTAAAAATTTAGGAAGTATATACAATAAATCTCAACAAGCATTTTATGAGAGAGGCTGAAGGTAATGTTTGCATTTCAAGATGTAGGATTTCACTTTTTCTCATGTGATCCAATACTTTCAGGCAGCAATTCACAGTTCTGGTCAGATGTTTCAGTTCAAAGTGATTTTATCAATGACAACTATAGAAAGCCCTGCCTATCTGAAATAATAGCTTAGCATTTCTCTTTGAGACACTGAGCTCTTTCCTAAAGGAACAGACAAGTGAACATTGCTGCTAAAATTTTTGTTCTGCCTTGGTTGTATTTGTTTGAAGGCTTAATCTTCCCGAACAAGAATAAATCACAATAAAATCATTTGTAAAAACAAAGTTGTGACACTTGGCTCAAAACCTTTTGGTTGTTTTTATAAAATTGGTATTAAGTAAAACTAGCTCATGCAGACAAATTTATTCCTGCTTTCTTCATTATATTAGCTCCATAAAAACCTTTCAGAACTTGAAAGGTAAGCACAGCAAGATAGGTGTTAGAGAGGTACCTTTAGGCTTGCAAATATCTGTTGCTATGTTTAATGCTAAGGTCTTCTTCAGTTCTCTCACCCTTCAGCTTTGCTCCATTAATTTCCCCAGCACTAAAATATCTTGGCTCATATAACCCCATGCTAGCAATGGCAGAAACACAGATGTTGTCTTGATCACAGCATTCTTTCAGCTTATCTGGTACTGACACTGTAATAAAAATATTGTGCCACAATGGTGAGATACTTTGAGATAAATCTCATGAGTAGTGCTGCATTTACTTGAGATTTTAGGGGCTATCAGTAGTAATTTTTCAACAGACTGGGAAAGCTGAACATAACTTTGCACATTCTTCATGTTTTCATAAGAGCAATATGCTTTGGGTTTTGAAGTCTTGTCTGGTGTACAATGAAATTACTGTAATTTCATTTGAGAATGGCTTCTTAATAAGACTGACTGCATATGCATTGGCTTGGAAGTGCAAAATTCAGCTGACTTCTAGTCAGCTGCTACTTTATACTGCTATTTAGCATAAAAGTCTTCTTTAAGAAAATGAAGGCACTGCAAAACAGGCATGAGATGGCGTGAGCTAAAATGATCCTGTAGGAGAAAGGGTAAATATTCAGACAAAGCTAATAGCTAGTTTCAGCATCTTCAGGATCTTCCAAAATGAAAGCTTTAGAACTGAAGAAGGGCTATTTTAAATTAAAACAAATATTGAAAATCTCAAGTCATGCTGAGTCTGTCCTCCACAGAGATCATATTACTTTCTGTATATCTATCTGCATGATCCAATCCTCTTATTTCTTCAATAAATATTTCCTTCCTAGAGAGTAATTTGTTATGTTCCTTTTGGTAAATGTTTAGCTAAGTTTTACATGTGATATTTAGCTCCATTAGTCTTTCCCAAGACGATTCTTTCAGCTCTTAATTCTCTAAATACTGCCCTTTTAACGTCAATTAGGTGATAATCAGTTTTCACTTACATGCTCTTTTAGGAGGAGAGTGACATTTGAACTTTTGTCAAGAGCCCTTTTTTTCTGGTAGTCTTGCAACGTTGTACTTCTCAGTAAGAAAAAGCTTAAAGCACTCTTAATTGAATAACCTTAGTATCCGTCGGTTCTCTCTTTTTCAAAGGAGTAATAGTCTATTGCACTTCAATTAGGATTTATTTTAGGCTTTCTAGCTGTAAGTTATAATCCTTCACATTGTTCCAGAAGCAATCTTGACAAAGGAGGCTCAACTCAGAAAGTGAAAACTAGTTGGCATTTTCAAAGCTGACACAGGATTTATGGTGGGAGAACATTTTAACTTAAACAAAAACTTTTTTAAAATTCTAGTATTGGAAAGCTCACACAAGGAAACTAAAATATGGAAATAATTTCACAGGTTTTGCAGGAGGAGGAGAAAGTTTAACAATGTGTGAAACCAAATATCTGTTCTTTCATTTATATTCACATCAGCACTGGAGGCCTTTATATGTACTGATTTGTCTCCAGTAAACTGGTCTGAGGCTGGAAAAAAAGAGGCAAAGTTGTTTGCCCACAGTAATAAATGATATCAGAAAAGAGGAATACAGCTGCATTCCTTTTAGCAAGTGATATAAAGAGTGCTGAGGCTAATGATGAAATGCTTTCTACTGAGCCAGTATCTGTGACTGAAAAAAACAGCCAGTCATTCCTTGGCTCTGCAGCAGCCTTGGGGATTGCTATAAACAAACAAAAGCAGGGAACAAAAATCTCCTTTGGGATGCAACTAGCCTGAAACAGATATCTGTGGTGAGACACTGTTGGACAGAAGAGGCAGAAAAAGACTGCATCATGACAATGAAGTCATTCCTACACCTGCTCATTAAAGATTTAGTGCAAGAAGAGCTAATCCATGTGGAAACACAGCCCCCTACCACATTGTCTGAGCAGAGAACAGTGCTGCCAAGTGTCTTTGTGTGTGTAGTTATTTGCCACAGTTGCTACAGCTATCAAGTCTTCTTTGCATGGTCAAGGCTTTTCCCCAGAACCTGGAAAGATTGGAACATTGAATGTTTAGGGACATGTCCTAGTTCTCCTCTCTCTTAATCTCTAATTTAAACCCTGGTATAAGCATATCTTGCACTCACAGGCTTACAATCTATGCAGCCGGGGGAGGACCACAGTTAACTGTGGGAGGAGATAATGACCAATGTATACATCATCCACACACAGGACTTCAGAACCTCACTGGGGCCAGAATGATTGTAATGATGGGCAAATCTGCCCTCACCCACTGCAGCTGTATTTCTGGAAGAGAAAGCTGCTTTTTTGAAATTTCACTCATCTTGGCTAACAGCCCAATTCTGCAGACTTGGAAGATTTTCTATCAAAATATTTCTCTGAAGCTAGCTGTGAGAATAAATGGCATGAGGTACGTTTGGCTCAAGAGCTGAGGGTTTTAATTTTTTGAAGAATCTTTTCTTGTTTGTTATGGAGCTAATCCTAAACTTCTTGCTTAAAAGGCTGGGCTCCCTATTGCTATGGGGCCCTCTCTGAACATCTTGCCTAAAAGGGAGAAATATCCTCCTGTGTGAATACTTACCATTAAGATTTCTACTCCTGTCCATATTAATTACTATGGCAAAAATATTCACTTATGACCTCCTGGTCAGTCCTAGGAGGGCAGAGAGGACAAAGATGCTGTATATGGTGAAACTAATCTGTACTTAATGTGGCAGCTGCTCTGGGCAAGGCTGCAGTGCTGGGAAGAGGCAGGTCATGAAGGATGAACCAATTCTCTTGGGTTCTGCTAGAAACGTGTGGAATGGGTCAAAACAGATTTTTTTTTAGCAGTTACCTACTCTATATTTTGCTCCGGTCTGCCCAATGACAAGCTACTAACCATCTTGAGTACTTCTTTTGGAGCAATTTCTGGTATCCTTTATCCTACCTAGCTTTTGGGAACAGGTTTGGACATATTGGTACCAGAATATCCTTCAAGATTTGGAGTGGTCATCTGAATATCCCGTTATTACCACACTTCTCATAAGAAAGCATTAAGATGAAACCTCTGATCCGTGAACTTACAGTAGTTTTGTTCTTTGTGGGCAAAGACACTAATGCTATCTAGCGTAGCTCAGAAAATTAAACAACTCTGCAAACATACAATGAAAGAGAACCTCTTCTAGATCTGCAGACAAAGAGGTCTGTAGAGTTGTGCCAAACTGAGAGGCACTGAAAGTGCCATCCCAAAATTACAGAGCCTTGAGACATATACTAGATGCTGTCAAAGCTGAGGAAGGAGAGGGAGAGATTTCTAGGAGACACTCGAAGAGTGGAAATCATAGAATCATAGAATGGTTTAGGTTGGAAGAGACCTCAAAGATCATCTAGTTCCAACCCCCCGCCACAGGCAGGGACACCTCCCACTAGAACAGGTCGCTCAAGACCTCATCCAGCCTGGCCTTGAACACCTCCAGGGAGGGAGCAGACACAACCTCCCTGGGCAACCTGTTCCAGTGTCTCACCACCCTCACTGTGAAGAATTTCTTCCTAACATCCCGTTCAAATCTCCCCTCCGCCAATTTGAACCCATTCCCCCTCGTCCTGTCATTACAAGACCTTGTGAACAGTCCCTCCCCAGCCCTCCTGTAGGCCCCACTCAGATACTGGTAGGCTGCTATAAGGTCTCCTCGAAGCCTTCTCTTCTCCAGGCTGAAAAGCCCCAACTCTCTCAGCCTGTCCTCATAGCAGAGGTGCTCCAGCCCTCTGATCATCCCACACCTATGCCTAAGATATATTTAGGTGGTATTTGCAACTGGGTTTGGATCAGTCATAGGGCACCCTAAAATTATAGCATAGCATGTGCAATGAAAAAAACAGACATCTTCTTGAGTCACGGGACACAGAGCTGGCTTGGGACTTGTGCTGCAATAGTTTGGGACCTTCATACCTCTCAAAAATCATAGCAGTCTACCCTTGGACACTGTAATGCCCTTTCATGTTTTTAAACTGTCTCTGGCTGTGGTTAGAAGGACCACTGTATTAAGTGCACACTTTTTTATGGGACAGGAATGTCAGGATACATTTTGTTCTGACAAGAAGTATGCTGTGAAAAATTTAATCTATAAGCAATCAAAATTTTGAGCCTTTTGTTTCAGTAAAAATTAGTGTTGTTACAGGAACGTAGCAATTGCATTCCAAGTTACCATTTTCACAAATCATCTGCTTTAATGGACAGATCAGAAACCATCATTTGGTCATTTTGTTGTCAAATTCTGTCCAAGTACACAGTTTACACAGACTATCTCAGAAAATTTTGGACTGTTTCCTACTTCCTGCCTTATCCACTGTGGGAAGCAACGATTTTAGTCTTATTTATTTATTTATTAAAAGAGCAGAGAGAACAACTTAAAATTCCTCTCTTTGCTGGTTGCAGTTTTCATTGGTGTGTCTTGAGATGGAGAGTATTAAAAATTTTCAGCTTTGAGAATGGATCACAAACAAATGTTATGTGGATGTCATTTTTTGTATATTAAATGTAAAAATCAGATGTGATTTGACAGGAAGAGTGTAAATTACCTTTCACCTTGTATAGCTGCTTGGGAACTGAAAGTGTGGTTATGAGCATGAGTTCAAAATCCTCTTTGTAGGAGAATAAGTATGAACAAAAAATTACTAAAAGCTTATGAAAACAAGGATATAAAGAATAAAGGACATTACCAAATGTGTTTAAACATTGAAGTGAATAATCCCAAGTAATTTGGAGTAGAAAATTGACTTTCTTTATAGAGATTGCAATGCTTCACATAAAAGGAGGAAGATGGTATATCATTAGTTTTATGGTGGCCTGAGTGAAGGGCAGTGCTGTGCCTTGTTTACATTTGGATCTGAAAAAAAAAACCCATGAAGACTGCAGGACGCAAGAGGCCATTTCCTTTCTACTTCTATGTAGAGCCTCATCTCAATGCAAGAAATGAAAGATGGCATTAATAGTACTTGATCCAAATAGAACTGTGGGTAAAGTTCATTCTGCTCCATCTTGGAGGGCAGCATACACTCCCCCAAGGTACCCAAACTTATGCAGTTTTGCCTCCTTCTACAAGAAAGACTCTTCTGGAGCCCCTGTTATGGAGAATATGGATGTGCTGGAGCATGTCCAGAGACAGGCAATGAGGGTGATCACAGGATGACAGGATGTAAGGGGTTAGAAGGGGCCCAAGCAGATCATGGAGTCCAATCCCCCTGCCAGAGCAGGAGCATACAATCTAGCACAGATCACAGAGGAGCACCTCTTCTATGAAGACAGACTGAGAGAGCTGGGTCTGTTCAGTCTGGAGAGAAGGCTCCAAATATACCGTATTGTGGCCTTCCAGTATCTGAAGGGAGCCTACAAGAAAGCTGGTGAGGGACTTTTTAGGGTGTTAGGTAGTGATAGGGCTAGAGGGAATGGAGCAAAACTAGAAGTAGGTAGATTCAGATTGGATATTAGGACAAGTTCTTCAGCGTGAAGCTGGTGAGACACTAGAACAGGTTGCCCGGGGAGGTGGTGGAAGCCCTGTAAATAATTATGTCAACCAGGATGTGGTCATTCAGCTGTCATACAGGATGTGTACTCTGAAGTTGTCTGATACACTGGATGAAGATTTGAGATCATCATTTCTCATGGGAGACCTAATTAGACTGATGGCCATGAGGGACTTGCTAAAGGAGTAGAGTAGGGGAGAGCAAACTGCAAAATGAAATGTGGATTAAAAGACAAAAGCCACTTTCTGGATACTATCTTCCTGAGTTTGGCTAGCAATCTATGGGAGAAGGAAAGAACTTGAATGCTTGCAAAGTAAGACCCCTTTGAAACACACTTGTCCTTGGAGGTTATCCAAGAGGAGTTGCAAACTGAGGAGAATATTAGAGATGAGATTCTGATGAAAGCTTACCTTGAGTTTTCAATTATACTGTAGGACTGCTGCCCTGGAACTATTTGGGAAATTGCTTCATACTGTTAATGAAAGAAGCTTTCTTTGTTTCTTATCACTTGCATGTTTAGATCAATATTTAGCCTCTAATTCAAAGTACTTTGGTGTTTGAGAGCAAAGTGTTCTAATCTTTCTTCCATTTTCATTATACAGTGTCCTCAGTATCACTATCCCTTAAGACAAATTGGACCAATTCTCACATTTTGGCCTGCAGAACTGACAGTAACAATTACAGTATTTTATTTGCAGTTGGACATCAAGGGTGGTTCTTATTTTTCTCTTAGCAGGAAACCTGGCACACCTCTCTGTATGTTTCCTTAACAATTTCAAAGTGCCCATTTTTTCCCTTGAAGTGATTACAAAGAAATCTCCCGTAGCCTCTCTCTCTTGCTTTTTTCTTTAATGATATGCATTTGTCATGGTAGGCCTAAATAGGCTTATACATGGTCTGGCTTGCTCAGAGACGTTTTTCTGCTCTTCCTCCTTCTACTATGGGGAGAAGCAACCATAGGAAAGAGGACAAAGAACCTGGAGCCACTGAGTGTAAGGACCCTGGCTTGCCCAATCTTTTTTTGCCCCTGTTTACATCCTGTGGTAAACAAGGCACATACCCTTGGCTTGTGCCTGCCTCATGCAAGGTTGATATTTTCACAAATTTAGGTAAATCAAGCCTATGGCTTCACCTAATATGGTCAAGCCTGGCTAGCTGCCATTCTGGTTGGCTATTCTGTGTCCAAAGGCCCATTAGTCTCAATCTACATTGATAAAAAGAGATGAGCAGGTAACACAGTGTGCTCTGCCCTTGTATTCGTGTTTGCTTGCCTGCTGCTGCCTACCGCCATTGCTCTCTGCCTCTGGCAGCATTGTGCCTCACTGCATTATTGCATCCTGAACTGCCTGGAAACTGTCTGACTCAAGTTTACCAGGAACCATCTCTAAATGCCTCTATGTGATAGGCCTGCATAGCTAGCACGACATCCACGCTGAGACTGCGCATCGCAAGACATCCTGCATACACCTGAAAGTCTCCTGCCAAGATGGGAAGTCCTGGAGGTACACAGATCATCCAGAAGAGCCAGGATAAGTGAGAGATCATCTGCTTCCTTTCCCCAGCACCCTGTGAAGCCTGGGAAGAATCAGAAGCCTCAGCAGCTAAGAAGACACCAACAGAACCCCAAGCAAGTGTTCAGGTATTGTCTGTAGCTGTAGCTGGCCCTACAAGTCAAGAAATAATATTTTGAGTAAATACGCAAAGCCCCTTGTAATTCACTAATTGCCTTCTGCCATAAGCAGAAAGGAGCTTTTTTGAGTCTATCTAGTACTCAAGCAGCATATTAACCACAAGAACCTTCTCGTCTGGTTCAATTGGGTTTAAGTGTTTATTTATTGCTAGTTATTTGTTCTAGATCCAGTTATTCATTTGTATAATATTTCCATGACAGTTGCAAGAGAAACTGATTATTATTAAAATTAGCAGTTGGGGCAGCAAGAGTTTTGAATAGCAAAATTAATAGACAATATTAATTTTTTAAAATGCCACCTCTCATCAATTAATTGCCTTTCCATTACAGCATTATAGTCAAATGTGCCAAGAGGATGGAGCCAGGTTCTTCTTGGTGATGCTCAATGACAGGACAAGAGGCAATGTGTGGAAGTTGAGGCATAGGAAGTTCCATGAAATGTGAGGAAAAATTTCTTCACTGTGAGGGTGACAGAACACTGGAACAGGCCCGGGGGTTGTGGAGTCTCCCTTTCTGGAGATATCCAAGACTTGCCTGGATGTGCTCCAATGTGATCTGGTATAGGTGTTCCTGCTTTGGCAGGAAGGTTGGACTGAATGATCTTTCAGTGTTCCTTCCAGCCCTTAACATTCTGTGATTCTGTGGTTCTGTGTAGTCTTCATTCTCCGTTATCTAGTATTAATTTCTAATTTTTTCAGCATATCTGTTATACATTCAAATGATACTAGTTCTCACTACTAATGCCGATGGTACAATTCCAGCCAGTACACTGGGAGCTAGACCTGGATTTTGAAGGGTGCTCTGTAAGATGGACCTGGAAAATACATAATTTCATGAGTTTATAGGGGAACATCTTCAAGAGGCCAAACTCTACTCTTTCCTGGTTGCTGTAGTTTCCTAATACAAGTGATTAATCCCGAATGAAGACAAGCTGTTGTGGAAGAATATGGTGGTAAACTCAGTATATGAAACTCTCACATAGGAAATATTTTGAGAGGAAGCATGCAATTATTGGCAGAAAATGTGAAACACAGCAGTGAACTTGAAGGTCTCCAGTATCTCAGAAGAGTTTGTTTTGTGCTTGAGAATATGCAAACAGGTTCAGGAAAAAAAACGGTTCTTGGAATTTAAAGGAAATTTTACAGATTAAAGGAACATGCAGATCTCTCTGCTCTTTAAAAAGAGATGCCAACTCATTTGGATGCATATGCTTCCATCCATATTTTTATCACTTATTTACATGCATAGGCACACACTTTCAGCTATGCATCTGTGTTTAAAAATGAACACAAAAGCTATGTACAACTCTGAGCTTGTTTTTGTTAATACATACATATCAGGCCAGCCAGACAAATAGCAATAATATTTCTCCCACTTGCTCGTTCTTGGATGTCTCATTTACATATTTATGCAGCTCTATTTTCTTTTTAAAATAAAACTCTGTGATTATCTGCCTAGGCTTTTACAAGGACATAAATCACCAAGGTTCTGAATTTTGATTAATTCTATCCACTCCATTTTGCAATTCTGGACTTTTCTGAATGTAAAGCTATGCCATCGTTCATTTGCCTTCAGCGAAGGCACAATGGCTTCAGGATGAACTCTTAATTATGGTCAGCATTTATGCCAACACCATCTGTAACAAAACAAAAACTGATTGAATATGAGCTTTTAAAATATTTATCATGTAGAGCTGATTTACTATACTATCAGACTGTTATCTAACAAACAAAAACAAAATAGGGTGAGTTTTGCATTGGTTTTAGTTGTTAATAATTAATATTCCTTAAAACAGCAGTCAGATCACTACATTTCTAGGAGAGAAAAATAAATTAAACTAATCAAAACAAGCTGTAATGTAAAACCTAAGTACATTCAGAGGATTCATCACACAGCCTCACTGCCTTGCATTTGTCACCTGTGTGCTCTTTCTGTCTGCTTTTTAATCAGTTATGCTGTGCTTTATATAGACCAAAAGGCCTACAAGGAAAGAGTCACATCCTGGGTTGTGGGGCAGTCTTTGTGCTGTGCTTCCAATAGCAAAGTGTATGCTTGTACCAACACCAGATTATCACAAGAGGTGTAAATCCAGCTCAGCTATCAAAAGAAGGATGAACCCAAAATAGAAAATAAATTAGTGACCTAGTGTACATCTTCCCACTTCAGAACTAGTGCTGGATATAAATTTTCTGATGGAGAAAAAAAAAACCATCATGGGGTTTGCTGAGTTTTAAAGGAACACACAGATCATTGTTACCCTGTGACCAGAGAACCAAGGGTGGGATTTACTCTTGCCTTTACAGTCCTCCCTAATGGAGGATTTTGGCAACGGGGATCCAGAGCTCACAGGTTATGTGGCCTCAGGGGACCTTGGTAGTATACAGGAACCAAGGAAGTCTTCAGCTGATGCACAGTGAAACTCATACTCTCAGTTCCATATTGTGAATATTATTTTACTATATATGTATCATGATAAATCTTGACTGGCTCTGTGAATGTCCTTTTGTTGATTTCAACTAAAACTGGTATTTTTTAACAATTTGAGTGACCTGGTACATGTTCTGAGGAGTTTCCAGTTTGGTTTCAGTCTCATTCAACCAAAAATGAGTTTAAGAAAAGAGTTCCTATAAAATTAATCTTTTTGGAAAGCTCACAGTGCCCAAATGAGGGTTGAATGCCGACAGCAGGTTCTTGAAGCTGTTACATTCAGGTGAAATTATGACAATGTTAGTCTTGCTACCAGGCATCTGAGAATGGGGAACTGAAAATACGAAACATTTGCATTGCAATCAATTTGTGAGTCTGACTGAGAGTGTAATAGATAATGGCAAAGCATCATTCTGATTTGTTCATGGTTGAAAAGAGTCATTATATTTAGAAAGATATTTTCAGGGTAATGAAAAGTGTACAGTGTAAATCCCTCTGCCTAACAGATACCATACTGAATGTAACATCTGAAATGCTGTCTGGAGGGGCTTTCTTACCAAGCTGGTTGTGAAAGGTAAAGGTATATTCTGCAGTCAAAGGACACCCTGCTAAGAGGGGCAGAGTTCTTTTACTGCCTTTCCTCTGAATTCTGATTTGAATCTGACAGAGACTCGACATTCACCAATACACTGAGGGGAAGAGGCATTTCTTCCTGGTACCTGGGAGCAAAGCCATTAAGACCTATTTTTTTTCCTAGGAGGTACTGGTATGCCTCGCACAACTGTACACACAGTTTTAATTAAGATATGACATTTACTACCATCTTTACAAACCCGACAGATGTTGTACTCTGGTGAAAGGTTTTTCCAAGACAACTGGAGAATTCGGTGACATATGGAAATTAATAGGATTTTTGTGGTCAAATTTATCTCGGCATCGCTTGGCACAAGGAGGTCTTGATTTGTAAGTACAGCCTTTTGGGGCTCGGTTACCACATCAGTCCAACAGTATTACTAAAAGTAATGATAAAACAACTGCTCTCAAGGCACATAGAAACATTACTGACTTTAAATAACACCTCTGAGTACCTTTATACCAGTAAGTGAACTTTCTTTATTTTAGATGAAGAGAAGTTAACCTGCTGGAACAATCTGGTAAGATAAGTGGAAATAGTCTTAGCCACTATTTCAGTGTGGATGGATGCCAAACTGTGCTCTTCCCACCAGCGGATGGACTGAGAGTTTCCTTAAGAGGCACCACACTGTGCTGGGTTCTATATCCTGTGCTCCCTACATGGTTAGCCTGCATCAAAAAGCATGCACCATAGCTCAGCCTGTCAGCCTCAGTGTTGGTAGGACCAGTGCCAGCTGTGATCTAAAAGCTGGGGACTGTGTCCACCTGGCACAAAGCCCCAGCTCCCCCCAACCCATCTGCCAGCAGGTCTGCTAAGGGTGCATCTGCTCTGGATATGTGGCTTGGGGTCTTCCAGAGCACAGGTAGCATTGGCATGCACAACATGCCATCCACCCATATCTTGGACAAACTGCCAAAATCAGGGAGAATTTGGCCTCTTCTCTGCTTGGACTCAATGCTGAAAGAGAAAATATTTTACAAAATTAATAAGAACAGAGTTTGGTCCACTGGTTCTGAGGCAGACAAATGTCAAATGTGTAAAACTAAAGGAGCACTTGTTCTGAAGACAGATCAGCTGCAAAAATTAATTGGCTTTGCTTTCCAGATCCTCCTACGAGTCCCCAGAATAGCTGGTGTGATTCTCAGTTACACTACCCTATGTCTGAGCATGTTCTCCTCTCGTGCCAACAAAAATGTCCTTCTCTACAACAAGAGAAACCAGAGGCTCACTACACTTCATGTGAATAAAATCAAAATGGGGGTATTTGCAGGTAGGGCTGTTTTCACAGCTACATGCGTCTCTGTCTCAGAATAAAGAGGGGTTTTGTAAACAGCCTGGTGTTCCTGTATTGACATTTCCTTCATGGGCAGTGCTCTGGCTTTGTGCGGGTGCCTGGCACTTTCACACAGCTCTGCTCTGTTATGGAAAGCCAGGCATGCGTGAGCTGATTGCTGGAGACAAGTGAGGAAAAGGGGGAACCTCGGTGAAGACGAGTCAGTTGGGGACAGGGAACACTGTGTCTTTTGTGGAGCAGTGTTAAGAGGGAGAGGGAGGCAAGAGCAGTGCTTGCGCGGCTTTCCTGGGGCCTCCTCCTGGCTCCCCAAACCGGCATCTGCAAAAGGCAGACCTGCCAGAGCATAGCGAGACCATGCATCAGGAAAATGAAAGCCTTGGGGTGAAATATAACTCCAGTGCAATTGTAGAATACAAGTCCTGGGAGGAAAGGGAGGGGGAGAAATCATGCCGTTGCTGCTATGGAAACCATGTCCTCCCCATCACGGGGAGGAGATGTGCCAAAGTNAATGAAGACTTACAAAGCCACAAGCATGGTCAACCATCCTTCCTGGCTAAATATATGCAGATCTTTTTTTGTGAAATGCCAGAGGCTTTCTCGTTACCATTTGCTGCTATAGGAATGCCCAGGGTTTTTTTTTTTTCTTCCCAGTGAATCATACTGAGGGGAAAAAGGGGTCTAGAGGGATCACCTGTGTTTTGTGTCTCCCGCTGGGGCTTTTTTCATTGCTGAGGTTTGATGAGAGATACTGATTGGAGAATTCAATTTGGAGTAGGGCTCCTGGGTGTGAGTACTCTAGCAGAGGAAAACATGCTTCCTATCTGTCCTGTTTTCTGCTGTGTCCATGCCTGAGGAAATGAGGTTTTACTGGCAGAAGCAAGGGGGAATGAAGACTGAGGAAGAGAAAGGAAAAGAAAAAGAGTGATAAGGACTGAGCAGGACTCTCATTAACTTCTCTTGGTCGGTGCTTGCCACAGCTATTGCATTCCCAGGCCTTGATGCAGAAATATCTTTCCCCCTGCCCCCAACCCTTCCCANTCATTACTCTGTGTGTGTTCATGGCAATTTTGGATTCATAATTTTTCTTAAACCAGAGCAAGAGGCATATTGCTCAGTGAGTTACTATGAACAGGAAAAGCTGGCAGCACTATCCATATACAAACCCTGTATTTCAGAGAAACCTCTTCAACAGTCTAATCTGCAAGAATAAGTGAAGTAAAGCCCATGGCCTAAAGCAATCATAGCTGAGCTTGAGACGCTTGCTTAAATGGAGTGCTGGTACCTGCTGGGACGAGGGTAGAATTATCTGCTTAATTCCTCAGGAGGTGAAAGGACATTACCTATATTAGAAGCCAAAAAGCCAGGTACTGTGCTAGTATCATGGGATGTTACTGGAAACTGGAAAAACACATCAGGGAGGTATGTCTAGCCCATTGTTTTGTTATTCCTTATGTGTCCATAATTAGCTAGTGTTGGAAAGCCCAAGTACAGCTATTCTGTTAGTCTGACACTGTTCTCTCTGTGAGGAATAGTCTCACCAAGCTAAATAGCACCAGTCATGGGTATATTGTTATGAATTACTGGGAAATATTTACAGGATTTTTGTGTAATTGAGGTTTACAGGGCTTCTGCACTGGTCAAGATCTTTGGATATTAGCAGACATAACCCTAGTATGTTGTTGTGAATGCCAGTATCAACCCTACTTGCTGCAACCAAAAGTTTCTAGGGGCACACTGGTGAGCCTGTGGTATGTTATAAGTCTACAGTGCATTTTAACCATGGCTAAAAGGGAAAAAAAATAAGTATCTGAAGACAGAAAATGAGCCCTGGCTGTGTCCCAAGAGAGGGACTGGAGCTGGAGAAATTTCACTGCTCTGGTGATCATCATCTTCTGCAAAGACAGGAGAAGGAAGAATGTGAAGCGTTTGTCATGTCTGCATTGTTCTGTGACAAGAGATTTACCCTCTGTTATGAGCCTGTTTTGGTTACAGTAAGACTCCTGCATGCCTCACTTCAGTGACTTTCAGTAAAAGGTCAGGAGGGAGTGGGCACTGGACCAGCTAATTCAGCAATTGTACGTTACCTGCTCTTAGATTCTTGGGGTTTTATTCTGTATTAAAAATGAGAAGCTGTTGTTTACACTGGGATTCCTGAATGGCCTCTCTTCCCATGATACTTAGAGAAGGCTGACAATTACTCTCCCTAGGTTCTCCCTGGAGCAGTTTTCTTTGCTGGCGGGGAGGAAATTGTTCATGTTTCATTTGCGCTACCGTTGTTCCAGCTGCCAGAGCAGGAATGTTTGTCCGCCAGCCTGCATCAGTGGCAGCAGCTCCCCTTCAGACCTGCCATCTGTTAGCGTTATTCATATTATCATCTGCGTGATAGCAGCGCCTGGGTGGATGTCCCTCTGCACTAGGCACTGCTGCAGCATGTCAGGAACAGCAGAGGTGGCACAGTGGAGACAGGTAAAGGGACAGAAGGGACCGGAGAAGGGAATTTGTCTGCCCCATTCCTCTAGGCAAGCTGGGAACAGGACCTTGAACTGGATCCTCCTGTCTTTGTCTCCCTTTGGTCTTTTACTGAAGTATCTCCTGTAAATAAGAGCTTCAGCACAACATAGTCCCCAGCTTACAAACCAAGGCTTTTTATAAACATCCTCATTTGGAATCCTTGTATCCTGGCAAGATAAAGAAAGGAAAGGAATTTTCATTTAATTTCACTGGGTTCTTAGCTGACTGGGATCATCTGTAACTGCTCTCCAGGGTATTACTTGGTTGACTCCCCACGTCCCACAATGAGCTCTTTAAGGCCTGGATTTTTGAATGCTACAATCTCAGTTTGTGCCCCATTGGCCTGAGCCCCTGTTGTAGGAAATTAAACCCACACTAGCCCTGATCAAGCCCTTGGCACCTTGCGGGACTGTGCTCAGATACATCGTTGGAGGCGGGCCGTGCTGAAAACCCCGGCTGGAGGCAACACACGTCGTTTCACCTGCCGGCTTTTCCCCTGTTCCTTTTGTCCGGAGACGGGGTGAGGGGGGCTGACAGGGCCGGCTTCACCCTGCGGAGCCTGCAGTGCCGGCACCGCACCACGGAGCGGCACCGTCCCCTCAGCGACGCGCGACACGCCCGGAGACGGCGCCCGGGACTACACCCACGGCCGCTCGGGGACAGCGCCCGCACCTGCCCGGCGACCGCCGCAGGGTACCCAGAGAGGAGGGCAGATGGCCCCACGCCTCGGCGAACGCACAAACGAAAAGGGCATTTGCTCGTAAGCTCGGCCCCAAAAGTCAAGAGCTCGGCACACGTCTGTGAAAGGCGAGTGTTTGCAGCACCGCTGTTTGCGAAAGGCGGGTTGGTAACTCAAAAACACTGCTCAGCCATCCGAGGTTCCGTCCAAACTGGGTGCCCCGATGCCAGGGAGATTTTCATCATTTACAGCACTTGGACTTGGTAGGAAGTGTTTTGTTGTCAGTTTTCTCCCCTTTTTTTGTTTTTGTGGCTCCAGATGTTCAAATGATCCAATATTAAAATGTTCTCACCAGCACGGGGTTTTTTTGTCGTTTTTTTGTTTTTGTTTTTTTTTTTGATGGCTGGGGTGTAACTTGGCAGCAAAAGTATTAAACTTTAAAACGGTTCGGTGTTTGCTGTTTGCCGTGCTACGATTAATGTTTCTGGTAAATGGCTTTACACAGCCCGATTCCTAAATCAGGTCTATTTTCACTTTCTGAAAATTATGGCTGTTTTGTTAATCCAGAAATCTGCATATTTGGTGATTAGCAGTTATGCTTTTTTAATGCTAATTTAATAAGTCTTAGAAGGATGTCAAAACAAACTGGTAAAAAAGGAAACATTTAGAATCCTGTCAAAGAGAAATGGGATATGCACTTTCCATTCGTTCAGTTCCTTCATTTTTTGACCACACATCATCCCAACAGTCAGCCCAGTTCTGATCTGAGCACTGTTGTGGCTGGTGTGGGGCTGACTAGGGTTGTGTAGGAAGATATGTTGGTGCCCTGGCTCCCGCATCATACAGACCAGGGACTCACCTGCAGAATACCATATGTCCTTTCCAGAGGAGACTAAGGTGATTAGAATGACTGCAGAGGTGCCCCTCCATTTCACCTTGGTCATGGTTGTGTGAGCCCAGCTTCAGGAACTGGAAGTCTCCCAGATTTACCAGTTTGAATGTGGCTACTTAGTCTGCTCTGCCTGGCGGAACCACTTCCCTTCTCCACCTTTCTCAGGCCAGAACTGCAATTTCTGTCCTCGTTCCTGTGTGTGTTTTGGAGAAGTCAGTCAGTCATGCCGTTTTGCCATTTTGCCGAGCAGGCTTGCTCCTGCTGTCGAGCTCACCGCTGGTGCCTTTTTAAACAAAGAACTGCAAGTGCTTCAAGCAAGAGGGAGGAGAGTTTGCCAGTTCTTTGTTAACAAAATGGTTTCGGTTTACATATATTTGAAGGACAGTTTTGTGGTGGACAGCCAGAGCTAGAAGCCTGAGTAATGTGTATTTTTTTTGTTGCCAGATGCCTTGATATATGACAGACACACACCACTAATCAACAGCATTAAGTCAGACACAGTGCTTGAATGAGGGTCTCAGAGCTACAGCATCTGAGGAGACTTTGAAGCCCACCTTTGCAAAGTTATATAGGGTATCTAAATCCCACTGGAGCCAGTAGCCCTATATAATCCATGGGGAACTTGCCTGAAGATCATCTGCAATGTTTGAGTTGTTTTCCCTCTAAGAAAGCTAAAGTTAGACAGGGCAGGCTGACACACAAATAATGTACTGGATGGACATCCTGTGAACATGTATGGAGTCCATGGCTGCACATCCNCAGAGTCAAATTCTTGAAGCTCTGCCCTTCTTCACTGAAAAGCCTTTGCTCCAAGACTGGTGGCACAACAGACAAGGCTTTTAAAAAGAAATACAGACAGCAGAGAGCCCTTTTGCTAGTCGTCCCATCCTTTCACTGGCTTTGAATCCAAAAAGGCTGCTTCCTGACATTTGTCCTGCCAAGAGTAAATGAGGTGTGTCAACTCAAGCTTTGATGCTTTTCTCTTTGTCCTGAGACTTTTGTTCCACAGTCATTGTAGGGCACAGGCAAAGCAGACAGCTGCTGAATTTGATAGCCAGACCTTGCTTTGCCAAGGCTGCAGAGTTAGGCAGCCTGTTATGACCAAGACCAAGGCTGTGGGGATGAGAGTTGTGTTTGCATCTGGAAAGAGAGGCAACCTCTCCCTGCATGGCCCGTCATGCCCCAAGGAGCTACCAGAAGCAACTACCTTGTATCCTCCCCTTTCTGTGGCAAAAGCAAATGCACCAGTTGTGCTCCCTGCTTCTCAAAAAACACAAATGAAGCCTTGAGTAACTTTTGACCAACCTTGAACTTGATGTCTCCGTGGTGCATCACACTGTCTCTGATACAGCACCATGTCTATCAGCATAACTCTCCTACTCTGGTTTGTTGGGTGAAGGATGAAGGTAGGAGAAGAAAGGTCAGAGAGATCAGATGAACAATATATACGCAGCCCCATAGCACTTCATTTAGGAAAACAGCTGTCTTTTTCCCCATGTGCTCTGAGCGATATAAAAGCAAGGACCAAAGTATCTGCATGCCGTGGTGCTGGCATGAAAGCAAATATTGGCTGCAGAAGCTTCACTTGGACAGGGATTCTGGTGTAAGAATTGGGGAGCCACAGCCAGCTGTGTGAATTCAAAGGCTCCCTGCCCTCCTCGTGCTCCAGCTCTTTATAGGGAAGGTGTGGACTCACCTCCTGCACCTGAGCACCTTTCCTGGTAATGGCATATTGGTTCCTTCTGCCCACATATCCTGCATCTCAAGGGCTTTGTCTCAGCTGAAAATAGAAGGTGGAAAAATGACCTAGCTGTCTGTCCAAAATTACTTGGGAGAGGAAAAGTGTTTTGTGTGTACTGGGGTTTTTTTAGGATTTCATTGTATTTGTGTTTCTACCGTGACTGGAGTGCCCATTTGAGGCTATATTAGAGGATGTGTCAGCACTACTTAAAAATGTGGATACGTCCTGAGGATTCCCTCGTAAGGTAATGACAAGTATTACTGACAAGAGTATAGAGAGTACATTTAATAAAGCACACTGAAATGAACACCTTTTTTTTTTTTTTGCAATGGTTTTATGTAAATAAACTAAAAATTGGTTATTTCTGATTTCTGTATAGTCATTGTTTCAGTTACAACTGAGACAGTAACTTGAGAGGGGAGGAAGAGCTCACTTTTAATACCATGGCTGAAACGCTGCAGTAATAGTAGGAATGTTTTTACATTTTCTTAAAGTTTTGTATTAGGACTTGCTGTCTTCTCAAAAGTCCAATGCAACTCATTTGGGCTCACCAGGAACTGCACAATCATAGGATAACTTAGGCTGAAAATTACTTCACTGCAATCTAGTCCAATTTACTGCTCAAAGCATCACCAGTCTCCAAAGGCGGAGATACCACAGCTTCTCTGGGACACCCATGTCACTATTTTACCACTCTCAGAATGATTATTTTCCCTTGATATATAATCAGAATGCAGTGTGTTTGCTCAGCTCTGAAAAGAAAGTCCTCTCTATACCTTCTCCTTCGGTAGTTTTAGTCAGCTGTAACAGTAATTTCCTTGCAAAAACATCTTAGCCTTGTGTGCCATGTGTGCCAGCCCCATACCACCTTGACTGCACTCCTCTGGGCTCATTCTTGTATGTCCAAAGCTGGAGTCAGTACTTCAGATGTAGTCTCACCAGGTTGTGAAGAGAGGGTACTGATTGCTGATGCTGACCCACTGGCTCACCTTCACCGCAGAAAGGGCACGCTGTTGGCTTATATTCAACCTTCTGTTGAAAGAAGCACCCAAATCCTTGTCTGCAAAGTTGCTTTCTATTCATCTGAACACCAGCCTACACTGGAGCTACTCTTTTGCAGATGCAGCACTTTACTTTTTGCTTTTGTTGAAGCTTATGGATCTTACCAACTAATTCCTCTAGCCTGTGTATTCTTCTGAACAGCAGTGCAGGCCTCTGTCTTCATCATGTGGTCTTCCTAATTTTGTATCATCCATGAAATTGCTGAGAATGCACCTATCACTCAGGCCATTGATAAAGACATCAAACAGTGCTGTGTAGCCCAGAATGTCACCATTGTTCCATAACCCAGATGCTGGTTGGACTTCATACTGCTCTTCATAATCCTTTGACTCCAATGGTCCAATCAAATTTTATCATACTTTATAGATATTAATACTTATGCAGTCAAGATCTGATCAATTTAGCTGTAAGGATACTATGGCAGACTGTGTCAGAAGTCTTCTTTAAGTCAACATCTGCCGTTCTCCCATTGTCCCCTGAGACAACTATCTCATCATAGAGGAAAACCAAGTGGATGAGGCATGATCTGCCCTTGGTAAATCCATTCTGGATGTCCCAAATCACCTCTTTGTCCTTTGTGTGCCTGGAAACATTCTCCATGACCTTTCCAGGGACTAAAAGGTGAGACCCTCCAGGTGTAAGTGCCTGGATCCTCCTTGCCTGTCTTCACAAACACATTGTGACATTTGCCTTTTTCCAATCATCAGGAACCTCCCTTAATTACTGTCTCAAAAATACTAGGGAATGGACTTGCGGACTAAAGTCAGCAACTGCTGCCTATCAACCCTACAGTCATATTAGCAGGCCATTGAAGTCAGTAGGACTTCTTCCTTTGCTTTTACAAGGGACAAAACTTCATGTCTTACAAATGTTTTGATGTCTAATGAAAGTTCAAATATGGACAGTACTATGGCCAAGTCTTCATTTTTTGTTAAGTGGTAGCTCAAATTATTTTTTAAATTTTCCCAGGCAAAAGTGTATTAAACACCTTAGAACCGTAAGACACAAAATACATTCGGCTCCCACCTGTGCAAGAAGCCTCTTTGCCAGTTCCATGCCTTCTATCATGTCATTCAGATACTCTGTGGAAGCATCTGCAGCCGTCACTCTCCTCTCACCTTGAAGGTGACTCCAGTATGGTGCTTTTGAATTACTCTATGATGATGCCTGGAGAACAGGAGCAAATGGCTGTTAAAAGTAGAGATGTACCTCTGAAAATAGATTAGTTGTGAGCTAGTAACAAGCACACACACATGAGATTACTTTCAATGTTCAAAAAGAATGCGTTACTTCCCTCAGAGTGGAAGTGAGATTGAACAGTCTTAAAGCCATACAGGATAGGACTCAGTAACACCATATGGTCTTGGTTAAAAATATTTTATATTGTGGCAAAAGCAAAACCATCCCACTGAAAACAGATCTTGAGCCAGTTATCTGAGTGCTGCTCAGGGAATAAGAAAGCTGAATTACATTTCCTGACCCACCATAGTGCAAGTCACTTTGTTGAGATACCTTATCTGTGTGCTTTAATAGCTTTGAGAATTTAGACTTCCATTTCTTCATCTGTAAAATCATGATGTTGGTAATAATACCTTTGTGTTAGTGAACTACTCGGATACAGTGCTACTGGTAATCCTGTCAATATCATAATATAATTAAATAGAAATGAAAATTGCTTTACTGCAGACTGTTTTATCCTAATCTAAATGAACCTCTCAAGATCAATAGCTGTTTTTTCTCATTTTTCATGTACAATTTCCTTTTCTGTAGTTGTTTTGTTTGCCTTCTTCCACTAAATACTGCCAGCAGGGTCACACCTTAGAATCAGCTGCTTTAACTCTGAAAAAAACAGGACTTATCCTTCCACTTCCTGACTTTTTCTACTATAAGATGAACTAGTCTGACCATATTCCTGTAGACTAATACAACTTTTTGATACATGTCAATGAGATGTTATGCTCATTTATATTGCAACTCAGTGTCCTGCCTGCATGTTACTATCAGGAGCAAAAGTCTTTGTTCTGAAAATGAATTTCTAAAATCATAGCCACAGTACTCTTGGCCTTGTTTGGATATTAGCTGTGACCATTGCTTAGCTTTTGAAAAGGCTGAGAACTATGCCAGAGAAGTAATTATTCCAAGTAAAGGAAAGCTCAGCTCTGTGGAAGAACAACTCCTATTGTAAAACTTCATATATTACTTCCATGGTGTTATGATCACATAAGGCACAAACAATAGTGTGAGATAAATCTGTCTTCATTTCCTGGGTATGGTGTCCCTTTATTCGGCTCTAGCATGCGTGATCACTGTTAGTTTATCACTGCAGAGAGGTTTTCTTGATTACCTGTGGAATCAGTGCTGAGCTACCTGATAAAAAACACTCACTTATTCTCTTCTTAAAACCTGTTTGAATCTTGCAAAACCAAAGATACCTCCTGTAGTGTGATTTGTGACCAAAGTTCAAACACTGCTTGATTAGACAAGTTGGAGAGTTCCTTCTGTTAGAAGAAAGGGGTTCAGAAGCCACTCCCAAACCTAAATCCATTCCTAATATGGGACTCTGTGCTTCTGAGTGGAGCACACCGAGATTAATAAAGCATTATAAAGGCTATTTGTTATTCTCAGTCATTACTTCAGTGTAAACAGATTGCAGTGCTTTGCATGGGGAGGAGTGTGAGCTTCAAGAGCTGCTGAGCCATCAGAGATGGTAATTGGAGTTTCTGACCGTGGCTAGAGACACACAGACAAATCCCCACTGCAAACACAGTACGGGCTGAGCTGCGAATACGAATGTCATTGCTCTGTGCTCATTTTCCTTTCCAGCCAGTAAAATAATTCACTATGTCAATAGTACATGGGAGGCATGGATGCTAATTTTCATTCCTTTGTAAAAGGTTTCAGATGATTATACTTCCCTCACAGCCGATCCTATGCTAATGAGAACTCTCTGATTCCAAAACACTGCCAGGATTAATGTTCGTGGACTCTGCACCAGGGTAAATGACCTGTGGCATAGCTTTAATTAAGGAAGACAGCCACATAATTAGAATAACAACGGCTTACTATCAATTTCTGCAGCAAGTCTCAGCCCCCGGGTGATACGTCATTTATGTGCACCGCCTGCATGTGGGTGGACTAGTACATGAAAGGCCCAGAAAAGAAAGCTTTGTCATTTCTAAATGGATATTACATAAACTGCACCCTTTGTAGAATCCCTGAAGCAGCAGTTGCACCTTATTATTGCAAGAAGAGGAACAGAAACCTGCATTGAACAACACAGACCTGAGGAGCAATTTGTATGAGCAGATCTGTGCTCTTTTGGCCTGCCTCTTTGAGCTGATGTAGTAAAAGATTCGGTGACGTTTCAGCCGAGAAGCTGGCAGCTCTCTGCAAAGCAGACAGCACATCAAAATAGCTGTCTGTCTGGCCCCACTTCCCTCCCTCATACTTTGCAGGGCATGTTTTGCAGTGACGGAGCCTACCCTGAGTATTTTAGTTTTTCATTGCCAGCTATAAAAATTCCTGTGTGAGCAAGGAGCTGGTTTGAAAAATAAGACACCATTATCCATTAACCATTGTGCTTTCCAGATAAAGCTTTATGTGGAGGTGATTGGCTCTCAACAACCTGAAACTGAAGAAACTGGACGCGGACCCATCTCTGGCAGTTTGCACCACACTGTAGTCAGATAAAGGCCTGCTTTTCAAACACAGCCTGTGGACTCAAAGTCTTTTACAACATAGATTCTTTAAAACTGCATTTTAGAACCCACCTAAGCCCCAAATCTAGTCCTATAACAGCTTCTGTGAGTCTATGCTGTCACCTAAGCTCTCCTGACATGTCATGACTAGAGCCTCCCACCAACTCCTGTCCCACTGACCCTACAACTCTACTTTCTTCTGACCCTCACACATCATAGCAGAATATCTGTATTTCACTGCTTTGACAGCCTGTTTGTAGGCTCTATCATAACAATCCTGAAGCAGAAGGAACTTCTAGAGGTCGTATAATCTCATCTCATGGTTAACTTGCTCAGGGGAAAAGTTATCTGCAGTGTTCCTAGAAGGTCTATTCCACTGCTTCACTGTCTGTACAATTACAAAGTTCCTTCTTCATGTTTCAATGAAATCTGGGTTACTGCAGGTTAAATCTTGTCTTCTATACCATGAGTACTGGAAGGAAGATTAATTCCTTTCCAATTTGCAGTAATCTTTCATGTGCCTTAAAACTGTTACCACATCTCTTCTCAGATGTTTGGTCATTGTTCTCCTTGATGTTTCTGCATTACTATATCTTTAGAGTGGCATCTTTATGTGAAGTCTGTCTCCTATCTTAAGTGGAGTCTGTCTCCTTTTGTTGCTCTTGACTTCATTTTCAACTTTTCCTGGATTTCAGATGGGTTTTTTTTTCCTGTCTATGCATACAGGAGCTTGTAAACTCTATAGAAATAAAAATATAACACTGTTGTAATTATCATGTATGAGAGTTATAAGAGCAAAAATGATTATAGCAGCATCTTAGCTGCGTAATGATATTTCAGTGAATAAGGTAGTACAGGGATAAATGAGAGCAGCCAGACTTTCATATGATATCCAGATGAGTTGCCTCATTGTCAGGCCTTTGAATCTTTAAAAAAATAACATTTCAGAGATCTGGTTGCAATATGACACAAGACTGACTGATGTTCTAATTAGTCTGGTGGACAACAGACTTGTTCCTACAGAACAGGAAGCTAATTATTTTTCTTATAATAAACTCTTCAGATTTCACTGTTAACATCTGCTCTTTAGCACTGGCACAAGCACAATACACAGGCAATGAATAATTATGTTAACACCCCAATGTTACCAGAAGCAGAGTTTATTGTAAAGTAAGACTCCATTACTCAACACTGTAATAAAGAACAGAGTTAAGTGCAGTAAACTCAGTTATGAGTTGTGCAACTGTGATTGCTTCATACAGAAATTCAGAGAGCTGTAGTTGTTTTTTCTGATCCTCTGTGATTGGGATAGTGTCTCTGTGTCAGTAGGACAGGTCAGCACTACAGAGCTGGCTCAATCTCTCAATCTCTTTTTAGTTTGTCTGTCCATCTAGTGTGTAGAAAGCAAAACTTTGCTACAATATAGTGATATAGGCTGACGATTAAGGTTTTTTCCTAAATGACATGTTACTGTGTATGAGCTGCCAGCACTTTTTACCCTGTGTTGGGCAGTTACTCCAAGGCAGAGTCAGCAGTTTCATGGTCTCACTCAGTCTTTTGTGCAGTGCTGGCTAAGAGAAAAGATCCAGAAAAGCACCACAGGTAACAGTCTGCTCATCCCCTTGCTTGTACTTCCATAATGGAAGTTAAGATTAACTCACATGGGTTAGAACCAGAGCTCCAGTTTGACTTAGTTGAACTCACCTCCTTTTCAGATCACTTGGATGATGATAGCCCTGATTGTCTCCCACAAAGGACAGACAACTTCTGCACTTGTGTGGAGAGGACACCTAAAGGAGTGGTTTCTAAATGTTTGAATCAGCAGATCACCAATAGTCTTCAAGATTTCCATGGATCTGTAGCCCATCCGATAGGAAAACTAGTAATATTCACTATTTAACATCATTGAGCAGATCAGTTATATCCCTTATGTGACTAGCCAGCGCCCCTAACCTCTCAAGACAAAATCTGTGGGATGTGCCCTGGGCACACATGCACAAGTACAAAAGCACTGAGGATAACAGAGGGAAGGCTGTTTGCCACAGCCTTGCTCACCTCACATCAGGCTATATCAGAAGTGAGCAGACACTCCTCTGGTTAAGTGGGAGATGAAAATGTCTGCACTGTTGATATGGGGCAAAACATTAATATGCCATTTGTGGATGTTCAGTTTGTGTACTTACACCAGAGCAAGTTGTCCTTCCTAAAGTGAAGTTTGGGGTTTTCTTTCTTAGGGTGTATGTAGCTGCACCTCCTGTCTCTTTGCAATTCTGAATCTTTCATCTCTGCTTCTTCCTTGCTTCAGGCTATGTGCATGACTAACCTGTCCTTCCAGCTCTGATATGTTAATCGCAACTCCTCCCTGAAACCATCAGCTTCACTCCTCAGGCCTGCCAGATGCTATGTGTTTTAACTTGAAGCTCCCACGTGGCTCCTTCCATATTCACCTTCTCTTAATGCATTTACAGTGCAGCGTGGTGGTGTCTTTCCACTCTTCAGGCCTGCCAGATGCTGTGTTTTAACTTAAAGCTCCCACGTCTCCTTCCATATTCACCTTCTCTTAATGCATTTACAGGGCAGAGCGGTGGTGTCTTTCCCATCCCACAATGTGCCATGCAGGTACAGCTGGTCAGAGGATCCTCTGATCTGCTGACTGCTAGAGTAGGTAAGGAAGGTCACACAGGGCCTGTCGTCGTGATTGCACCCTCTTCAAAGGAACTCTCATGACCCATCTGGAGCATCTGGAGCTCCACACCATCCTGTGGCCCAGTGTGCCAGCAGGAACAGATGGGTTGTGATGTCATCTGAGATTTCTGATATTCAGATATATTACATGTCAGACTTTGAGGAGGGAGGAGGTGGTGGGTTGTTGGACAAGCACATTCAGCCACTTTATTAAGCAAAATTCACTGCCCCTGCAGTGCTTCTATGCAATGATAGTAATGCGGATGGGGATGTGGGCAGAATATCCAGGTATAGATCTCATTTTTAGACACACGACCCTGCCAGCAGTCACCTTTAGTGCTAATTTGTGGCGCAAGATAAGTTATGTTCAAAATATTATCTACAAAATGTTGCTTAGTGAAAGAATTTGTCTAATAAAGTAAAAAATATCTTTACCGAGATACTTTCTAGAAGCTTGTATTTATTGGAGAGTCACTATAGGTCTATTAAAATGCTTTACCTTGTGAGGATTAGAGAACAATTACCACAGGTGAAAGAGACTGGAAGTTCAATTTGTCTCAGCCTGCAAAAATCTTTTACAATGGATTAGTGAACAGCAGCTTGGAAACACTCCTTTCTTTCCATTGACTATAAAGGAAGCTGAGCCTGACTGTCTCACATATGCATGCCAGAAGTTAATTAAGACAAATTCCAGACTAAAACAGCAAAAAAACAAACCTAAACTTCAGATATGGATGTTCCTGTGTCTTCCACTCCTGAGTAAAGTGTGATGGTCCTTGTGTTGTGGAGTATGTCTATAAATACAGATCCATTTTCCAGCACTGTCTTTCTAATCTGCTTTGAATTAAAGATCCATGCCACTTAATTCCTCCATCTCCAAGTTCCCTGTGTTGTCATGGAGTGCTGTATCAGGGTGTCACAGAGTGCTTCCTTCTCTCTGATCTCTTCTCTGAAAGCACAGAGTCCCCACGTATGACAGACTTGTTTCCCAAGAAATGACTCAGCCCCAGACCAACCAGCTGGAGGATCCTTATTTTGCTCTGTTCCTTAGGAACTTGCTGTGGACAGGAAAAAGTAAAGGAAAATACCATTGGGCTACTCTTTCCATGCCACGGCAGAAAAATCATCAAGGAAAACGAGTTTACGGCATCCTTTTTGGAGATATCTGAACTAAATGGGAAAGCCACATGTCATAAAAGTCTTACTAATTTGTACCTTTTAGAGCCAGAACAAGAGTCTGTTAGAACATATTTGTGATGTGCTCGCTGTTGGCCTCTGTTCCCACGTCTCTGTGAAATCTGGCCACTTGTCCCAGCACAGGCCAGTGTTAAATCATAGAATCATAGAATGGTTTGGGTTGGAAGAGACCTCAAAGATCATCCAGTTCCAACCCCCTGCCATAGGCAGGGACACCTCCCACTAGATCAGGTCACTCAAGACCTCATCCAGCCTGGCCTTGAACACCTCCAGGGAGGGAGCAGCCACAACCTCCCAGGGCAACCTGTTCCAGTGTCAATGTCACTGGATAATGTGGGGAAGGTTTCTCCCTCACATCTCCCTGGGATGGACAACTGCCATTGGGATGGGGAGAAGAGGAAAAGGTCTCTTGGGCTTTTACACTATCTTCTACCAGAGGAACAAAACGCTGGGTTGCACTCATGTATGTAAAGTGAACTGACTGATTTCCACCACAATGAGACATCTCAGTGCTTCCTGAAACTTGGCAGGACACTGTTTACTCTGAATCAGGGAAGATTTTTATCTAAAGTAATTGCTTCATGGGAAGCAGCAAAAGCAGATGAGGAATACACATTACAACAAAGGAAAGAAGGAGGATAAACTATGCTAGTTATAGATTGGTTTTGTCCTGATTTCATTGATTCACAACAAGACAAATTGCCTACCACATCAGTAAGAAAATCACTCTCCCTTTCTCTGGAAAAGTTAATCAGGTACTATCCTACGTGTGTCAGGATTTCTGCTGAGATAGCACTGGAGAGGAATGTTGGACTTTGTGCTCTTTGAATCAGCATTTGGTACCTGGTGACTTGTTTAAAACAGCCACACTTTAGAAAATATACCTATGCCTATACTTCCTTCTACTCGCAAACTGTAATAAATATATTGGGAGGGGGGGGAAAAAAAAAAAGGAGGGAAAAAAAAAAAAAGAGTATATGACAACATCAGTCCTTAGAAAAACAAAAAAAAAAACAAACCAAAACCCAAACACCTACATATAAGCAGCTGGGATTGATTCTTGTACCTGTTCCCTAACTGTGACTATTCTGCCATTGCCTGAAGACAGCACTTCAACTACCCAATCCAGACAGAATTAGTAGGAAGAGTGTCAGGGTATTTTTTCTTCACAAGGTATGTGCCCAGCCTACTCAGAAAGGTGATTTTCAGGAAGAAAAGCCCCTGCGAAATGACAACCACTGTAAGCTGTTTTGAGAATGTGTGGTCTTACCCTGAGAGGAGTCAGCCAAAACTCCTTCTTCAGTGGCTTGTTTTCTCTCAGCTGGGCTGTCAATGCTATCAGTGGTTACGGCAGGATCAAACTGATGATAAACTGGATGGAGGTTTTTCTTAGTTTTTGTTGTTGCCAAGATATGTAAACACCTTGCACTTTATCACTTAACATAGTGCAAAGGGCTCTGAAACCATGTAGGAACTGTCAAACTAGAATGATGTTTCTTCTCTTTCATCCTCTATGGAATGATTCTGCATAGAAACAGGGCAACAAAAAAAGCAGTCCCACTTTCTAAAAACATTAGAATCATAGAATCAGTCAGGGTTGAAAGGGACCACAAGGATCATCTGGTTCCAAACCCCCTGCCATGCTCAGGGACACCCTACCCTAGATCAGAGCCTCATCCATCCTGGCCTTAAACACCTCCAGGGATGTGGCCTCAGCCACCTCCCTGGACAACCCATTCCAGGGTCTCACCACTCTCATGGTGAACAACTTCCTCCTCACATCCAATCTGAATCTCCCCACCTCCAGCTTTGCTCCATTCCCCCTAGTCCTGTCACTATCTAAAAAGTCCCTCCCCAGCTTTCTTGTAGGCCCCCTTCAGATACTGGAAAGCCACAATAAGGTCACCTGGGAGCCTCTTCTTCTCCAGACTGAACAGCCCCAACTCTTTCAGTCTGTCCTCACAGGAGAGGTGCTCCAGCCTTCTGATCATCCTCATGGCCCTTCTCTGGACACACTCCAGCATGTCCACATCCCTCTTGTAATAGGGGCTCCAGAACTGGACACAGTACGCCAGGTGGGGTCTCATCAGGGCAGAGTAGAGGGGGGAGAATCTCCTCCTTTGACCTGCTGGCCACACTTCTCCTGATGCAGCCCAGGATCTGGTTGGTTTTCTGGGCTGCAAATGCACACTGCCGGCTCATGTTGAGCTTCTCTTCCACCAGCAGCCCCAAGTCCCTCTCCTCAGGGCTGCTCTCCAGCCAGTCACTGCCCAGCCTGTATTTGTGCTTGGGATTGCCTCGACCCAGATGCAGGACCTTGCACTTGACCTTGTTGAACCTCCTGAGGTTGGCTTGTGCCCACCTCTCCAGCCTGTCCAGGTCCCTCTGGATGCCATCCCTGCCCTCCAGTGTGTCTGCTGTACCACACAGTTTGATGTCATCAGCAAACTTGCTAAGGGTGCACTCAATGCCTCTGTCCATGTCTTCCACAAAGGTGTTGAACAAGACTGGTCCCAGGACTGATCCCTGAGGGACTCCACTTGTCACTGGTCTCCACCTGGACATGGACCCATTGGCAGCCACTCTTTGGGTGCAGCCATCAAGCCAGTTCTTTATCCATCTGATGGTCCACCCATCAAACGCATGTTTTACCAGCTTGGAGATCAGGATGTGGTGTGGAACAGTGTCAAAGGCTTTGCTCAGGTCCAGGTAAATGACGTAAGTTGCTCTGCCCTCATCTATTAATGTTGTGACCTTTTCATAGAAGGCCACCAGCTTTGTCAGGCAGGATCTGCCCTTGGTGAAGCCATGCTGATTGGACCAAATCACCTCTTCACCATTCTCCTGTCTCAGTAGTGCCTCCAGTAGGATCTGCTCCATGATCTTACCGGGCACAGAGGTGAGACTGACTGGCCTGTAGTTCCCCAGCTCCTCCTTCCTACCCTTTTTGAAAATGGGAGTCATTATTATTTTCTCTCCTTTACCTTGCATTGCAACATTGAACAAGAAACAGTTGTGCTGCCTTTCAGGATGGCAAGAATGCTTTTTTTTTTGCCTTCAGTCTAGCACCCTCCTGGTTTTTCTCTTTCGTTTGAACAGGATACAGTGCCAAAGTCAGAGAACAAAGGACAGGATGATAAGCAATTTATGTTATGAGTATTTTTGCAATACTTTCTTATACTAATTCCCGACATCCTCACATGACTCATCCTGCCTTCCTGCTGTAAATGCTACTGGTCCTACATGTGAAATTAAACTCTGGAAAGCGTTTCACAGCAAGAAGGGGTTTCTCTTTGACTTCAAGCTCTTCCTTTTGTTAGGCGGTCTGTCTTTAGTTTGTGTTTAAAGGCTAACTGGTTTCACTTGCTAAACCTGCTCTTATTTATAACCAAATGTGCTATTGCAAAATATGAATCATCCAAGCTCAGAGGCTGAAAGGGTAGATGAGGTTACCCACTCCGCTCCTTTGCCAGGGCAAGCTCGTACACAGCTGTCTATTCTGCTTCCAGTGTGTAAACATTTGAAGCAATAGGATATTCACCACTTCTTTGGGAGATGTTGGCTGAAGAAGCAAATGATAACTTAATAACTTTTCTCCTACGTTTACCTTCTCAGATCCTGTATAGACAAAACTTAGAATCAAACTACTATATAAATATGAAGCTCACAAGGAAGAGAGAACAAACGGCTCAACAAGCCACAGGCACCCTGTTAGGTGTAATGAAGTGTCTTAAAAGGCTTTTTTTTTTCTGCAATCTACACTAACCACTTGTCCACTTAGACCTCCCTGTCATTATTCCACCTGCAGCATTCACTGTAGTTTCTTAGACTTAAATCAGGCTTTTTGTTCCTGTGGTCTGTCCATGAGGCTTTTTTCCTTCTCCTCTTAAATCAGTTCTAACAGAGAACTCATTTTGCTTGTAGTCAGATCAAGTTCTCCTTTAGAAAAGACTGCCCATTTTTCAGTACCATTAATATGGGCTTCAGTTTACTTTTGTCCTGCTCCGCTTCAGAAGCACTGGGTTCCTTCTCTTTCAATATAGCTGATTTAATCTCCTCCTCTTCCCTTCTTGAGGCATCTGGGAGCAATTGGAATGAACTTATACTTGTCTTTGGTTTCACACTTTTGCCCCATTTTCTGTGTTGGCTAGACAGAGAGTTTTGTGTTTTGTTTTCTGGAGTTCATAGCACTGTGACAGCTGCAATTTTTGTGTGTTCTGTTGGCGTGATTTAGGAGTTTTGTGGGTTTTTTTCTTCCATTACCTTTCAGTGTCAATCTTTCTCTTGTACCAGAAAGAGATGTCACCCGTGACATTAGCTGTATTACATGTCACCTTATATTGTTTAGAATTTTGAATTATATTTAGAGCTGTGTCATTCTGACTTGCTGTGAAAACTCAGAAATCACATCTTGCCTTACGACTCCATTCGGCAAAGCTTTTCTGTGTAAATATAGATTTAAATTCATGTGTACCCTTGGAAAAAATAAATTATCTTAAATATACATTTAAAGACATGTAATGAAGTTTTGCAGAACTGAGACTACACACTGTAGTGACAATAAATGGTTTAAAACATAGGTCCTTAATCCTTGTTTCTATTTCTACTTCTCTCAAGACCCTTTCACACAACAGAGTCACTGCAAATTAGAATTTGGAGTCCTTTATTTTAGCCCAAGCATAATCAAAAGACTTGGAATTTCTATTTCTGCTTCTCCCAAGGCCCTTTCAGACAACAGAGTCGCTGCAAATGAGAATTTGGAGTCCTTCATTTTAGCCCAAGCATAATCAAAATACTTGGAATGATAAAACCAATTTCTGACATCCTGGACAATAGAGATGTACAAAGCAGCACTGGTGAGGAAACACCAGGTGGAGTTTATATTAAACGACTGAGCTCTGAAGCAATTAGATCCCAGCCCTCAGCAGATTGGCAGGGCTGGAAGGGTGGTTTTTTTAGATGAATTTTTTCTTGTGCTGTTTATTAACTCGTAAATCTACTGACTGGGATCATATAAACATGTACAGCTTTCACCACATTTGTTGCACTTTGGTTTGCAAGGGGAGGTCATCAAAGGTTCTTACACACAGAACTGTACTGTACAGGAAAATTTGTCGCAAAATATAGTCTGAGAGGATTTTAAAGTGATTTGCCTTAAGACAAGACATACCTACAGCAACTTAACTGCAGAAATACCTATATTCAGTAAAGATATGCAAGCATATGTAGGAGTCTCATAATGCCTTGAGACAGCCAGTCTGTATCCTTCTGTTCTGTTGATGCATGAGAAATGTAGCATGTTTTAAAAAGGCTGATGCATCCATTTTTGTCCATGTTGGATTCCATAGCATCCTGCAGACATAGATGGATTAGTGTTTGATCTCATTCTGTTTTCTAGGTGGCACTGGCAATCTGTGCTATAAATCCATGTGGTGCCTGGAGGGTCTTTTTTCATTTTATTCATTTGAGTTTCCCACTAGCAGTTCTGGTTCAAGCTACAAACCTGCAAAGAGAACCAATTTGTAATCCAGACAAACTGCAAAACTGACATCCCATGAAAGGAGCCCAGGAGGTGGTGAACATATTACAAAGCCCTGGAACTTGAAGAAGAGCAAAGAAAGAGAACTGACTTAAAAAAAAAACAACAAAAAAAACCCCAAAAAAACAAACAGAAAAACAAAACAAAACAAAAACCCAACCAACAAAAAAACCCCAAACAAACCCCACAAATGTTTAATTTCTTTTTGTGCAACCTAACATTGGAGCCATCCCACAGCTAAATCAAACTATTAGGAACAATCAGTTCCACAACAGGGCACACCATTTATCTGCAGCTGTTTAAGGTTAGAAACACTGCCTTTGTTTTGTAACAAACAAGGAGAGAACAATGATGCTCACTTGGAGGCTCTGCAAGTACATACACACAAAACTGTATGTGTGTGTAAGAGTGAAAATGGATGTGTATGCATACATCTCAAGCACAAATGTAGGCTGGGTGGAGAATGGCTTGAGGAAGAGGACTTGGGAGTGTTGGTTGGTGAAAAACTCAACATGAGCCAGCAGTGTGTGCTGCCAACTAGAAGGCCAACCATATCCTGGGCTGCATCTAAAGAAGCATGAGTCAAGGTCAAGGGAGCTGGGTCTCCCTGTCTGCTCTTGTGAGAACCCACTTGGAGTACTGTGTCCAATTCTGGGGCCTTCAACACAAGAAGGACGTCACACTGTTAGAAGAGGTCCAGAGGAGAGCCACAAAGATGATCAGAATGTAGAAACACCTCTTTTTTGGGTACAGGCTGAGAGAGTTGGGGGTCTTCAATCTGGAGAAGAGAAGGCTCTGAGATGACCTTATAGGAGTCTTCCAGTACCTGAAGGAAAGCTAGAGATGGACTTTTTGCAAGAGCTTGTAGTGGTAAGATGAAGGGGAATGGCTTTAAGCTTGAGAAGGGTAGATTTAGACTAGATATTACAGAATCACAGAATGTCAGGGGCTAGAAGGGACTCAAAAGATCATCAGTCCAACCCCCTTGCCAGAGAAAGATCACCTATACCAGATCATACATGAACATTTCCAGGTGGGTTTTGAATATCTGCAGAGAATACACAACCCCCCTGGTCAGTGTTCTTTCACTCTCACAGGGAAAAATTTCTCCTCATGTTTACATGAAACCTCCTATGCCTCAAAGAAGAAGAAATTCTTTACATTGAGGGTGGCAAGACACTGGAACAGGTTGCCCAGGGAAGTTGTGGATGTTCCCTCCCTAGAAGCGTTCAAGGCTAGGTTGGATGGGGCCTTGAGCAAACCTGTCTAGTGGAAAGTATCCCTGCCACCACAAAACATTCTATGAGTTTATAAGCATACATGACTCAACTGTGTCCTGACATGTATGCTTATGTATTTAAGTCAAATAAAATTAATTTTTGTGTGTATGTGAAATACAAACATAAAATTGCATATAACCTCCTCTTACTCTTACCCGTGGACATTTCTATGTTTATTTTACAAGGTGTGGTTGATATAATTTAAAATAATAAGGGTTGTCTCTTCTTCCCTTGTAAGCAGGTCCAGTAGCTTGATGTTTGCTCTTTTACCCTGCTACAAATGTGCTTGTGTGTCTGTGTAAGAATGCTGGGATATGCAATAAAGAATGAGCAAAGATACTACCATCCTTAGTTATGTACTTACATACTAAAACTGTGTCCATTCTGTAAAACAAGAAGTCTAGGAAATTCCATCCGGTCAATGGAATCAATGTACCACCAACTGATGGCAATTCATAATAGGCATAGCACTCTCTCTGACTTCCACTGGGATCTCCTCCCTACTCTGTCTATCATTATAGAATCATGGAATCATGGAATGATTTGGGTTGGAAGGGGCCTTAACATTCATCTAGTTCCAATGCCCCTGCTACGGATGGTGACACCTTCTATCAGACCAGGTTGTGCGAGGCAACATTCAACCTGGCTTTTAACATTTCCAGGGTTGGAGCCCCAACGATTCCTCTGGGCGACCTGTTCCAGTGCTTCACCCCTCTTATGATGAAGAATTTCTTCTTAATGTCTAATCTAAATCTAGCTTCTTCAGTTTGAAGCCATTACCCCTCATCTTGTCACTGCATGCCTTTGTAAGAAGTCCCTGTCTAGCTATCCCATGGACCCCTTCAAATCCTGTGAGGCTGCTATAATGTCTTCCTACAGCCTTTTCTTCTCCAGGCTGAACAACTCCAACTTTCTCAGCCTGTGCTCTGCACCTCCACCCTGCTTACAGCGGAGTAAGCACTGTAACATGAACACTGTTCCATTCAGTACTACCACCTGGGTAGTTGAGCAGACCAGCTTAGTCCCACTTGGAGGACTTCCTATCACTCCAAAGGCACAATTGCTTCTCCAGATCACCCTTTTTTGAATTGTGCTCCCACATTCACTAGGTAGAGAAGGTCCAGAAAAAGCACAATCTTAGCCCCATAACCAGACTCATTAGCTAAGATCTGTTTGCCAGGCTTACTCAATCATACTGGAGGGAGCTGGCTCAGAAGCTGATAGCAGAGTTACCAGGGAGTTTCAAAACATCTGTTCGATCAAAGGTTAACATCTGAGTTTGCAGGGCTTCAGGAACCGGGGGAAACTCTTCTCTGTAGCACCAACTAGGTTTTTGTCACAACACTTAGCTGAAAATACAGCAGCAGCATAGATATGACCAGGGGTTATAACATAATTAGCAACAGCTTACAAAGAGCCTCAAACTCTCTGTGGAGGTGTAAGCCCTGGCTACAGGGGATAGCACTAGCAGTATTTTTCATTTTAAATTGGTCTTGGTGGTTTGGCAGAAATTCTTACTGGTAGATAGTGGTGATGTGTGATGTACTTTCTGGCATCACTAGTGGGAACTGGTTGGGCAAAAGGGACACCCATTTTGAAGCACTGCCATTAATCTCCCAACTGTAAGTGCCCATCTAATATTTAATCTCTCAGCTGGAGTTACTCTGTAAGGATGAACTCACTCCTGGAATCATTCAGCTTGGCTCAGCTCCATTCAGATTGTGGATGAGCAGCAGCATATTGGAAGGAGCATCTGGTTGATATAATAATTCAACAAAAGAGGATTTTCTTCTGTAACAGACTAGGCTGCAGGATAAGCTAAATAGTGCATTTAAAAAACTATAGCCAGAGGAAAGTAAGACAGCCAGGTGAAAGTCTCAAACTCTTGAATGCAAATCAAGTCACAGAGGGTGGGAAGAAATAGTGGCAGAGCTGGACTGTGTGAGAGATGGTCATTACAGTAATTTTGTGGGTAAGAGACAGATGGATAGTTGCATACTGGAACAATCTCTTTCAACTAAATACCCTTTCCTAGCACTGGGACAAAGTCCTTTAACATCAATGGAAAATTTCCTGCTGACATAATGAGTCTGAGAATAGGCTTATCATTACTATCTATGGATAAGTATCAAACTTCAAGTCTGCACTAACAGTAAAGAGATAGCCCTGTTGTCTAGGCTGATGTAAGTAGCTATATGAAAACAGACATCTCCAGAGTGCAAAGAACCTTTTTTTTTTTTTTTTTTTTTTTTTTTTTGNAAATGAGTTTCATTTAATCAAATATCCTTTGGAGAGAGAATCTCAAGATCTATGCAATTGAGCGTCATGAATTTCCACAGAAGGTAGAACTACATGGAGGATAGAATAGACTGGCAACTGGTTTCATAACACTGAGAATCAGCTCTGCTGAATGCTAGCAGGGCTCAGTACCATTCCATTCTGGATTTTGGGGTCCCATTGCCGTGGGAGTGAAGGTAGTCAGAAGTAAGAGAGGCAGTGCCAGTTTCTTCCCAGTAAAGTTCAGCTAATCTTTATTTTCAGTTATTCCATCAACTTTCTTTGCTGTTTTGGTGGCCTTGCTTTGGGAAGTGAAAACCAAAGCTGCTGTCTCGTTCAAGTAAGGCCGTTGGTGGCTTTCAGTAAATACTTCCTTCTACCAGCACCAAATATCATAAGAAAGGGTTGTTGTGAAAGAGCAAGCCAACGTGAGATTAGACAGCCTGGCTTAATTGCTGCTCCAGCTTTGCAAAGACTCTCCATACAATCACAAGACTTGTTTTTAAAGCAGGACAGTAGCTAGGAGGAAAGACTCTCCAGCTCATTCTCAGGAAACAGGTGGAGACCTAAGCTTATATCATAGCCCTTGATAAATTGTACAGGATACTGCTAAACAGTTCATGGACTCATGGGCTGCATTTGCCTTGACAGCTGATAACACAGCATTTAACACCCCTACTCTGCTTTGCTAGACCACTTCTTTGGGAGGAGTTGAAAGCTAGAAGACCTGACAACAAGGTCATGATGACTAAGGAGTTCCCATGGCTGCCATGCACACCACCACACAGGCACCCAGGGCTGCACAGCCCACTCTAAAGCAAGCCAAAGGGCAGGGCACTTCATCTTGTCCTTGCAGCAAGGGCCAGAGAGGATCACTGGTGCACATATTACCCATGTTCTCAGCCAGGTGATTTCCTCCTGTGGTTATAGAGGATTATTATATCTTGTATCATAATAAAGGGTGGAGACACTTCTGAGATACACAAGAGGTTATTGTTTTTTAAGTTAAATAAGAGGTTCAAATGACATCTGAGCCTCTGTAGGCAGTATCAATGCAAGCAGACAAGACAGGACCTGACCCAAAAGGTTTATGGTATTTGTGACAATTAGAGGCTAGGTGTAAAAAAATCTGGTGGACAAAGACATAAAGATCTGCTTGGAGCCTCATGCTCAGGGTTTCCTTTTGTTGGAAACTGGGATGTGGAGTGGAGAGAAGTGGTGCACCCATTGAGAAGTGATGCATAGCACAGGTACACCATGCCAGAAGAAGTCCTAGATCCTTCCTCTTCTACAGAAACAGCCAGAGGACAAGAGAGCTGCCTTGAAGAGTATGGACCTAACAGCTGGCTGTGGCCACTTAGTGGTACTCAGCCCCTTAACTGGTGCTTCCAGGAGATTTCCCATAACTCCTACAGGGATATGGCCTTTGTTGCTTATCTGTCCCTACTTGCCAGACACTTAAAAAAGCTCAGAAATGGAGTGGCAGTAATGTAGTGTAGTCTCATCCCATCATCAAGATATCAGAGAGTTTTCAGCCCCTCAACTGGCACTATTTGTTGTGACAATTTAGTAAAATGCTGCTTTAGATTGTTTTTTTTAATTTTATTTTAATACTTAATGCAATGCTGAGCACAACTGAATAGAACTATGACATGAACTCAAAAGAAAAGTTCAGAGGCTAAGAGCAGCTTTTAAACCTTAGGAATGCTGAGATGGAAACAAAGCAGAAGCTGTCAAACGTGTAGGAAATAATTTCTACTTTAAATTCATTGAAGATATTGGAATTACTCCAAAGAGGAGACGGTCCATTAAATCACATAGGAGTGACTGCAGTGAGTCAAACCTAAAAGCCCATCAATACAGTGTCATGCCTTTGACAGCTATTGGTAGCAGCTGCTGAAAAAGAATACAAGAGGCAAAAGAGAGGGGACCTGCCTAACTTCTAATGAAATCTGTACGTTGGGAATTTCTGGAGCTATTCTCTATGGTGAATCCACCTTATGCTGTCAGCCCCAATGTTCACAATCTCTTTGATTGGCCTGTTTGTACTTTCGGTGTTCCAAAAGTTTATGATGGTGAATTTATGGCTATGAAAAATTTATGGCAGTGACTCTACTTGATGAGTTACGGGCTTTGTGAAAGTGTTTGCTTTAGTTAGCTTAATATCTTCTGCCTTATTACTTAATCAGTGTCCTTTGTTCCTCCCCTGCAGTGATCAATGGCACACTTTCTGATAGACATGGAAAGCTGCGTGATTTTAGGCTTCACCTCATTCTCTTTTCCAGACTGGAGTCAGTCTGTTTACTTTCTCTGCCAGCAGGAGTTGATCATTTTCTTGTCTCCATCCATGCATTTACCATGTCTGCAAGGCCCTCAAGAATGTAAGAGTCCTGCCTCATGTGCCTTGCAAGTGAGCGTTGCCTTCTTCCAACCTTGCCGGCATTAGAGAGTCCAGAGGAAAGTGCAGGATGCAAAATTTGTGTAGGTAGAATTTAAGCAAACAGATACAGTTTCTGCATTGCGGAATGGACAAAAAAAAAAAAAGGTAATTTTTCCCTCTCTGTGTCTCCACCAGTGATATAATCTATTTCTAGTTACCACAAGAAATGCAGCAGCCTGGTGACATTGCATTGTTCAAGGTTGGACAGGGTGGAATCAATTGCAGGAGATAATTTAATGGAAGCCAAGCACCAGCAAAGCAGTGGTGTGCTTGGATTTGCTTTATAGCCTAAGATGCAAAGCAGGTAGAAATACCCTGGACCAGTTCCAGCTATATCACACAGCAGCATCCAAAGATATCAGCACTAAAGAGCCCTTTTATTTTCCAAGCCATGCCTCAGTAGTCAGGAGAACTTGCTCAGTGGGCCTGAAGCCAAAAGGCTCGACTGTCTGAATTTCCAAAGCTGATGTTTACTGTCCCTTGTATCACAAAGCTGCTGCCTGGAGAGCAGCTGGCCGGAGGTGTCTGGAACAATCCCAGCCACCATTTCATAAGAAGCTCTTTCTCCATCTCTGCTTTCCCACAACGGCTCATATTTTATGATTGCTGGTGGGCAGGAGGCTGATGAAATGCATAGCTAATCTGAAAACATAAAAAGGCAAGAGGTAATATTGAAGAATTATGCCAGTCGTGGTTAGGCCTGTAAAATAAATAACAGACATAGTTATTTTTGCAAGAAGGAACAGCAAATCCACTGCCCCCTCCACCAGCTGGTTTCCTGTCTGTGGTGTAATGGGTGGAAGTCTGGGTGGTAAGTTTACACCTTGCTAAAAGCCAGATTATAAATTCGTTGTCCTCTCCTTTCATCCCCCTCTTTCATATCCCCTCTAGAATTAAGAGATGGATTGTACCAGAATCATTTTAATAACATGCTTATTTTTAAAACACCTCAAACTTCACTTTCTTGTGCCTGAGACCTAAGGTTTTCTGTAACAGTGCTCCTTTTAATCAGAAATCAGGTGAAATGAGGTGAAATCCAGTAGTGTCAGCTTTGACACCCTGGAAACTGTGTACCTCTTTCCTGATGGTCCTCTTCAGTTTGGTTGGAGATGCTCAGGAGTGAGACCAAATGAGCCAACACCTTGCTGGTTCCCAGTTCCTGTTCCCCATTGAGAAATGCAGGATTTGGATTTCCCATGCTTTCAGTCTGGCAGAAAAATACCCTCCAAAAACAAACTGAAAAGCAATTGAAGCTGGTGAGTCAGTAATTGCTCATCCATGTCAACATTAGTCACACGCATGCTACCATCTCTGTGCCACCTCCTTTGCCCCTAGGTCGTGGTTGGAGAAGCTCCTGGAGGTTTACAGACCTGCTGTTTGCTTGTTGCCTCTGCTGATGGTAGCCACCATCACATATGCTCTGTAGCCCACCTGCAGTGATCTGTCTGAGGATGAATACCATGACTGTCCATTCTGTACACATTAGTAGTGTTGCCCAGGGGTCATTAGTGGTCAGGTGTATTCTGAAGCTGATCCGAAGGAAAGCAGATTACAGAGGTGATTTCAAAAGCTGTGTTAGCTTCTCTCCTTCTGACTCTCCTCTGATGCTTGCAGCCCATGCCAGCGAAAAATAAATCTCAGAAACATTCTGGTTGGACAAGACCCTCAGGATCGCCAAGACCAACCATTAACCTTGCTCTACAAGTGTGTTGGTTTGAGCTAATTGGAGAATTTGTGTGAGAAATTAGACTGTTGCCTGAGAGTGAGAAATTAAACACTGTGCCACTTCACCCAGTTTTACTGAGAGAGAAGAAAGAGGATTGTTTTGAGAATGTTCCCAAAACATCCAGATAAGCCAGTGTGCTTGCNTTCACCCTAAACCATATCCCTAAGCACCAAATCCAAATGACTTCTAAACACATTCAGGTTTTGTGACTCAACCACCTCCCTGGGCAGCCTGTTCCAACACCTGAATACTCTTTCTGTAAAAACATTTTCCTAATGTTCAGTCTAAACCTACCCAGTAGCAGCTTGAGGCCATTCCCTCTTGTTCTGTTACTAATTACCTCTGAGACCAGCACCAACCTCTCCACAACATCCTTTCAGGTATCTGTAGCCAGCAATGAGGTCTCCCTTCAGCCTTCTCTTTTTCAAACTAAACAGCCCCAGCTCCCTCAGTCGCTCTTCATAAGGTTTATTCTCCAGGCTCTTCACCAGCTTTGTTGCCCTCCTGTGCACTCACTCCAGCCCCTCCACATCCCTCTTCTGTTGAGGTGCCCAAAACTGGACATGATACTTGAGATGTGGCCTCACCAGAGCCGAGTACAAGGGGACAATCACCTCCCTGCTCCTGCTGGACACAACATTTCTGTGCTCCTTAAGATCTCAGTACCAGGTGTATAAAGGTAGTTTATTCTAATCAGTTTGTTGAGGATGCCTCACCTTGCTGTGATCTAACACCAGAAGTCTGCAAATGCCCCAGACCCACAGATCATCTAATACATTTCTTGGAGAGCCATAAGGAAGGAAAAGGGGCTGGTAAAGGTCGCATTTGTTCTTCTGACACATTAGAGTTATGCAAGTAAGAGACAGAAGTGTTCTTTCTGCTCAGTTTCTTCACAAGAGATGCAGATGACCCAGCAACCCCATGCCATCACAGAATGAAGACATTTATGCAGCTTGGTAAGTAAGTCTCGGCTGCTTGTGAACCACCCTTACCTGCTCACAATCTTCTAGCAAGTGAGAGATGAACTTTAGCATAAGCAAGACCAAAGTCCCATTTTGCTAGAAGTATTTCCTCAAAACTCTGCAAATATGAGAAAATAGGTCAAGTAAGGAGAACACAATGTTTTAGAATTCCAGCCTCCTGGGTCTGCCTCAGCTACCTGAGTATTATTATACATTGCAGCGGCAAGACAATCGTCAACAGGGTTGCTCCTCAGAGACAGAGGTAACAGTGTTTATTTTGGTGGTTATGGGAGCAGTCTGTGTGTATGATTCATGACAGATATTCTTATCTGCTGGGAACTTCTTTGAGTAGATAAAAATTGGTTCCAGTTGATACATTCACTGGTGATGATAAGTGTGAAGGGAAACCAAGTGCATTGGTTGTATTCCTCTCTGAGTACCTGTGCTTTCGACATAGAGATACAAAGATGCTGCTTTGCAACCTTCTCTGATCCTGGGAACAGAATGAGAGTACAGTTGTTTTTAATGGAGTAAATCACTGTCAGTGCACAGTCCAGAAGTCTCCAGCTACTCTGGCAAGTGGCCAGATAAACAAGATTGCTTCATCTTGAGCCTCAAGTATCACTAAAGTGTGACATATTAGCAAGATGGGACATATACCTTGACCTGTGACTCAGCAAGCTGGGGAACAGAGGTCTCTCTCTCTGGATTCGCATTTTCCTAGTCTCAGAGACTCTGTTTCTGATAGCAAGGAGCTCATCTCAGTAGTGAAACTGCTCTTTGATCAACCTTCCTAATTACATCACATATGGCCCTCTGCTTACTTTCGCTGATAATCTACACAAACACCTTGTGGCTGACAAGCAGAATCAGCTTTTGCTGTTGTGGGAAGTGCCATTAGAGAAGTATTAACATACTTTGACTTTCTGTAATATAATGAGGAGGTTTATTGTTCTTTTTATAAAGCTGACCATGGTTGTATGCTTTTATTTTTGTATTTCATTTCAGCCCACCCATCTGTTCTCCTTCTCTGCAGTGGAAATAGAGGTGGTAGGTTGGCATCTGATTAGCCAGTGCTTCACAGACCAGCACTGGCTCATCTCCAGTGTCAAGATTCTTGTTCCTGTACACGGTCTTCAGGTGCATTCAATCCTATGCTATGCTGTGGGATGTTAAATCATACTGTTCTGTTCTGTTCTATTCTATTTGATTCAATGTGATTCAATTTGATTTGATTCTCTACAATTCTATTCTAATTTTCTTGCCTTTGGACATCAGGTAAGGTGATGTGTACTTCAGACACTGTAGGTCAGATAAATAAGATATTTGTAAATCAGATATTCCCTAAGTGTATTCACCATGGCAAAAAGCCTCTTTTTCTTTCCCACCCCCTGACTAAGGCCTCATCACCAGGACTCAGTGACACCATAGGGATGCAGGCAGAGCCCCTTCCAACTGGTGTGCTGCTGATTCAGTGTACTTACAGGAGCTGCACCACCCATTGCCAACTGTTCTCTGGATTAAATACTCAGGAACTGCCTTGCCAGAACAGGCTGCTGGTCCATCTAGTGGCTAATGTAAGATTTTTTAGAGAAAGACATAAAAGGCTTATAATGAATCCAATTAGTCAATATTATACCAGTGGGGGATATTTCTCCCTGACCTCAGCTGGTTATCAGATTATGTACCCTGAAGCACGAGGATTGATAGCACTTGTCATTTCAGTGTATCTGGAGTAGCTGCAGATGCTCTATTTATGCATATTTATGTTTAGGAACAAATTCAACTCCTATACAGAACATGCAACTCCTCTGGTTTCAGTGGTGTCAAAACTAGCAGTGAATCGGATAAATCTATTGATTCAAGACATGTCTTTGAACGTAGGAGACTAATGTCAAGCTTTGATATTTTTTGCCCCTCTACACTAGAAAACAGATCTGTCCCTACAGAAGTACGTTGCCTACACCACAGTATTCTTAAGCAGTATTTTTTCAACATGGGCTCAGCAATTAAAAAAAAAAAGCACAACAAAACCAAACAGCTGGCATTTACCGAGGCAGACTTTACACAGGAACAAGATCAATCTTAGGAAGTAAACCTCAAGTGCCTACTATAATATTGATACGCACCTCAGACTTCAGTGTTTTCTAATGCATTTTTAATGAAGAAACGCTTTTTAGAAACGCAGTGTGCCACTTCAAAATATTGCCATGATATTTGCTGCTGAATTCATCTGTCTCTGAAAAGTACTGCAGTAGCAGTGAAGGTAGGTTCAAATCGCTCCCCAAATCCCAATATTTATTATGAAGAATGTGATTTCCATTTGGGAGAGAGAAGGCAGTGTATGTGTGAGTGCGTGTCTGTGGGGGAAGCTTGTGTGCTCGTGGGTCTGGCATCAGCCTGGTCTACTGTTTACAATAAGAGGTTCCCGAGAGCTGTACACAGAGACCAGTTTTGCTGATGGATTTAACTGGTCCTTTTCATGATGTTCAAGGTGACTCATTGGCTGGTTTGTGGGAACATAATTAATCCTGCAAGTTTCTACTAGCTTTTACTGTGACTACTTTTGAGTATTCACTTGTTTAAAAACCAAGTCCTGTACTGATCATCTAGACCACGTGGTTTTGTGCTTGCTCCCTGATGAGAATTCACCCAAGCTGTCTGAGAGCTTTCAGGAGAACTGCATGCACAATGCATGCTGCTATTTTTATGCATACTATGTCTTTTCCATTACTTGCACATTCATTTTTTAAAAGGTATAGAGGCAACAGGAGTGGTGCTATATGAATCATAAGGTGAAGTGTTTGCTATAGAAACCACCTCTCATGCAGTTAGTAGTGAAACATTTGTAAATATCTGGTGAACACCTGCATATACTAGTCCTAAGAATAATATTTAATTTCAGTTTCTCCAAAAGAAACATTGCAGGACCATGCCTCTTTTCTATGATGTGGTACATTTGAAAATAGAACAAGAGCCTGGTGCTTGGAAGAGTTCCTAAAGTTTTCCCAATTCATCATTTGTCCTTCTTTAATGTCACTGAGTTCATTCCCCAATAGGTCATTGTGTTGCAATGATTTTCTGCAGCTGTCCCCATTGCCTTCACACAAGGTTTAAGTGACACATTTCTTCTGAGGCCCCTTGCAAGGTCTCAGATGATCATTTATGCTTGTGCCAAGGGGGTGTACAGGGTGGATATTTGCGTTGCCTGCCATTAGCACATAGGAGCACAGTGTGTTCAGGATCCCCTTCCTCGATGGAGGAGTAAGAGAGGGTACTCCAGATACTAGCACAGAGGCCAGACCTCTTCATGGGTGACCGGGATGGCATGTCCTGATTAGATCCACCCACCACCCTCACTGAGGGCCTGTTCATGGTAGGCCATTACTTCCATATGGTTTGAGTTGCCTCTCTGTGGAAAGCTGGGTGACAGAAAAGCTCAGAGTTCAGTGAGCACCTGTACTACAACATGTCTGGAGCATGCCTCCAGATGAGGAACTTGGAAGTGTGCCCAGGTACAGCAATACAGATACAACTGTAGAATGTCTAAGCTCCTCTTCAGAACTACCATCTGGAGGAAGATTTCTCCTGCTATACTGCAAAATAAGCCCAAAAGCTGGAGACAAACAGTAACAATCCACTATAACCTAGCCATGAGAAGAAGTAGGGCATTGAACTTGCTGTAATTTTGGACATACTTTCTGTTGGAGTTGTACTGGGATAATAACCAATGCCTGGGATGCCCTTGCAGCCTATGACTCAGCTGTACTGAACTTCCTACTCTAAAAACTGGATGAACAATCAAAATGCAAACTGAAAACCAAAGAATCTGCAGGATGGTGTCTATGTCATTCATTTTCATATGCTTTTTGATTACTTCCAAGTGTTTTGGTGCTTATTACCCTAAAATGTTTGTTATAGCTCTAGCAGTTAATGAAAATTCGTCAAGTACAGTATTATATTCACAGAATCGGAGACTATTAGGCTCTGGAAGGGACCTCAAAAGATCATCTAGTCCAACCCCCCCTGCCAGAGCAGGATCACCTGAACCAGATCGCACTAGAATGCATCCAGATACTTAGATGCATACTGTCTCTGATTAGTAGCTGTTCTCCATCCATTTTCATGCATATAAAAGTTGAGGACTTGAGCCTTGGTTTCTGATTTATATACTACCTGTTCCGAGCACAAGGATTTCTGTAGAGGACAAACTGCAGCAAATGAATCCTGAGCAGTGTGCCAGTGAAGCTACTGGAATGACCTCAGACACAGATTTGTCCCCCTCATTTCTACTTTGACTTTTTGCCTATTTACAAAGGATTTGGCTGAAAAAGCCCTTGGCTTGAGTATGTCTAAAGTTCAGTTTATTTTTACTGACTCGGGTCCTGCAGGACTCCTAAGGATTGCAGGCACCAGGCAGCTGTGTTTAGCCTCGTCTGTTACAGTAAAGTCAAGGAAACCTATCATAATTGGCAAGCCTTCTGAAAACATGAGTGCTCGTGGATTACAAAAGGAGAAAACAGTCAGATTAAAATAAACTGTTACCAGACAAAACGACATCCACCCTTTCCCCCTATAACTTCTTAAAAAACAGGCAATTTGCTTTGATCAAGCTTTAAGGTGTGAGCAGATCTCATGGAAGTTATCTTCAAGCTAACAAAACAGTGATAAGCAAGGGAGGAAATGGAGCCAAGACACAGCATGTTTGTTAAAAGACAAAAATCTGGCCATTGTGAAAAATCTCTTACAAGATCTCCCAAAGAGGATGTTACAGAAAGAGCACAGATGTGCCCTGAACAGGATTTCCATTCTTGCACAGTTGGTCTGTTTGGATAGATTTGGGATTTCATGGAAATACTCTTTGGAGGAGACTCAGAGAGAGTCGAAAATTCAGCCACCTATAGCTAACTTTCCCCTTATTGGGACAGAGTCAGTGTAGAGTGAAAGTGAAAAAAAAACCCAAACAACAAGAAACTCAAACCAAACAAACAAACAAATCGCCAAACAAAAACCCACTCAAATTCTTCCCTCACTATCACTCTCTATCTAGAAGTTGAGCCACTGAGAGATTCTGAAGCCAACACATGCTTGTATCCAAATTTCTTGAGACACTAGAAGAATGATGGAAAAAAGGTTACAGACCCCAAAACGTTGCGGAGAATTTGATCCACTTGGTCAATGCTGTATTAGTGTGAATTGGTTTACCAAGTCAAGTTGGACAATCTGCTTAGCTGGAGTGAGCCTGCTGTAAACCCGACCTCAGCATCAGCTTGACAGAAGGTTCATGTTAAGCAACTAGAAGACCTACATGAAAATGAGCCTTTATTTTCATGGAGTGATTCCAAGTTTAAGATGGATGGAGTGAGATGACAATTTGCAGCAAAGGTGTGTGGCTTCATCAGACTGCAGTGAATGGGAGAGATGGAAACTCTCCCTGCCATGGGAGGAGCAGCCAAAGCTGCCACCAAAGGAGGAGACACCTCCAAGAGTGAGTAACCCCAGCTTTAAAAAGGCAGCTAGGAGAGGTGGGATGAATCACCCCTGTACAGGCCCTCACTCTTTCTGTTGGCTGCAAGAGAAGCACAAGCAACAATTTTTTTTGCCTGTTTGTTCAGTTTTATGCCCCTAAAACTCTGAGTCTGGTGGAACAACTCAAGGAAAATGGCTTATTGCCCCTGAATGTACCAAGGCTGTAATGCAGCTGAACAGAGAACTCCACTGTGCAGTTGGTCAGGGCTCCTCCACCCAGCTATATTTAAATAAGCCCAACAGCACAAACAGGATTTGCGCATGCAGTTATCTTGTTTGTCTGGATTTTGAGTAGCAGCAAATTGCTTGACAAGACATTCAGAGGAAGGTGAAAACAAACAGCCTTCCATCTGGAGTTTCTCAGATAGCACAGTTCTTTTAACCCGAGAACCCGGCGTAACCTAAAGTCACACGGAGAAAATGTCAGAAGTGGTCACGGCTCTGAAAGAAATCAGGCGCTTTTAAGCTGCTCATCAGCAAGGACGTCTGCTTAGCACATGATTTCCCCAGAGCAGTTTTGTCCTAGCTGTGGTAGACAGAATGCTTAGATAAGAACTGCAAAATGTAGACAGCAGAAGAACTTTCTATTTGAACTTGTGCTGGATATGGTAACTCACCCTACCTGGTGTATCTGTGATAAGGAAGAGCGTGCTTTGCACGTCACTGTTATGACTGATATGAATTATTAATATTTTTAATGAATACTTATTTATTATTATTAATAATATTTAAAAATTCGGGAAGATTCCCTGAGATTCTTTGGATGTTCGGTTGACAAGAAGCAATTACCAAAAAAAGGTCATTTATAAACACAGAATTTAAAATTAAATTTATTTTTTATTATTAATATTTTTAAAATCGGGAAAATTCCCTGAGATTCTTTGGATGTTCGGTCGACAAGATGCAATTACACAAAGGTCATTTATAAACACAGAATTAAAGCGTTTAAACAGTTTAAACAGTCAGAACTTGGAAAATAGGAACCTGATAACGGGGAATTCTAACTATGCTGTACTCACAGACACGATAGATACAAAGCTTCCCGGGAGAGGAGGAGGAAAGATTTGCCTTGCTGCTGGCTGCTGATGCAAAACTACAATGCAGGCTGCAAACACGTGGCCGCCGTGAAAGAGCTGTGAATAGACCCGATGAAAGGCAGCAGGAGAAGGGGAACAAAGGCTTAAATCACCCCCTTAAATACACTGTTTTGCAGGTGAAACTGGACAATAGTCACTAGCATCCATTGTTTTGGCCAATGAATTCAAAGTTCTGTGCCTAGGTGTCCACCCTAGCACTTGAGGGGCAGCACAAGACACCTGACTTGGTCATGTGCCATGCACTTAGCCTTCAGAGCTTTCTTGGGCCAAACCCTCCATTGTTCTGCTCACATCCACCAACCCTTGGACCTTGCTACAGGAGAAGGAGAGCAGGGGTTTGAACTAATTTGGCAGGATTTGTGCCCTACCAGGACAATCACCTCAGAACATTTTGACCTTGTGTGCTGCTTGCCGCTGTTTAACGACACCATCTTGAGACCACTTAAATTCCTGCAGGCAGATTGTTATGTGTCTTGAACCCCAGAATCCCTTTGGAAGGCTGTTGGTGTCCAGGAGATGGTCTGGCCCTTTCAAAGTTCACTGCTTATTGGATCTGATGCTTCTCTGTAATGGTAGATTAATATCCTGAGTATTAGTAGCTCCCACTCTTGCTTAAAAGTTATTTTCTCAAATTCCACACAGCTCTTGGATTTGGAGATAAGACAGAAAATGGCATTTTAATGGTGTAATTTATGTACTTTTTGAATGTTTTGTCAATCCAGATTAGGCTTCATTTCCCCTGACTTGGCAGGGAGACCTGCTTCATTCCTAGTTTTTCCCAAGTCTTTTATCAGACACAAAGTCCACACTGTCAAGGATGGCAGGAAAGGAAATGCACTGAGAGTTGTCATAGTCCTTGACTCACACCACTTCAGAGCAAGGAGCAGGAGCAAAACGGCAGCATGGGCATGCTGGAGGAAGAAGTGAAACAGGGCCCTTTATCCAGCCAAGCACCACAGCTAAATTAGGAAAGTAGGACAGTCCTCACTTTCCTTCACAACCTGATGGCCTACACAGACATCTTACCATTCTTCATGTGGGTTTCCAATTGTGTTTCTTCCTCACATTGTTTCATCCTTGCCTTTCAGACCTTCCCCCCTCCCCCTCTCTCCTCTCCCGCCTTCCCCTTCCTCCTTCCTCC
>VWZI01018596.1:4907-15692 GCA_013396835.1 Psilopogon haemacephalus
CATACATACTGGGTAATGCAGGAGAATGGTGAAATCCAGTTTATTCCACAGATAAATCTAACCCTAGCTGAGAGAGGTTAAATTCAGAGTGTTAGGAGTTTTCTGTTCTAGGTTTCATCTGGCATCCAATAGAATCTACAGTATGTGAGCACAAACCCAATGCCACCTGGGAGTCCCTGGTCTCATCTCATCTGTGAGGAGACAAACTGTTTCCTGTTTTCTGAGCTTTTGAATCACCTACATCCAAGATATATCCAGAACAAACTGAATTTGTAAATATTCATTATTGTAAATATTGTATTAGATTAAATAGATAATTCTCAGTAAACTCTGAATTTACAGAAAATTGCACTGGGGTTTGTTGAACAGGAGGTAACATTCACAGTCAGAAACCAAATGCTGTATAGAAAATCAGAATTGGGTTTAAAATGCTTATGAACCAGAGACTGAAATTCATTATAGATACGTCGACATATAATCTATGCAAATGTATGTGATAGAACAATTCAGGATCAGTCACAAAGTGGAATTTAGAAATTAAATTCCTATTCAGTTCACTGAATTGTGTTTCAAGCTGCGCATTGATTTAATTGATTTCACGAAATCAGCCTGACTTTAGGAAAGTTCCAAATGGAATCTGATAGCCTAAATTTGTTGGTAGATGTTATATTTAAAACCATGTTAAAACCATGTTAGTTTCTTTAGGATTTTTGGGGTTTTTGTTTGCTTGTTTGTTTGTTTCCACTCTTATCTCATTAATATTTTCGGTGGAGGTAGGACTACCTGAATCATGATATCTCCTGCCCCTTTGATTCATTATGAGTCTAGCCTATATAGAACAGATGCCATCTCCTGGATTTCATAAACGTGAAGACTTTGCCACTAGCAGAACCATTATATTACCTAGTCTCATATCATAGGTTCCCAGTATTTCTTTGTATTTATCACTTCATTCTGCTGTGCTTGTAAGACACCAAAACACTTTCCTTTATTATCTGATTTATGTTCAGTATTGCATCTGTAAAAAGATATGTAAGTATAAACATGTGTAAGTATGACTTAGAGTGATCTGGCCAGTATAGGAAAATAGCTGCTATTTGGTCCCATGCTACCTACATATTAACCAAAGAAGTATGAACAGCTGAACTGAAGAGGCCTCAACAGCTGTCGAAAGGCAAAATCTTTCATCAGAAAATAAACCTCAGAGATGATTGGATGGGATGGAATGAGAGGAAAAGCAGAAATCTATGTCATTTAACTCTTTAAGAACCTTCTTTGAAATCTCTTTTGTAAGTCACCAAAAAAAAATTGCTTACATAAAACAGTTCTGAGTTACTATATTTCAGAATAATTACGGCTTCTACTCTTCTTTCCTCCCTCATTGTTATGGCAGACAATATGCTGAGAGATAGAATTTTCCAAAATTAATATTGTTTATAACTTTTGATATTGAGGAGTGTAGCTACCACCCACAATTTTAATGATAATAGGTTCTTTGTGTGGTAATGAAAACATTATACAGATGAGAACTGGGAATCTAGAACACTTATGAAATAACTAGTGATAATACAAACATTAAACCATCAGAACTGGAAAAGAGGTTCTTGTGGTTGATTATACCACTTGCTTTCTAGAGGAACTTGAGAAGCTCCTTTCTGCTTAAAGCAGAAGGCACTTGGATTCAGTTACAAGCAGTTTTATGTATTTACTCACAAAATATTAATATCTCTACAGTTTCCAGACAGTAACCAAAGACTTGTAGGGAGTTCTGTTGGTGTCTTATTAGCCACTAAGGCTTGTACATGTTCCCAGACTCTAACAAGGTGTTGGGAGAGAGGCAGACAATCTGTGACCTGATCTTGGTTCCTCTTGGACAATCTGTGTCTCTTCAAAGCTCCCAGCCTCAGCAGGAGACTTGCAGGTGTGCAGCCTTGACACAATGTTGCATTGGCTAAGCAAGCCTGTCATGTGAAGGCACTTGATGTCAATCTTCTGATAAAGTGAAACAAAGCAATTTCCAGGTAGACAAGTCCAAAAGTATCAGGGCTTGTTATCATGTAGCAAAGCTAGTTTATAGCTTAGCAGACATAATGCTGCAGGGCATGGCAGGATGCAACAGTAGTGAGGCAGAAGCACTGGCAGCAGCACCGTAAGGCAAAGCACACTAAGACAAAGCATACTGTGTTTACCTACTCATCTCTTTTTATCAACGTAGCCTGAGACTAATTATTCCTTTGGCCACAGATTAGCCAATCAAAACGGCACTTTGTCAAACTTAATCATATTAGGTAATGTCAGGGCTTGCTTTTGCCCTTTTAAGTCAGAACACAAACAAGTGTATAAACACATCTAGGTACACTGTTTGCAAGTTAGAAGAGGACACTGAGAATACTCAAAGAAGTCAGGCCTTTTGCTTTTCCATGGTTGCTTCTCCCACCAGCAGGAGAGAGGGAAAACAGAAAACATGCCTGGACAAGATAGGACACGTTTAAGCCTATTTTGGCCTTCTGCATCACTCATCCCACACTGTCAGGGTCTGAAGGGCAGAGGTTAACAGTATCTCTGTCCAGCAGAGCAGGATCTGTTCTTCTAGATTTCTATGTTGTGAAATTATGGTGCAAGTGAGGCAAGACATCACCACAAAAGTATTTATTAAGGGATAAAGTTGAACTAAACAGAGGAAGAGAGAAGGGGAGAGAGATGGAAAGGGAACCAAGAAAAAAAGAGCAGGGATTATATTACCATCAGCCAGAGATGGGGGGAGAGAGAGAGATGTGCAGCCCAGCGATGTTCTTCTGTGGAGTCCTTCTTCTGCAATCATTCTGCATTGCTCAGGTTTTTTTATACAGTTTATTTTGTAGCTTGTCCATGTGTAGGTCCCCAGGGAATCTTCCTGTCTGTTTTCATACATTTGCAGGGGTTCTGTGGCAGCACCAGGGAGGGCCTCTGCCCGCTCCCTGTATGCTTACCTGTCCATACCCCAAATACACATACTCCATAAGCCTTTTCTCTTCTGGGTAACTGATGTAAGGTTTATATATCCTGGGCATTCAATCCAGGCTGAAATCTGAGAAGGTCACTAAAGCACAGTATTTATATCCCTGAGCATTTTAGCATTAACCTGGGCCGAATCTAGGAAGGCAACAAAGGTGATACATCTCTGTTAATTTCCATCCCTGAGCCTTTGGGCAGTCAGCTCACCTGAGTCTGGAAAGGTAACAAAGGCAATCTTCATCTTTGCTGATTTGAAGGGAGAAACATTTTGACTCTCACATACCCCAAACTATCTTCAGTCTTAGAGAATCATAGAATGGTCTAGGTTGGAAGAGACCTCAAAGATCATCCGTTCCAACCCCCCCACCATAGGCAGGGACACCTCCCACTAGATCAGGATGCTCAAGGCGTCATCCAGCCTCATCTTGAACACATCCAGGGAGGGAGCAGACACAACCTCCCTGGGCAACCTGTTCCAGTGCCTCACCACCCTCACTGTAAAGAATTTCTTCGTAACATCCCATTCAAATCTCCCCTCTGCCAGTTTGAACCCATTACTCCTCATCATGGCATTACAAGACCATGTGAATTGTCCCTCCCCAGCCTTCCTGTAGGTCCCCTTCAGATACTGGAAGGTTGCTATAGGGTGTCCTCGAAGCCTTCTCTTCTCCAGGCTGAAAAGCCCCAACTCTCTCAGCCTGTCCTCATAGCAGAGGTGCTCCAGCCCTCTGATCATCTTCGTGGCCCTCCTCTGNAATGCCTCTCTTAATGCAGCCCAGGACACGGTTGGCAGTCTGAGCCACGTGTGCACACTGTCAGCTCACATTAAACTTCTCATCTACCCAGACCCCTAGGTACTTTTCCTCAGAGCTGCTCTCCAGCCACTCACCACCCCACCTGGATATGTGGTTGGGATTGCAGCGACCCAGGTGCAGGACATTACACTTGGCCTTGTTGAATTCCATGAGGTTGGCTTGGGCCCACCTCTTCAGCCTGTCCAGGTCCCTCTGGATGGCATTCCTCCCCTCCAGCAAGTAGACCGTGCCACACAGCTAGGTGTCATCTGCAAACTTGCTGAGGGTGCACTCGATTCCTCTGTCCATGTCACTGACAAAGATGCTAAACACCACTGGTCCCAGCACCGACCTCTAAGGGACACCACTTTTTGCTAGTCTAGAGGACTATGTATTAGGCATATCTAAAAGTGCCTAGCCCTAATTGTAGGCTACTGTGTGCTAGTTTGAGCTAATCGGAGAATTTGAGTGAGAAATTAGACTATTGGCTGAGAAAGGAAAATACATTATGTCACTTCATCCAGACCTTTACTGAGAAAGAAAAAAAAAAATTGTTTTTAAAGTAATGNTGGTAGCTAATTCAGAGTAAAATTACTAACTCCTTCCTGCCACTAATCTCTCTGGCCGATCTACTTCAGCTTATCTGCAGCATCAACAGGTGGTGAGATAAGACTGGGGAAAGGGGGGAAAGGTGGTAGGGGGTGGTTGGTTACCCCTCTCTTGGGGGTTTTGGTCTCTGGGAAGGGTGTCTGTATTACCTTTTTGTTATATATATCTGTAAATATCTGTTATATCTTGTAAACGTTTGCTTGTATATTGTGCATTACTGTAAATATAAAGCTTCATTTATCAACTTCCAGTCTTTCCTGAGTCCTAGCTGGGGTTTATAAAAGGTGGGGGGACAGGTAACTGCTTAAACCACCACATACAGGAAACAACAGGTTTTGACAGAACATTTTTTTNGGAAACAACAGGGTTTGAAAGAAAATTTTTTTTTTTTTTTAACTTATTTTGTTATGAAGTCTTCCTGAAGTTTCATTTGTGGGTTTTTAATATAAGTGATTCTTGTAGGCTTTATGAGAACAGATATTTGTTTTGCTATTAAAATGCGTTTATTTTGTTTCATAAAAATACCCCACTCAAAACAGCACCACCACCACCTCCACCACTACCACCACCACCACAAAAGATCAAATTTGTCTAGCTGATATAAGAAACTACATACTGAATCTCTCTCTGTTCCATTTACTTTGTTCCTTTATTGTATTACTTTTACAACCTTAAAAGATTATAGAATTGTAGAATGGTTTAGGCTGGAAGTGATCTCAAAGATCACCCAGCCATAGGCAGAAACACCTCCACTAGAACAGGTCACTCAAGGCCTACTCCAACCTGGCCTTGAACACTTTCAGGAAGGGAGCAGCCACAACCTTCTTGGGCCACCTGTGCCAGTATCTCACCACCCTCACTGTAAAGAACCTACTCCTAACATCCTGTTTAATTTCATTGTCCCTCTTCCTGTCATTACAAGACCTCGTGAATATTCCTTTCTCAGCCTTCCTGTAGGTTCCCTTCAGATACTGAAAGTATAAGGTCTCCTTGAAGCCCGCCCTTGTCCATTCTGAAAAGCCCCAACTCTCGTAGCCTGTCCTCATAGCAGAGGTTCTCCAGCCATCTGATCATCTTTGTGGCCCTCCTCTGGACTCACTCCAATAGTTTAATATCCTTCTTATGTTGGGGGCTCCAGAACTGTACATGGTACTCCAGGTGGGGTGCAGTGAGAGCAGAGTAAAAGGGGAGAATAACCTCCCTTGCCCTGTTGGCCATGCTTCTCTTAATGAAGCCTAGGACATGGTTGTCTGGGCTGCACATGCACGTTGCAGGTTGTTTTGAGCTTTTTATCAAGTCAGACTCCCATGTCCTTTTCCTCAGGACTGCTTTCCAGCCATTTGCCATCCAGGCTGTATTTGTGCTTGGGATTGTGCCAACCCAGGTGTAGGATCTTACACTTGGCCTTGTTAATTCAACAATACATCATTGTGGTCCTAACTCAGATCTCTGCCTGTCTGGTTTATTCCTGATACAATTTTTCACCTAAAACTTAAACTCACTGAATACTTCAAACATTCCTAAGGGCTTGATCCAATTCTCACTGAAGAGATTTGCTGAATGTGAATCTTCCTTATGATTTCAATAGGCTCATCAAAGCTTAACTGATGTGTCACATGAAAAAATATTAACTAAATTTAGGACTAAATTGATGGTGTTTACAACTGGTGTCAAAAGAATATTGTTGAGAAATGTAAAGACCATTCATGAAAGTGTAAGGGAAGAGAAAGAACTGTCTAAACAGAGGATCGTTTGCAACACGTAGTGAACCCAATTTTTAAAATCTAGACCTGACTGAGGACCTTAAGAAGTTATGTTAGAGGAAAAATATTTGTGGGGGTCACAGGCAACACAGCTTGTTGTGAAAGATTTTTGTAACTATACTGCAGCTTGTCTTTGAGGAGCATGATACATGATATTACATTATATTTATTATGAGAAGATTCTTCCTTAGTTATCTTATTTTATGGGTTTTTTTAATTTCTGTTTTTGTTGTTGTTATTGTTTGTTTGTTCCATATCTTTCGTGGTTGTGGGTTTTCGTTTTGGGTGTTTGGTTTTTTTTTTTTTTTTTGGTTGTGGGTTTTGGTTTGCATTTTGTGTTTGAGTTGGTTTGTTGTTTTTTGGGGTTTTTTTCTGAAACTTTTCATGAAACTGCATGGAGGCAGACTGTAGAATGTCAAATTACCAGCAAACCTCAAGAGTTTCTGAAGTCTCAGTCCTTAAGCAAAGCTTTAACCACAAGAGATTTCTTGTACCTCTGACAAGGGAGCACAATGGAAGAAGAAACTTAAAGACTACAGCTTAAAGAGGTGTTAATTTGTGAAAATAGAAATTAATGATTTGGTATTTTGTGATAAATGTAGATCTTTTGAAGTTAGTCCTACTACCTGATAGAATTGATTCCTCTTTTTATTCTTATAAACACTGTAATTATGTGAAATAAATTTTGTCACTTCACACATCCATAACATTACCCAGTAAGATCATTCAGTCTGAAATTTTCTGACTCAATATTTCATCACATCAGGAGGAGCACTCATGGAAGAAATTGTATAACACACAAGCCATTTCTTCTTCAGGTGATATCCAGATAGTCCCACTTGCTGAGCATCTCCACAAAATTAAAAGAAAAATGAACCTTCACTTAAGAGATATTTAAGACCTACCCTTTAAAATACCAAAGGCAAGTGCTGTGTCATGGATTCGTGTTGGATTGTAGGTTGATAAAGGGAGAGACACACTCCAACATTTACATTTCTGAAAATGAGGTGTGCACAAATATAATCTCTGGTTTTATATAAGACTTTGAGATTCAATCTAATTCCTTCTGAGACTAGATGGGACACCCATATGTAGGAGTTCTCTATTTAGAACATTTGAGAAATGACTGGGTTACTGAGTGATGGAAATATAATTTCCATTATAGTAGAGATAAATAAACTAGATGATTTTTTATTATTTTTTTTAAATCTCTCAAGGAACCAACTAAAATCTGTTTGAATTGAAACTCAGAACATCCAAGAAGTCTGATATATGAATAGTTCACTAGAAGTTGACTGAATGATCACCAAGAAATTGGGCTGTCATCTGAAGAAGAGTGATAGAGAGCATGTATGTAGTATCATTTATAAATTTCAGAATACTGTAGGTGGATTATAATTTTCAGCATTATTCTCAGCCTTTATTTAGATTACATAGTTATGAGAAAAAACATAATAGAATAAAACTTTTTTTTAATTAGTTCAGTCTATAGCTCTTCTAATGGAATGTTGGGTTTTTTTGGTTGTTGTTCGTTCATTTGTTTTTGGGTTTGGGTTGGGTTTTTTTTTCTGTTGGATATATCACCTAGTCTTCTTAAAGGTCTTTCTTGTTTCCAGGTCTTATCAATGAGTGACAACTAAATGTTTCTTCTGTGGGAGATGTCAATATACATAATTTTGTTCTTATCATGCTCATGGTAAGTTATCTGGAATCTGTGTGAAGTCTGCTCAAAACGAGTGTCTTCAGAATATCAAGGTCCCTTGAGGCCTGCTCAAAGTGTTTAGCACTTGCAGGTGTCCATTATCTTAAAGAGCTTTGGGTCAATGTCATGGAGGGTCAAAATGGGCCAAAATAGGCCTGAACATGTACTGGCCTGCCCAGACTTTTTTTTTTTCTGCTCTCCCTCTCACTGTTTTGGGGAGAAGCAACTGCAAGAAAGAGGACAGAGAACCTAGAGCCACTTAGTCCAATGACCCTGGCTTTCCCAGACTTGTTTTACTCCTGTTTATATCCTGTGGTAAACAGGGTACATACACTTGGCTTGTGCCTGCCTCATGCAAGGCCTATGTTTTCCCAGATTTGTGTAAAGTAAGCTTATGGCTTCACCTAATATGTTTAAGCTTGGCTAACTGCCATTCTGATTGACTGATCTCTGTCCAAAGGCCCATTAAGTCTCAGGCTACACTGATAAAATCATAGAATCATAGAATGGTTTAGGTTGGAAGAGACCTCAAAGATCATCCAGTTCCAACGCCCCGCCACAGGCAGGGACACCTCCCACTAGATCAGGTCGCTCAAGACCTCATCCAGACAGGCCTTGAATACATCCAGGGAGGGAGCAGACACAACCTCCCTGGGCAACCTGTTCCAGTGCCTCACCCCCCTCACTGTGAAGAACTTCCTAATGTCCCGTTCAAATCTCCCCTCTGCCAATTTGAACCCATTCCCCCTCATCCTGTCATTACAAGACCTTGTGAATAGTCCCTCCCCAGCCTTCCTGTAGGCCCCCCTCAGATACTGGTAGGCTGCTATAAGGTCTCCCCGAAGTCTTCTCTTCTCCAGGCTGAAAAGCCCCAACTCTCTCAGCCTGTCCTCATAGCAGAGGTGCTCCAGCCCTCTGATCATCTTTGTGGCCCTCCTCTGCACTCTCTCCAACAGTTCCATGTCCTTCCTATGCTGGGGGCTCCAGAACTGTACAAAGTACTCCAGGTGGGATCTGACGAGAGCAGAGTAAAAGAAGAGAATCACCTCCCTTGCCCTGCTGGCCACGCTTCTCTTAATGAAGCCCAGCACACAGTTGGCTGGCTGAGCTGCGTGTGCACACTGCAGGCTCATGTTGAGCTTCTCATCCACCCAGATGAATGGGTTGAGACAATGTACTTGCTTGCTGCTCGCTTCTTGCTGACATTGTTTCTGTCTTATGCTCTGCTTCTGGCAGTGATTCTGCCATTGCCTTCTGAAGCATTATGCTATTCTGAACTATAAGTTAGCCATGCTGCATAATAAGAAGCTCTAATGCTTTGGGGAGCCATATGGCAAGGATGCATTGGATCAGTGGTTTTGGAAAGCCAGAGTATCTTGCATACCAGTTAAATTTATGTAGGCTAATATACCTAAAGACAGAAATCCTGGAACTAAAGTCTCTGCTGACTCAATGGTCACTTGAGATGACCTGCTCCATGACGTGCCCTGGTACTGAGATGAGACTGACAGGTCTATTTCTGTCATGCCATGACTTAGACAAGTGCACATTTTTCTGGGTTAAAATCTCACTGAATGACTGGGCACAGAGAGTGTTTGTCAATGGTGCTGCAATCGTTTGGTGTCTGGTAACCAGTGATGTCCTCCGGGGATCAGTACTGGGTCCAGTTCTATTCAAATCTTTATCAATGACCTCGATGAGGGGATTGAGTCTACCATGAGTAAATTTGCAGATGATACCAAGCTGGGAGGGATTGTCAATCTCCTGGAGGGTAGGAAGATGTTGCAGAGGGACCTAGACAGGCTGGGTCAATGGACCAAGGCCAAGTGCAGGGTTCTACACTTTGGCCACAATAACCCCATGCATCATTACAGGCTGGGAGATGAGTGGGAGAACAGCCTGACAGAGAAGGAGAAATATGTATTTCTGTAAAAATTCTCCATATCCAGAGTCAAGAAAATACAGAGAGGTCAAATTAATTATTCCTCAAAAATATCAGTTGGTTAAAATAAATTACTTTTATTTGGGGGTTTTGGTTGTTTGGTTGGGTTGTTTTTTTGTTCAGTTAGTTGGTTTTTTTGGGGTTTTTTTTGGGTTGGGGCAGATGGTCGTGGTGGTGGAGTTTATTTTTTGTTGTTGTTTTTTTCAGAAGAAAAACAAATCTACAATTGTTTCCTTTGTAGAAGACTAAATGTCAAAACCCTGAATTTCAACAAATATAAGAAATTCTAAAAGATAATGACAAAAGTAATGTGTTTATTTTCATGACTTTTTATTTGAAAGCATATAATAACAACCAAAAGATCTCAATTCAAATTAAAGTATGTTGATAATATGCTTCAGTAGAATGCTCAAAGAGATGCGATGAATATTATTACCTTAATAAACAGTAAAGAGTATGGAAGAAATTATCTATTTTGTAGTTGGCGTACTATATCCGAGTGCCTTGTATTTTGCTTGCCAGGTGATAGTGTGTCAAAACTATCCTTAAGTCTTTATTTATCTTGCAATAAGGATTTTATCTAAAATTATCTTTATTCTGTAGTCTAAATAAATCTGTGTAATACCTTAAATCCTGTTTTTGAAAGATACTTTTTTTTTTACATCTCTTCATTTACAACCCATTTGTAGTGGTTTTGCAGGTACCTGCCCCCCCCCCAGCTAAAACTCAGAAAAACACACTGGAAGTTAATGAATGAAGCTTTATATTTACAGCAATGCAAATATACAAGCAAATATTTACAAGGTATAACAGATATTTACAGAAATATTTATTTACAGTAAAAAAGGTAATAAACACACCGCATCCCTCCCAGAGACCAAAATGCCCAGAAGAGGGTAACCAAACCCCCCTAATACCTTTCCCCCCTTCCCCCAGCTTTATCTCATCACTCGATGATGCTGCAGATAAGCTGAAGATCGG
>VWZI01018597.1:0-42891 GCA_013396835.1 Psilopogon haemacephalus
TTGTTTGTATCAAACTGCCTCCCCGTCTCCTCATCGCAGCAGCCAGTAGGGCAATTCTGCCCCTTTGCTCTGCTCTTGTCAGACCCCACCTGAAGTACTGTTTACAGTTCTTGAGCCCTCACCACAAGAAGGGCATGGAACTGTTGGAGCAAGTCCAGAGGAGGCAAAAAAAATGTTCAGGGGCTGGAACAGCTCTGCTATGAGGACAGGCTGCAAGAGTTGAGGCTCTTCAGCCTGGAGAAGAGAAGGCTTCAAAACAGACCTTGCAGCAGCCTTTCAGTATCTGAAGGTGGCCTACAGGAAGGCTGGGGAGAGACTATTCACAAGGTCTTGTAATGACAGGATGAGGAGTAATGGGTTTAAACTGGCAGAGGTGAGATTTAAATGGGATGTTAGGAGGAAGCTCTTCACAGTGAGGGTTGTGAGACACTGGTACAGATTGCCTGGAGAGGTTGTGGATGCTCCCTCCCTAGAGGTGTTCAAGGACACTTCTAGTGGGAGGTCTTCCTGCCTATGATGGGGAGTAGGAACTAGATGATCTTTGAGATGCCTTCCTCAACCTAAACCATTTTATGATTCTATGATTCTATTCCGGTTGGAAAAGACCCTTGGGATCACAAAGTCCAACTCCACAAAGCTCTCCCTAAACCATATCCCCAAGCACCACATCCAAACGACTTAAACACATCCAGAGTTGGTGACTCCATCATCTCCCTGGGCAACCCATTCCAAAGCCTGACCACTCCTTCCATGAAAAAAATATTTCCTAATGTCCAGTTTAAACCTACCCAGTCACAGCTTGAGATCATTCCCTCTTGTTTTGTCACTAATTGGGCTGACACAGCTGGTGAGGGAACCAACCATGGAAGGGGCCCTCCTGGACCTGTTCTTGTGGAAAGGGAAGAACTCATGAGGGCAGTAAAGGTTGGTGGTCAGTGGCTCTTCCCTCTTCTCCTCTGGCTGTTGCTGGTCTCACAGGTAAATAATGATAGAACAAGAAGGAATGGCCTCAAGCTGTAACTCGGTAGGTTTAGACTGGATATTTGGAAACATTTTTCCCATCAAAAGTGGTCAGGCATTGGAATGGGCTGCCCAGGAAAGTGACGGTTTAAGGTGAACTTTGTAGTGTAGGCATATGTGTTGGACTTGGTGATCTTGAGGAACTTTTCTAACTGGAATGTTTCTGTGATTCTATAATTACCTGTGAGAAGAGACCAGCAGCAGCCTCTCCATAACCTCCTTTCAGGTAGCTGTAGACAGCCATGAAGTCTCCCCTCAGCATCCTCTTCTTCAAACTAACCATCCCCAGTTCCTTCAGTTACTCCTCAGAAGATTTACTCTCCAGACCCTTCTGTCATGGTGGGCCTAAATAGGCCAAAATAGGCCTGAACATGTCCTGACTTGACCAGACATATTCGTTTGCTCCCCCTCCTTCTGTGCTGGGGGAAGCAACCACAGGAAAGGAAAACAAAAGCCCTGGTTTCACCTAATATGGTCAAGCTTGGCAAAGTGCCATTCTGATTGGGTAATCTATGTCCAAAGGTCCATTAGACTCGGGCTGCATGGATAAAAAGAGAGGAGCAGGTAACATGATGGGCTGCTGCTGCCATTGCTTTTTTTGGCTCTGCATGCTCTCTATGCTACTGCCTCATTACATCCTGCCTGCCCTTTTGCAAGTGTTCTGCTGAATTGGGATTCAAGTAGAACCAGGTCAGAATCTGTGCTAGACCCCCAACTTCCTGAAGAAAGAGTCTGGGAAAACTCCAAAGCTTCTAACAGCTTTGAAAACAACCCCTCCATGTGCTTTGGGTACTGTCTGATATTACAATGCAGCCCCAGAAATCTGGAGAGACTACTTTGTGAGTAAACACTCAAAAGCCTCTTAGCAGATCTTTAGCAAAATTCTGTAAATTCTTAAGTGAATTCAAATACCTTCTGTCTTACCAGCAGAAAGGAGCCTCCCAAGTCCCCTTGTGGGCAAGAGGTACAATTGAAACTAAGAACCTCTTTCCAGTTTTAAGTTTAATGTTTGTTATATTGTTGCTAGTTATGTTTCTTAAGTGTTCCAGATTCCTTGATTATCTCCCTCAGTATAATGTTTTCATGATTGGGCAAAGAAGTGATTATTATTAAAAATACTGGTTGGTAGCAAGTTTCTGAAAAACAAATTTAATAAACTTTATTAATTTTCAAAATACCATCTCACACTCATACCTAACTATTGCACATTCCCCAACTTCCTTGCCCTTCTCTGCACTGGCTCCAGCACCTCCACATCTCTCTTGCAATGAGGTGTCCAAAACTGAACACAACACTTAAGGTGTGGCCTCACCAGAGTAGAATACAAGGGGACAATCACCTCCCTGCTTCTGCTGGACACAGCATTTCTTATCCCAGCCAGGATGCCACTGGCTTTCTTGGCTGCCTGGGCACACTGCTGGCTCATATTCCACTGCCTGTCTATTACAACCCCCAGATCCCTTTCTGCCAGGCAGCTCTCCAGCCACACTGACCCAAACCTGTAGCATTGCTTGGGGTTGTTGTGGCCCAAGTGCAGGAGCTGGCAATTGGCCTTGTTGAAGCTCATGCCATTAATACTGGCCCATCCATCCAATCTACCCAAGTCCCTCTGTAGAGCCTCTCTACCCTCATTTGTGGCCTTACAGTGTTATACTTCAAAGAGATAAGATGTTGAATCAGTCTAGGCAATACCCTTGATATACAGAATTCCCACCCTACAATAACAGGGTTTTACTTCATAATTCCAGGTAATACTCTAAGCAGTAAATGTAAGGGATTATACATTGAAAAGTTAATTACTCTAAGAATTCATTTGCAAGAGTGTATCAAATTGTGACTATCATAGAAGTCTTCCTGTGGGGTATTTTATCCATTAGTAACATGTCTGACACTTGACTCAGAATTTTATAGTCACCAGGTCAAATTACAGCATTTGCATCTATAAATTAAGCAGCAATTTTCCCCTAATGTAATCAATACTGCTGGTTAGAACTTGGTACACAGTCAATGGCATGTTTCTAGCACTGACATACATTTCAGAATTAAAATGTTTATCACTTTGAAGTATTCAAAAGAGCGACAGGAATGGAGCAAGAACAATAAAAGGCCAGAGAAGAAGTACACTAAGCCAAGGATAAATTGCACAAAAGAAAAGGTAAAAGCCATTTGTTCATCTGTAATCTGTTCTTAACCTACCTTGAAGATATACTCTAAGCACATCCCATTAGACAAAAAAAAAAATAATCAGTGAACACAATGGGTTAAAGCCCATCTTTAGCCTTAACAGCTTCACTTATATTTTTGTTGCTGATGCCTTGTGGAAAGGGCAGATAATTATTTGTGGGCACACAAAAGGCCATCCTTGTCTAAGGCTGAAGGTTGGACTCAATGATCTTAAATGTCCCTCCCAACCAAAACATCTCTATGAGTCTATGATTTTCTGAAAGTGAGAACTGCAAAAGCTAGGTGATTGGCTAGATAAATTAGAGTCTGGGAGAGAAGTCTGTTGATTTATGATCAGTCTCAATCAGACTCAAACTATATTGATTGTATGAAGAAAGCAGCTTTGGAAATTAGATTAGATGTACCTCTTTTTTGGTGTTATGGTTGCCTCTAAGCTCTTCTTTCATCAAGACGCCCTGTAAAACATCTATAGGTTAGAATGCCATTTCCACTCCACCTTCTGTGTGGACTTCCCTGCAAATCCTGACCTGATTCTAACTTGGACATATGTCTTTGTGGATCAATATACCAAAAGATGTTATCACTACACTACCTAGGGTCACATTTTTTGGTGTGAATTGGTAATTGCATTTTATTCCCATTTACTGTTGTAACTAGGAAAGCATAACAAATGTATGTGTAAGCTAATTTCTTCATATGCACATATGTATCTACTTTGATTCAGGACACTATGATGTATTTTAATGAGAACTAATTAAAAAAAAACAAAACCAACCCAAAACAAACTTCCAAAGCTTATATGGTCTTAAGACAAGGAAATCAATGGGTGTTCAGACAAGAAAATCAATGGGGGTTCTGTCTGAGTGAGATTTATTAGATTGATGCCTGATCACTAAAGCTGTATCAGGTATTTTTCCTTTGCTCTTATTTATTTACAGTTTTTGAAGACTTTGTGTGGTTTGGAACTTGTTCAAGTGCTGCCCTGAAGATGAGACTGAAAAGTGCAGATAACAAAATCTCACTTCAGCTGACTTCATGGGTACTGCAAAAATGCATTCTGCCACCTTCAGTCCTCACTGATCTGCTAGGAGAATGAGATTCACCAGCTTCATGAGCTTTAATAAGAAAAAAAATATTACCAGAGCATCATACATGTCTGTAGAGTCCTTTCTTGCCTCTGTTTTGTCATAACTTGTGTACACTGTCACCTGTAACCTGTGCACTTCAGCACATAGCTGCACAGGATCTTCAGAGTGTGTGGAAACTTCATATCTGCAACTACAACTCTAACATGTGCAAGATGATTTTTCTCTCCTCCCTTGTTTCATTCAAATTGCTTCACACTCACTGTAGATAGGATGCAAAAATATTGTTTGCAATACAAAGCCTAAATTATTTGTTAGAAAATTGAAACAAAGCAGCCTGCCTGAAGTCTCAGTGTAGAATACAAAAACATAGACACTGGCAAAACAAAGCAGAGCACCTCTCTGCCCAGGGCTTTGTATTTGAATGTTATATCAACTTAATGTTGTAGACGAGTTTAATTCCATAAAAAATTTCTCAAGCTCTTAAAGTGTAAATTGTTACTGAAAGAGGAGTAAAGCTAGGAAGATATATACAGGTGACACCCTGAAAACTGTTATCAATTTATGGATTAATCAATCCACTCTTCATAAAAGGAACGCCTTTACAGCAGTTCTGTGTCAGTAAGATTTTTTTTTTATGACAGAATAACAGGCTTGGAGGGGGGAAGCATTTTATCCTAATTATCCTGGTTTTGGAGGCACAGTTTCTACACAGCTACACTTACATAATCTAAAGCTACAGTTGAAGACAACTATCCACTGTTTGTTTTCTGCATTGCAGTTAAGCATACATAATCCCTCCCCCAAATGGCTTACTACCTTGATTTCTCAAGTATCCCACACTGATTTTGCTGCTACAACATTCACCATTATTGGCTAATCAACACTATTGATAACAACATTGCACAGGTTATCTCTTACCTTTCACATGAAGGCACTAGCCAATAGTGAGGACTACCCAATCTTCTGCAGTGGAAGAAAGTGAATATGGTGATAACGAGTCCATGTATGAGAAGGAAAACCAGGTTTGTCAGAGAAATGGCAAACCATGGCAGAAGCTGGGATAAGACATAAGATGAAGCAGAAAGGGAAAACACTACCAAAATGAGTTTTCCAATATAAATTAACAAATGGATGACAGAGCTTAAAAAAAAAAAGCAAGCCAGTTTCTGCAAGTCCTGTGACATTTTAAATAGCCAAATATGGTGCCTGCAGTTATGTTCTGACTTGACAGAATTCTTTGCTCTTTTTTTTTTTTTTTTTTAATATAAGGAGGCAGAATGAGCAAAAAGGGAAAGTAAAGGGCAGGAAAATACAAATAAGGAGTATACAGTGGAGGCGGAAAAAGGGAGCAACTGTGAAATTGAAATACAATAAGTACAAGATGAAAAAACAAATTCTTCAGAGAGAGCAAGCATTTAGAATTATCCATTAGTTGAGCAGATCTAACAGACCTAAGCTTTCTTTCCATGTCTGTCAAGCACACTGAAGCTGTTTGATGACCAAGTCATATGAGAGCAGTATGTGTCACTATGCATTGTACTGAAATACAAAGAATTCTGAATCAGATAAGATTAGACATAGGCTCAGGACACTTCATATGTCACCTATGTCAGCTGAAATGTAGTTGTATGGAGGTCTCTAATCTTAGAGACTATAACCCTAGTAAACTTATTTGACCCATGAAGAGAGGACTGACTTGAGGGTGGCATATGTAAAGGTTTGTTATGGGCTGAAAGTGTAGCAGAAAGGTAGAGCATGCCCTCATAGCTTTCTTTAAACTATATGCTGTCAGTCCCGAAAGGATGGTGAGCAAGCGTGTTCCTAGAAACACAAAGCAGAGGAAACTGTGCAGAGGAAAACTCCAGAACATCTTTGTTCTGCTTTTCCCGCACAAGAAAGATTATCATCCAAAATGATGGTCAGAGGAAAGGTTATGAAATTATCCAAGTTTTAAAAATATATCACATGAAAAACTAAAATTTTTTATCCTAAACTCCAACACAGGGACTTCTCCAGAGGTGATAACTGGTGCTCCACAACACTTTGACTTAACATTCCTGTTATTCAGTGCTTTAAATCTGAAGAAATCACTTTCATTAGCCTGCACTGCCAACTAAATCTTGAAACACTGTAGTTACGATCTCCATAATCAGCTGTTTGAGTCAGAAATTCCCCCAGCACTTCTGTGTCTAGCTTCCCAGTACTCACTCCTTTAAGTGAAGCCGTTTGAGTTACCATACCAAGCAGTTGCTTCAGCAAATGCAATAGTGTTCTTCACAATGCTGCTATTTAGTTTTCACATTTGAAAGCCATTAAACAATATTCATCTTCTATGGCTTAAGAACACATCCTAGCTAGGTCATATATTCACAACCATATGTTGTCAGCATAGTTTCCAAAGCTTGCAAGGTATTCTCTTTTTGATGTGCTATAAAATATGGGTAAATAAATCAATGAATTTCTAGAGCTGGTGACATGGATGACTATCAAGACAGTTAGAAAATGTCATATTTTCACTGCATTTCTACAGAAAACAGTGTCAAAACATCATGGCTGTTTTTAATATGTATAGACTTTGGCACTACTTTAACTGTAATTCGGTGAGCACTTGCTGAGTGGATTATCTTGGTCAGGATGAAAAATCATACTGAATGATGGCAAACATGAGGGTTTTAAAAGGTTGTTTGTTTTGTTTCTTAAACTATTCAAACACTTAGCCTATTCATCTCTGTTAGCATCCTAAAATATTCTTTGCTATTTCATGCACGTCTTTCACCTTATTATAGTTTCAGCTTCCTCTTTCATGCTTCAACTCAGCCAGTAAAAACTGGATTGTGGTATGCTCCCTTTGTAGCTCTTCACTGGCTTTTGTTTTTCAGGTATGCCTGTTTTCACGGACATCTACACAGCATTAGCAAGGGAATTTGCTATGTGTATGCAAGAGTTAGGCTACCCTTAACATGATTCTGAGGCTGTCTGTAAAACAGATAGGAAGATTATTGCTGTCTTCTTTCCTTTTCCATTTTCATTTTTCCTTTCCATTTTTTCCTTTCTAAATCCGGTTTTTGTTCTGCCAGCAGTCTCAGTGGTTAGATTCTTCACTTTCCCATGATGCTTGATTATTGGTTTCATACAGAACATGCTTCACACTTAACAAGTTTAAAAAGAATAAATGAAAATATGCATTCCTAATGTGACCATTGGAGAGGGGTACCTGGATGCCAAACAACCCAGAGAGGAAACTCCTAAGTTTCTTAATGCACACAAAAATGTGCTCTCTTATTTTTCAATGACAGCTTTTACCAGTGCTGAAAGACACTACTTTTCCAAACCTAAGACTTTTATTTTTGTCTAATACTTTAATTATCTGTGGTAGTTTAACGCTGATTGAAATATTCTAATAAGAGAAATTAGACCATTGATTGTAAAAAGAAAATAGTGATAAAGTCTATATCGTTCCTTGGTTTACTAAAATGGATAAAAAGCCAAAGTACAAACAGTTCTTCCCTACTTGCTTCTGAGCATGGAATCTCTTTGCTTCTCCCTCTAATCTCTTCCACTACCCTTGGCTAATAAATAACATGTAAGCCTTACAGGTAGGTTTCTGTCTGAAGAGAGAGAGAGAGGCTGGTATTGGACCCTTCTGGGCTTCTTTTCTTTGCCTGGGAGGGAAGTTTGGATTTATGTATTATTTCTAAATTGTATATAATTGTAAACACATGTAATTATATTGTGTATATATGCTCATAAATTTAGCTTTGCTGTGAACAAAGCTTTAACTTACTCCTAAGTCATCTCAGCTGGTCTGGTAAATTACAATTTCAGGGGAGCAGGGGATGGGGGGACTCCCCAGCCCACTGCATTATCTATTTTCATCACCAATCGTTCATTTACTGCATTGAGGGCTGGAACACCTCTCCTATGAGGAGACACTGAGGGAGTTGGGACTGTTCAGTCTGGAGAGAAGTCTCTGAGGTCACCGTATTGTGGCCTTTCAGTATCTTGAGGGGGGGCTACAAGAAAGCTGGGGAAGGACTTTTTAGGATGTCAGGGCTAGAAGGAATGGAACAAAGCTAGAAATGGGTAGATTCAGATGGGATGTTAGGAAGAAGTTCTTCACCATGAGGGTGGTGAGATCCTGCAACGGGTTGCCCAGGGAGATGGTGGCAGCCCCATCTCTGGAGGTGTTTAAGGCCAGTCTGGATGAGGCTTTAGACAGCCTGATGTAGTGTGAGGTGTCCTTGCCCATGGCAAAGGGTTTGGAACTAGATGATCCTTGTGGTCCCTTCCAGCCATGAATGATTCTATGATTCCCAGAGACCATCTTCTTGAAAAGAAAAGAGAAAAACAACACAGGTCCCTAATCCTGACTAAGACTTATGATTAACACTGTTAACATAAATGCATAATGGATATGCAGACACATGAAAATGGAATAATATTTCACACAGGCAGGAGAGGGAAGATTCTGAGACATGACCATGCAATCCATCCATGCTGAAAACAACAGAAAAAAAATTTTTTAGACATTCAAACAAACTCCAAGACTTCAGTTTGAACTAAGTAGTGTAGAAGAAACTGCTCATGTGCTGGCTGGGGCCACAGGTATATCCTGACATACTGATGGAGAAGCCCTCTGTCACACAGTCCTTTGCAGGCTGGAAGAGCCCTAGACTTAGCGCACAGGATGGATATTACTGAGTTTGGCTTCTAAAAGGAAAAAACCTATTGGTCCTACTGTCTGTTCACTGTAGGCTTTCTGTCAAAGCTGAGCTTGTGGTTACCCTTTGGTTTTCAGATCCTATGTACTTAGACTAATCCACCAAAACTCCAGCACAGACATTTTATACTTCTGTTTGATGATTCAGGCAGCTAATCAGAATCAAGTCTTATATACGTTGCAGGTGTTTAACACTGCAGAGAGTAATGATTTTTAATATTTTTTAAAATTTTCTGATCCAGAGCTGCAAGGTTTCAGGGTCTCCAGTTTCCACTTTCCAAATGATTGCTTAACATCCTACTAAACTGAGTGCCCTGCCATTCATAAAATCATAGAATCATAGAACCAGTCAGGATTGGAAGGGAACAGAAGGATCATCTAGTTTCAAACCCCCTGCCATGGGCATGGACACCTCACACTAGATCAGGTTGTCTACAGCCTCATCCAGCCTGGCCTTAAACACCTCCAGGGATGGGGTTTCCACGGCCTTCCTTGAGTAACCTGTTCCACAGTTTCACCTCCCTAATGGTGAAGAACTTCTTCCTAACATCCAGTCTGAATCTACCCATTTCTAGCTTTGTTCCATTCCCCTAGTCCTATCACTACCTGACATCCTAAAAAATCCCTCCCCAGCTTTCTTGGAGGCCCCCTTAAGATACTGAAAGGCCACAATAAGGTGACCTCAGAGCCTTCTCATCTCCAAAATGAACAGCCCCAACACCCTTGACGTGCGAAATGAACTCCAAAACTCACAGAGAGTTCTGCAGTAGGTATGTTTATTGCAGCGCTGGGTGCAGGCAGGATCACTCCATCAATCCTGCACACCACAAAGAAAGTTACACTCACTTTTATACTGATTCTTGAGGTCTTCTATCTTCCCCCCTGGTGATTTTTCAATTAAATGTCTTTTCAGTGAATGTCAGTCTTCACCTTTGCTGTGATGTCGTGAAGGGATTTGTAGGCTCCTTAATTTATGTATCAGCAGAATGCTCTGCCTATTGTCTGTTATGTTCTCTTTGGATTGTTTTGGTCAGAACACATTCCAGCGGCGTGCCACAAATACCCTTTCTTTCTGGCTTTTTCTTAGAGTTCATTAACATAGGTATTTTCTCACTCTTCATCCCAGTTCCAGCCCCTCTAATGGTCTTGACAGACCAGAAGATGTCCCTGACAGGCCCCTCTCAAGCTGGGATATCACCGCCTCTCGCCATCTCCCCCCCTTGAGCCCTGGCAGGCCTGTGCTCCTATCACAAGTCTGGCTCCTACTGACATTCTCAAAAATGTGCAACTCTCTAATTTTTCCTGTATCACCCTCACTGTCTCTTCATCAGAGACATGCTCCAGACAGCTGATCATTCTCATGGCCCTTCTCCAGACACACTCCAGTACATTGATCCTTCTTGTAACAGTGGCTCCAGAGCTGGACGGAGTACTCCAGGTGGGGTCACAGCAAGTGCAGAGTAGATGAGGACAATTACTTCCCTCGCCCTGCTGCCCACATTTTTCATGGTGCAGCCCAGGCTCTGGTTGGCTCTCTGGGCTACAAGAGCACACTGACAGCTCATATTGAGCTTCTTGTCCACCAGCACCTCCACGTCCCTCTCCTCAAGGCTGCTCTCAAGCCAGTCACTGTGCAGCCTATATTGATGTTTGGGATTGCCTTGACCCAGATGCAAGACCTTGCACTTGGTCTTGTGGAAAGTCCTGAGGCTGGCCTGGGCCCACTTCTGCAGCCTGTCAAGGTCCCTCTGGATGGATCCCTTCCCTCCAGCTGTCAGCCACAACACACAGCTCGATGTTGTCAGCAAACTTACTGAGGGTGCACTCAGTGCCACTGTCCATGGCACCATCAAGGGTGTTAACCAAGACTGGGCCCAGGAGTGATTCCTGAGGGACTTCACTTGTCACTGGCCTCCACTGGGACATGAAGCCACTGAAAGCCACTCTCTGGGTGCAGCCATCAAGCCAGTTCTTTATCCACCTAGTGGTTCATCCATCAAACCCATGTTTCACCAGTTTGGAGATCAGAATGTCCTGTGGAACAGTGTCAAAGGCTTCTCAGTTATTTTGTGGGCAATCACAGCACATATTCACTGGATGGCTCATCTACCATGAACTCCAGACTCAGAATTTTTCAGAGAGAAGTGTGAAACAGGAATGTACATGACAGTAGAACTCTAAATTAAGCTACATTAAGATGATTATACAAAGTAACCTAGATAAGGACATGGCCTGCTACAAATCACACTGCAATCTAACAAGCAGTTCTCTAGACTAGCAAAGCAATGGTCTAGTTCACAGGGATTGGGTTGCTGTTTTGCATTTTTTTCAGCTATAGAAATTGATCCTCTCTTTTTCATCAGCTTGATCCTCTGAGAATAATTCTGTGCTGGCATATTGCTATTCCATAATTCTGACAAATTCTATGTAATTAGTTTTTAATGTCTTCATTCATTCTAAATCTTTAATCAGCATTGATGGATTTCTTTGAATTCTTTCCATCTTTCTAGTGCCATCTTTCAGCTTGTCCAAGATTCAAACCTACTTTCAGCACTGCAAAACAAAAGGACAATTTCCTTCTGAAATCTGTTTAATAATAGAGCATGGTCCAGCAGGGAAGATGTTAGATTGGGTATACTGATAATCAGAACATGGGCTTTAACTTATATTTGAATTCTGATGCATAAACTCCATAATTAGAGAACATGGAGCTTTTCCAGGCTTTAAACTAATTTAACACTGATAAAGAACATTTGCAAGGTAGAAAGGCTAGCATTGCTTAGTAAGAACATAGCTGATGCATTCAAATGTTCCATTTACACCAACCACAGAATTACAGAAACATTCCAGTTGGAAAAGACCCTCAGGATCAAGTCCAACTCTTATCCCTACTGTCCCGGTATGGGGTGACAAACACCCTAGAATTGGTCCAATCCCTGGGCTCTCTCCTCCCCCTACCGTCCAAGGTCCAGTATGGGTTGAGGGGCAGGGGCACCCGATGTGGCCCTGGGAGCCAGGGAGACCTCGGGCGGCACGTATGCGTGGAGTTTTTTGAATCAATTGGTCAGCTAGAGAATGCTGAATACCTATTGGACAGTTTCACGCGCCCCCGTAGGGTATTTAGGCAGGGATCAGCAGCCGTTAGGCGCTCTTCCTCCGCTCTTCCTCACTCTCCTCATTCACCGTCGTCTCCCACCGTGGCTGTGAAGAGCCCAGCCACATGCACAGCAACAGGCAGCAGGCAGCGAAGCATAGCAACAGACAGAGAAGCGGCAAGGCTGACCCCCTTCTCTCTCTCTCTCTCTCTATTTCCCTATTCCGGGCTAAGTCAGTTTTTTTTCCTTTCTTCCCCCACCCCCCCTCAGGTTCGGGAAGGAGTGTGTTTTCCCCCTCGTGCCTTGCGGGCATTTTATAGGCACGGTCCGGATCTATTTTGTATGTAACCTCTCTGTTTCCTAAGTTCTGATTGTTAAATTGTTGCACCTGGCGTTTGAGCAACATGTGAGTTTGTTTCTGCTGACCAGAACGCAAAGGAACCTCGGGGGGGCACTAGGACCCTCCTCCTGGCAGGATATCGAACCTAATTAAACATTATCCTGTCACACCTACTCTACAAAGTTCAGCCTAAACCACATCCCCAAGCACCAAACAACCTTTAAGCACATCCAGGGTTGGTGACTCCACCACCTCCCTAGGCAGCCCATTCCAATGTCTGACCACTCTTGCTGGGAAAAACGTTTCCTAATGTCCAGTCTAAACCTAACCAGTTGCAGCTTGAGGCCATTTCTCCTTGTTTTGTCACTAGTTGCCTGTGAGAAGAGACCAGCAGCAACCTCTCCACAATCTCATTTCAACAGCCATGAGGTCTCCCCTCAGCCTCCTCTCTTTCAAACCAACCAGCCACAGCTCCTTCAGTTGCTCCTCAGAAGATTTACTCTCCAGGCCCTTCCCCGGATTCCTTGCCCTCCTCTGCACAGGCTCCAGCTCCTCCACATCTCCCTTGTGATGAGATGCCCAAAACTGAACACAATATTTGAGATGTGGCCTCACCAGAGCAGGGTACAAGGGTAAATAGTAAGAAGCAAAGGTTACCAGCAGTGCCTCAGTACATAATGCTGTTTTGCATACAAGACTTCTGTAAACTGAATGTTAATTCCCTTTTACACAGCTAGCTTTCACATGAACACAGATTCTTAAAGCAATCAGCTGGAGGCCTGCCTAATATGAAAAATGACCACATGCTTCCATACCAACTGCTAATCTGTTCTGCATCCCTTATATCTCATCTTCTTCTGAAGTCTTTAATAACATACCTTCAGAAATACAGCCATGTTCTGCAGGGAGCTGACTAAAGCAGTGGGTCAGGTGAATTCCAAGGGGAAATGTGTCAGTTGAGGCAGAGCAGCATTGCCAGTTGGCTGTCATTAATTTGAATTTTATGTTAATATTTGCAGCAGGAGGGTTTGTCTCACAAATATCAACAAAAGAAATGGACAGGCACTGAATGAGTATCTAGGAAGTTGCAATGCTGGAGATAAGAGTTAGGTACAGTCCTGGGACCTGAGACAATCACCAAAACACAGTAGTTGGTACAACAGGACTGGTGGGTCACTACAGCCTTCCCTCTGCAGCTATGACCCTTCCTTTCCCACTTGTCCTGGCAACATCAAGGGGAAGAAGATGTGTAGCAAGATGACAGCCATGCTACAGAGGGAAACAAGTGACAGAAAAATGGGAACTCCAAAGTATCTTCCTTTGTCCTGATGGAACTGTCAGGATGTGGAGTGCTAAGGGGGTTTTCAGAGAGGCAAGAGCTTGCTTTCTTCTTGTTCAGGGAAAGAGTGATTGCCCATTGGAATGGGGGGCCTGGGGAGGCGGTGGAGTCACCATCCCTGGAGGTGTTTAAGAGGAGGCTGAATGAGGCACTTAGTGCAATGGTTTAGTTAATTAGAAGGGTTAGGTGATAGATTGGACTCGATGATCCTAGAGGTGTTTTCCAGCCTGATTAGTCCTGTGATTCTTTCCTCTGCTAACCGCGTCACTGGAGCAAGCATTGCATTGTTGATCTGAGTGCTTGTGAACTGAATACAAGACCTCTTTGATGTTCGTATAGTCGCAGGTATCCGTGGATATCTACCTTACCAGGATAATCTGCCTTTCCTTTCTGTAATCCCAGTTGAGCAAACCACTCTTCCCGATAATGGCAAGCATTAAGTATATATATAAGTCTTGTTGAATTTAATGTTAAGTATACTATTAAATTCCTTGCTGAAACTAGATGTAAGCATTCCTGGCTGACTGAGGCCACAGAGAGGGGTGCAGGAACAAGCTGCAGACACAATCCAGGAGATGTCTTTTCCCTTTATCTGCAAATTAATGCAATGCTTCAAGCCAGTTTGCAGCTTTCCAAAGGAGAGAGAATTATATTTTGTACCTGCAATATGGCTAATATTTTTTCAAGGAATGTGTGCAAGATTAAATTTGAACTAAAACAAAGGCACTGTGACATTTGGGAAGGAAGGTAATTCTTACTTTTGTTAAAAACTCAACAGCCATAGATCAATCTCCTCTAAAACAGTTAAGAAAAAATTCTGAAATGATTCCACATAAATGCAGTAAGTGAAGCTAATTAAAATGACAGCTGCAACTTGCTTTTCCACACATGAACCCGACTTGTCTCAGGCTTTGGAATGGATGTCTTGTAGTATCTGCCTAATCATGTAAAAGTGACTAAACATCTTCATCATAGTAAAACACTGCTGAAACACCACCACCCCACCAATCTTTTTTACTTATGAGAGTAACCATAGCATCTATTATTTAAGAAAATGAATAAAACATAAAGCTTATTTAAGTGACATAGGGACACTCAAGTGAAAAGATGACCAGCATAAGAAAAATGAACATCATAGCAATGGTTTATTAACTCCCTTGCTCTTTGCTGAACATCACTCAAAACTTCCCATTACTAACTCATAATTTTTCATGTAGTTATGCCAAAATCTAGAACAACAAATGCTTCCATTTCCCTTGTTCCATTTTTAACACTATTTCTTTAAAACAGATGTATGATCTCTCATTTCTGATACATGTTCCCATTACATCACACTGGTGACCCTGGTGAAGCTCACTTTCTTCACAAGCATGCAAGTAGGTGTAATCAACACATCAAATGCACTTCATAAGCTCTGTGGATTCATACTATTTATATTTATTACTGTGGAACACAAATATAGATTATTACTAAGATTCACCTAAATATAGAAACTATGCATGTACCTTTTTTAGTAAGGTGAAGCAATTTCCAAAGACCATTTATATACAGTGTACGAAAACTGCATTTGTTTTATTAAAGAATTTCATTCATGTTCTTTTCTCCAGAGCAGTTGAAGAGAATGCTTTATGACACAGAGAAAAGGTGGATTTTGCTTTTTTCCTTTTTACAGGCAATTAGTATTTTTAATTAGATATATGGCCTTTACAATTTTCTTCCCATTCCCCACACATGCCCCAGCTGTACGTAATTACTTTCTCCTGCAGCAGCTCATCTTTTGTCCTTGACCATTCACAGCTACGAATTGCAACAGGAATAGTATAAGCATCAAGTATGCAAAATGTAGGGGATTTTTGCTTGTGAAATTGATTTGATTCTTCACTATGGAGTTGAGGTGGTGCACTCCTTCTACACTAGTCATACATGAGGCATTTTTTCAGCATGGTAAGAGGGAGGTGCTTATTCATACTTTTCCCCATATCTTCTCAATAATTAAAGATATAATAATAATGACAATAAAAATAATAGTAATAGATGGTACCTTAGCTATTGAAAGAGTTTAATGAAACATAATTTAGGGTCTACCAAAAAACCTCTAACACAACAATCCACAACATAACCCTGGAATCTTCATGTGCTAGCTTGCTTTTTCTTTCTTTATATTCACTGGGATGAACATAGAAATACATTGCTCAAAGTACATATTGGACAATTCATCTTTTTAAAAAAAAAAAAAAGAAAGAGAGAGAGAGAGGATTTTTTATTATCAAACTTTCAGGAAGCATAACTTTGCAAATCTCTGCCAAGACACATAGCATTTCCATCAGTTCATGCAAAATGAAGGCAAGTAAGCTATGTGTTACAAGAAGAAAAAAAAAGAAAGGTGGGAAGGAAGATTTTAATCAGTAAAACCTGAGATTACAAAAGGCACAGGAAAAAAAAGTCTCAAGTAAATTACAGAGTTCCTGGAAATGAAACAGATATTGGAATTTCTTCATAGGCATCCATCAAGCATCAGTTTCTTAAAGGCACCATAAGGCATCCAGAAGAAGCCATGCAAGTAAGAGCAAGGAAATCTAGTAATGAGTCATTGTTTAACTGCCTGTAAGAAGGGATACATGTCCATGCTTGAGAAGAAGTAAACATCAGCATTTGCATCTCCTAGCCTGAAGGTAAGCAGCAGCTTTCCAAAGTAAGAAAGCCATCCTACTGGCAGAACTTGCAACTTGTCCTTACAGTGCTAGAGCCCAAAGTGGCAGTGTCACCCTCAGGGAGTGCTCCCTGCATCCCAGAGAGGAGGCAGGTGGTCAGCATGCAGCAAACACCTGCTTGAGGCCCAGGTGCCTTTTGAAGCAGGTGACTTGAACGTCTTAGGGAGCAGGAGGGATATTGTCTCCAACACAACTCACCACCGATTTTCCAGAAGCCAGGCTTGTTAGAAAATATCTCAAACTAATTATTAAGCCACCCTAAAGCTTCCTCTTTTGGGGGAAAGTCTGAGTGACCCTAGTGCAGAACATGTTCTCTGATCAGCAAGTGCTGGGTAAAATTTTGATCCAAGAACTGGGGGGAAGAAAGATAAAGCCCATTTTGTTAAAAATCAGCTTAGTCCTGTATTTTAATACAGCCAACAGTTATTTCCTTTAAAAATATGTGGCTATCTGGCTAACAGATTTTGCAATGTATAATGCTTGTAACTATAAAACCAGCTTCATGATCCACCAAGAGATACAACAACAAAGCTGCAAGCTTACTGATTACAAATAAGGTTCCCAAGCAAATCTGTCCCAGTCTAAGTATTTTGCCATTAAAAATTTAGTGGAAAAGTCAGAATCCTCAGGCACTATCTTCTTCCTCTTTTGAGTCAACAGAGTTCTTTAAAATTATTCTAATAACCTGCAGGTTTGTGGGGTTTTGTTTGTTTTTGTGTCTCTGTGTGTGTTTTCCCAATGATTCTAAATACAGAAAGAGAGGGAAAGTGGTCTGTAAACCACCACAGCATACATCACAAGCTCCACTACACAAGCCACAACAAATCAGGCAAAATTTGAAAGAAGTCTCAGCATCATGAGAAAGTTTGAAAGCCTAATTTAGGAGCTGCTCTTTTTGTTCTGAAATCACCATGGGAGGCAGCCTGTTCCAGAAAGATAAAGCAAACCATATTACTTCTACTCAGTGTTTATTTGGTGTGAATAGGAAAAGCAGAAAACCTCAATATGGAGAGGCCAACACTAAGAATGTCATCATTTTAGCAAACTTCAACCACCTCACATTTTAGAATTTTATACTCAAATTTTTCTTAAATTTCATGGAAAGAGGGAAGTTGAGTGACTCCACCATTTTGAGAAGTCCCGTTCTTTCTGTTTTCCAGAGATGCTAGACAACAAACAGAGACTAGAAACTCAAGTTTTACACAGCTAAACTTAGGTTAGCTATATCTCCACCTAAGCAGAATCACAGAAATGTTAGGACTGGAAACAACCTTAAGGATCATCCAGTACCAATCCCCATGCCATGGGCAGGGACACCTCACACTATATCAGATTGCTCACGACAACACCCAGCCTGGCCTTAAAAACCTCCAAGGATGAGGCTTCCACCACCTTCCTGGGCAACCTGTTCCACAGTCTTACCACTCTCATGGTGAAGAACGTCTTCCTAACATCCAGTCTGAATCTACCGATTTCTAACTGTGCTCCACTCTGGCCCCCCAACCCCCACCACCCTAGTCCTATCACTACCTGACACCCATTGGCTGTCAATGGGTCTATGCCCAAGTGGAGATCAGTGACAAGCAGAGCACCCTCAGCAAGTTTGCTGATGACACCAAGCTGTGTGGTGCAGCAGACATGCTGGAGGGCAGGGATGCCATCCAGAGGGACCTGGACAGGCTGGAGAGGTGGGCACAAGCCAACATCAGGAAGTTCAACAAGGCCAAGTGCAGGGTCCTGCATCTGAGTCAAGGCAATCCCAAGCACAGATACAGGCTGGACAGTGACTGGCTGGAAAGCAGTCCTGCGGAGAGGGACTTGGGGGTGCTGGTGGACGAGAAGCTCAGCATGAACCAGCAGTGTGCACTTGGAGCCCAGAAAGCCAACCAGATACTGGGCTGCATCAGGAGAAGTGTGTCCAGCAGGTCAATGGAGGTGATTTTCCCCCTCTACTCTGCCCTGGTGAGACCCCACCTGGAGTACTGCATCCAGTTTTGGAGACCGTATTACAAGAGGGATGTGGACATGCTGGAGCATGTCCAGAGAAGGGCCACAAGGATGATCAGAGGGCTGGAGCACCTCTCCTATGAGGACAGACTGAAAGAGTTGGGGCTGTTCAGTTTGGAGACCTTATTGTGGCCTTCCAGTATTTGAAGGGGGACTACAGAAAAGCTGGGGAGAGACTTTTTAGGCTCTCAGGTAGTGACAGGAGCAAAGCTGGAGGTGGGGAGATTCAGACTGGATGTGAGAAGGAAGATCTTCAGCATGAGTGGTGAGGCCCTGGAACGGGTTGCCCAGGGTGGTGGTTGGGGCCACTTCCCTGGAGGTGTTTAAGGCCAGGCTGGATGAGGCTCTGTCCAGCCTAATCTAGGGTAGGGTGTCCCTGCCCATGGCAGGGGGGGTTGGAACTTGATGATCCTTGTGGTCCCTTCCAACCCTGATTGATTCTGTGATTCTGTAACAAGTCCCTCCCCAGCTTCAGACACTGAAAGGCCACAATAAGGTCTCCTTGGAGCATTCTCTTCTCCAAACTGAACAGCCCCAACTCTCTGAGTCTGTCTCCTCAGCAGAGGTGCTGCAGCATGCTGGTAGTCCTCGTGGCCCTTCTCTGGACACATTCCAGCATATCCACATCCTTCTTTTAATAGGGCCTCCAAAACTGCATCCAGTAATCCAGGTGGGGTTTCCCCAGAGTAGATTAGAGTGCAATAATAAACAAAGAAACTCAAAGTTCAAGAGGACTGCTCCACAGTGCACTAAAAAGCCCACTGATCAACCAGATGCAGCTACAAAAATTAATGTTATAACAGAATCAGATTTAATTAAAGAGATTGCAACTACTATTGATAATATTCTGAAATTTCCCATTTTTAATGTTAATTTTTAGTGTGTAACTATTTTAATCTATCAATAAGCTTCTATCACAGGAGGAAAAAAGAGAAACCAAGCAAATTTACCACACTTGCAGTCTTGGATGCTACAGGGAAGAAAATCTCTAGAGGCACCTTATTACCAAAGCTCAGAGAAAGAGATTATTGCTACTATAAAAAAGGTCTTCAGAAAAAAATGTCAAATTACATATAATTCTTTGTAAGGAGATAACAGTGTGTGTCAAAATTGCCATCAGTTCATGTATTACTTATGACAACAATAGCATTCTATTTTCTTTCTTTTTCCCTGAAATGCTCAATTTTCGGTATTTCTCTAATCCACTAAGAAGGACTTCTTATTTAATTGAATTAGCTCTGTAAATACCAGTTTCTGTCACTTCAGTAAAGAACACACTGAGTCAAATAATACAAACAAAATAACTCATTATCTCATTTGTGAAAAAAAACTTCTTTATAATATTCACACTGAGAAGAGCTTAGGATAGCTGCTAATAGGTGAATATTTCCCCCTTTGTTTTTTCCTTTCAATTTGCAAGCATATATTGCTGTGTCAACAACATTGTCCAATTTACAAAGAAAATCTCCGCTAGTACTAGAATCATAGGAACATAAAATCATAGAATCGTAGATTCATAGAATCATAGAATCAGTCAGGGTTGGAAGGGACCACAAGGGTCATCCAGTTCCAAACTCCCTGCCATTGGCAGGGACACCTCACACTGCATCAAGCTGTCTAGAGCCTCATTCAGCCTGGCCTTAAACACCACCATGGCTGCGGCTTCCATCATCTCCCTGGGCAACTTGCTGCAAGATCTCACCACCCTCATGGTGAAGAACTTCTTCCTAATATCCAGTCTGAATCTACCCATTTCTAGCTCTGCTCCATTCCCCCTAGTCCTGACATCCTAAAAAGTTCCTCCCCAGCTTTCATGTAGGCCCCCTCAAAATACTGAAAGGCTACAAATAAGGTGACCTCAGAGCCTTCTCATCTCCAAACTGAACAGCCCCAATGCCCTCAGTCTCTTCATAGAAGAGGTGCTCCAGCCCTCTGATCATTCTCATGGCCCTTCTCCAAACACACTCCAGCACATCGATCCTTCTTGTAACAGTGGCTCCAGAACTGGACACAGTACTCCAGGTGGGGTCACACCAGTGCAGAGTAGAGGAGGAGGATCAACTCCCTCACCCTGCTGCCCACACTTGTTTTGGTGCAACACAGGCTCTGATTGACTTTCTGGGCTGCAACAGCACACTGAATACTGACAGGAAAGCTATAATGTATATCAATTAATTTTCCAGGGAGTTTGTTGTGGTGGTTACGGTGGAGATGGCTGGGTGAGGCTCTCAGAAATTTGGTGTTTTGGGCAAAGACTTCCTGTTATTCTGGAAGAGAAACCTACAAATAAATGTCACAATTTTCAATTGCAACCATGGGTGCACTGTGGTTCTAACGCTGTACTTAGACTTATAGTATCATAGAATCAGCCAGATTGGAAGAGGTCTCCAAGATCATCCTGCCCAATCTATCACCCAGCCCTATCCAGTCAACTAGACTATGGCACTAGGTGCCTCATCCAGTCTTTTCTTGAACACCTCCAGGGATGGTGGCTTCACCACCTCCCTGGGTTACCCATTCCAATTGCAAATCACTCTCTCTTTGAAGAACTTCTTCCTAACATCCAGCCTAGAACTCCTGTGTCCCCTCATTCTGTTGCTGGTTGCCAGGGGGAAGAGACCAACCCCCACCTGGCCACAACCTCCCTTCATGTAGTTGCAGACAGCAATGAGGTCACCCCTAAGCCTCCTCTTCTCCAGGCTAAACAACGCCAGCTTTGTCACCCTTCTCTGAACATGTACCAGTACCTAAGCATCTCTCTTGAACTGAAGGGCCCAGAGCTGGACACAGTACTCAAGGTGCAACCTGACCAGCACCAAGTACAGGGGAAGAACAACTTTCCTTGTCCTGCTGGCCACACTATTCCTGATACAGGCCAGGATGCCATTAGCTCTCCTGGGCACACTGATGGCTCATGTTCAGCCTACTGTCTACCAGCACCCTCAGGTCTCTTTCTGCCTGGCTGCTCTCCAGCCACTCTGTCCCCAGCCTGTATCGCTGCTTGAGGTTGTTGTGACCAAAGTGCAGAATCCTGCACTTAGCCTTGTTAAATCTCATCCACTGGCCTCTGCCCACCCTTCCAGCCTGTCTAAGTGCCTCTTCAGAGCCCTCCTACCCTCCAAGAGATGGACACCTTCTCCTAACTTGGTGTCATCTGCAAACTTACTGATGATGGACTCAGTCCCCTCGTCCAGATCATCAATAAAGATATTGAACAGGGTCGGGCCCAGCACTGATCCCTCGGGCACACCACTAGTGACTGGTTGCCAGCTGGATGTGGCACCATTCACCACCACTCTCTGTGCCTGGCCCTCCAGCCAATTATTGACCCATTTCAGAGTGAATCTGTCCAAGCCAAGAGCTGCCAGCTTTGCCACCTCTCTTTCCACCTCTTTTTTTACTTCTTTTTGTACCTCTTGTGCCTAAAAATAAATTGCAGGAGAAAGCTCACAACATTTGAATTTGCTGCTGAGAACTTTTAAGGACACCTACACTATACTTACTGATGTAGGAGCTTTTGTACTGCCAGTACAGGCAGACCAGACAGCGAATTTGCTACCAGCTGCATATGAGCCAAAGGCCAGCATGCTCTATTTCTTTAAAATGTTTTTCAAAAGTGACAGACATAAAGAATAGCTAATATTTCAAAGCCCTAGATAACTACAAAATTGATGGAGAAAAAGATAATTGCTAGGAGTATGTTATCAGCCAAACTGCATTAGGGCTAGAAAATACACAAACATTGTCTGCATTCATCAGGCCATGCACTAATGAGATTGACTCTTGCAGTTGCAGTTGATAGGGGAGCAGAGTAGCTCTCTAATTAGGTTTACACACTAGGGGCTTAGATTGTCTTCTCAGCACTAACCATAATCTGCTGCAGAGACAGAAAATGAGATGTCAGAACCAAAACAATAATAAGTCAGGAGCAGCATTTTCATCACTTCCCTTCATCCATCTCTTCACTAAGGGTAGCTACTTTACTTCAACATTTTTGCAACCCTTGAAATATCAAAGGTAAAGCCTTAGGTAAGTCAGATGTGTATCACTAACAGCAGTCATCTACCTGATAAGTAGATCACTGGAAGCAAAACATGCTGGAGGGAAGGGATGCCATCCACGGGGACCTTGCCAATCTCATGAAGTTCATCAAAACAAAGTGCAAGGTCCTGCACCTGGGCCAGAGCAATCCCAAGCACAGATACAGGCTGAGTGGAGAATGTATAGAGAGCAGTTCTGAGGATCTGGGGGCACTGAGAAACTCAACATGAGCTGGTAATTCACACTTGAGTTGGTAGGGATCTGCGAAGATCATCTAGTCCAAGCCCCCTGCAGTCAGCAGGGACATCCTCAACTACAGCAGGTTGCCCAGAGTCCTGCCAGGACTCACCTTGAATAGTTCCAGGGATGGGGTCTCAACCACCTGCCTGGGCAACCTGCTCCAGTGCTTGAACACCCTCATGGTGAAGAACTTCTTGCTAACATCCAACCTAAACCTACTCTTCTCTAATTTCAAACCACTGCACCTTGACTTATTACTAAAGGCCTTTGTAAGGCCTGCAGCCTTCTTGGAGCACCCTTCAGATACTGGAAGGGCAACATTATGTCTTCCCACAGCCTTCTCTTCTTCAGCCTGGACAACAACAGCTCCCTTTACTTGTCTTTGTAGCAGAAGTGTTTCAGCCCCCTGATCATTTTTAAGGCCCTCCTCTGGACCTGCTCCATCATGCCCATGTCCTTCCTGTATTGAGGGCTCCAGAGCTGGACACAGCACTCCAGGTGAGGTCTCAACAGAGTAGATTAGAGTGGCAAAATCCCCTCTCTGGATCTGCTGATTTTGATGCAGCCCAGGATGTGAGCAGCCTTCCTGGCTGCAAACACACACTCTCTGCTCATGTCCAGCTTCTTGTCCATCAGCACCCCCAAATCCTTAATAAGGTCTTAATAAACTCCTACATATAAAAAAATTAATGGTGACTGCAGTGTGTGCGAGATACAACAAAAGCAAGTCTCAAGACAGGATGTAAATGGCCAAACCTATGGTCAAGTATGAAGTGCACAGCACACATGATCTGATACAAACTTATTTTCACTTTCCATGGTATTACCTAATAACTAAATTGGAAGCTTATAGAGAATGAAGAAAGTTATACAGAAAAAAATGGTTACAGAAGCTCAGGATTTGCTGGAAAATCAGCTTTTCTTACTCTTTGTGCCATAAAGCTCCTTCTCTGCTGTAAGTCCTGTCAGATAAACCTCACCCTTTGCATATTGCATGTTCTGGATGCACATCTTAAAGTCCAGTCTGCAGAAGCGTTCAGCTGGTACAGCTGCAGTGGAAGAGAACGTAACTCTGATCTGGATGAAGGGATTGAGTCCTCCATCAGTGAGTTTGCAGAAAACACCAAGCTGGAAGCATGTGTCAATCTGTTAGAGGGCAGGTGGGCTCTTCAGAGTGACTTGGAAAGGCTGGACAGATGAGCACAGTCCAATGCCATGAGTTTTAGCAAGTCCAAACGTGGGGTTATGCACTTTATCCACAACAACCTCAAACAGCACTACAGGTTGGGGACAGAGTGGCTGAAGAGCAGACAGGCAGAAAGGAACCTGGGTGGTACTGATTGACAACAGCTGAACATGATAGTGTTTAATAAGTCTTTAAGGTTTAAAATATTGACATCCTGCATTAAGGACTCAAGGTTTAAGTATATTTGAGTTATTACTCAAGTATACTTGAGTAATCAAATCTGGGCCCCGAAAAGCAAGCTTAACATTCTTAATCATGAAAGTCATGTAGCAAACCTCCTCCATATGCTACAAATAATTTTCTCACTGTTTGTTAGTTAGCTGCAATACATTTCATGAGTTTTCACATTTCAGACATATGTACTGCAGCATGCAGATTTAACAAGGCTAAGTGCAGGATTCTGCACTTTGGTCACAACAACCTCAAGCAGCGATACAGGCTGGGGACAGAGTGGCTGGAGAGCAGCCAGGCAGAAAGGGACCTGAGGGTGCTGGTAGATAGTAGGCTGAACATGAGCCATCAGTGTGCCCAGGAGAGCTAATGGCATCCTGGCCTGTATCAGGAATAGTGTGGCCAGCAGGACAAGGGAAGTTGTTCTTCCCCTGTACTCGGCACTGGTCAGGCCACATCTTGAGTACTGTGAAGGTTTAAGCCCCCTGGGACCCCCTGTCTTTTCCCAAGGAATGGTTTCACCCTTTTCCCAGGTTGCATGGTTAGACACTCCCACTTCCTGCTAGGATTTTGGGACTATAAGAGGGGGAACCCAGTCCCCCCCCTTTTTTCTCCTCTTCTGCTTCTTCTCCTCTTCCCCTCGTGCCGGCAGGTCGAGCACCTGCTGGCGCTCTGTGCTGCTGCAGCACGTGTCTCCCTGCCGCCCTGTGTTCCAGCACCNCTTTTCCCTTATTCCCCATATCCCACAGCTTGTTTCCCTTTCTCCCACCTGCTGTAAAAAATCCCTTTCCCTCTTACTTGTTGTTAAAGTTTACCCTTTTTACTTCCAAATTGTTTTGAGTCTTTATTGGGCTTTTGGGCTCAGGATGGGGGCAGCTAGCCTCAACCCAATACAAGTACTGTGTCCAGTTCTGGGCCCCTCAATTCAAGAGGTAATGGAACATGTCCAGAGAAGGGCAATGAAGCTGGTGAGAGGCCTAGAGCATAGCTCTGTGAGAAGAGGCTGAGTGAGCTGGGGGTGTTCAGCCTGGAGAAGAGGAGGCTCAGGGGTGACCTCATTGCTGTCTACAACTATCTAAAGGGAGGTTGTAGCCAGGTGGAGGTTGTTCTCTTCTCCCAGGCAATCAGGCACAGAACAAGGGGACACAGTCTCAATGTGTGCCGGGGAGGTCTTTGACATATTTGGAATGTCCCTCTGTGTTCTGGGATTTACAACATTTCATACTCTAGAGGAGCTAATAAATTGCCATAAATTCATTGCTTTTTCTTTGTTAAGAAATGATCAGCATAAATATCCTGTGTCAGCAATAATGTACATTCATGACTACACGTATAAATAAATGTATATGTCTAAATGTGTTTATGTTGCAGTTGCTTTTGGGCAACAAGATACCAAAGACATGGATATCTCTTCCTAATTATTGTCTGGAAATCTGAACAGCCACCTAAGACTCTTTGACTATCTAATCCTTTAAGCAGTGACACATTTGCACTGTAAATCCTGACACCATGAGTTTTCAAAATGCATGCTGCAGTTCCTAGTTTATGAGTTAACGAAAACGAAACCTTGTCCATAAAAAAAGCTTCCCAAGACACCATTATTGAAATGAGCTGAACTTGCTTTAATTTATACTCCTTTTGAGAAATCTTCTCAAACCTTGAATCATCACAGAAGTCCTTTCTGTCAATGCTGCCCACTCTACACTCCCAAATGCTGATCATAAAGGCATAAGGTGATGTGATACATGGAGATTGTGTATTTGTACATTCGTAAACTGAATATTTGAGGTAACAGTGTATTAGTGAAAATCACTTACTTGGGAGAAAAGTATCCCTTGAAGAAGTAGGTGTAAATACAGAAAAATATCTCAACTGGAGTGAGAAACTGCAAGATTAAGAGCTACCATATACCACCAGGTATGTTTCAGCAATAAATAAGATACTTCTTGCACTGGACAGTTTGTTAGATCTCAAAAAAGCAGAAAGTAAATAGAAAAGTCGGGAAGCTGAACAACACAATTACCATGTTTTACTTGTGTGTTGGGGTTTGGTTGCCTTTTCATTTGTTTGTGGGTTTGTTTTTGTTTGGTTGTCTTTCATTTCAATTCTACAACATGCTCACTCTGATCTCCATTCTAAAAGTTACTTCTAAAAAATATGTATTCCATTAACATTTGTCTTTTGTCCTCATTCTCTAGGCTTTCATTGTAGAAAGCCCAAGAACATCAGTATCAAAACTCTGGATAATTTGGGATGTTGACATAAAAGTCAAAGCAAAATCTAAGCCCTGTTTTCATTCAGATGCTCAATCAGTAAATAAGAGATGAAAAATTGATCTGTCAAACTGATTTCAGCTGTTTTTTCTTCAAAATTAATATGTGTCTTTTCTTATTTTGCTGCAAAATGTCAGTCCGAAACTTAGGGAGTCCACTAAGATGACTTGGAACTAATATGAACTGTTATGGCAATACCAATTTAAACTCTTGGTCAAAATCCAAACCATATCCACACATAGTTTCAGCATCTACAAAATATCAGCTTAACTTGCTACTCACTGCAAAGTTTCATCTATAAGCAGTGTGAGGGTCTTGGCTATCAGCCCATCCTAGAATGCAGCATTTCACTTTCAGAAACTTGTAATCCCAAAATCTGTTTGACACAACTTCCTTGTCCTCTGAATCCAAACCAATATCCTGTATTTCTTGGAGATTTGAGAGACTCTGTCACTTATCATACATGGAAGTGGGAAGTCTCCCATTCGATTGCACTAAAAAGCAGTAGCATGGATAGAGAAAGTTCTCTCATAGTATCTTTCTGCTATTAGCACACTCTTCCCTCTTTTACCAAATCCAGACAATCATTTTCACATCCAGTTTTATGTTACCTGACAACTTGGTGACTAATTCACTAGCCTCAACCAGCAAAGACAGATAATTCCATAGTTTTCCTAAAAAGTTATTGCTAAGTACTTTTGCTTTCTTCTGTTTCTCTGTAAAATGATTCCTTAAAGGGAAATGTTGTTTTTAAATTTACAGGTTCCCACTTGAATGAAAAAAGGCCATATGGACAATTATCATTCTAGGCAGAAAACCAATTACTTTCTCAGCTGGAGTACTGAATTTGATTTTTTTTTTTTTTATTTTTAATACATAAAATGCACATAGACAAGTTTCAGTAGTAGTTATTAACACCAGAAAGATGGATTTTCATCTCTTCCAGGTTTCTTTCTTCATGGAGCTGAACATCAGTCAGCAGTTGTCCCCTGCCTACTTTCCCCCTGTTTATTTCTGTGTAAAGAGATTAAGTATTGTAGTGGCAGTTACCTCTCTGACATTTGTTAGGAAAGATTTACAGAATGGAGATCTCTTCTGATAAAAATCCATTACTGCTGGGATCATAGCAATTTGCAAGCATGTTTCATATCAGACTTTATTATTATAATTTCTATTATTATAATTTATTGTGTCTAATTGCCATGTAAACACTCAAAATTTATTTTAAAGGGTCATTTTGGGGTTTACATTTGTGGTTTTTTTTTCTTTTTTCTTTAATTGCAACACTGCATATTTATAAAGAAATAATCCTCAGTTCCCAAAGTGTCTTTTACTTTTCATACCAGAAGGCTGTGCTGCCATTCAGCCAGAGTTGGACAGGATGGAGTGTTGGACAGGGAGAAATTTAATGCAATTCAACAAGGACAAGTGCAGAGTATTGCACTTATGAGAGAACAACCCCAGAGATCAGTATAGGTTTAGGACTGATCTGTCAGAAGGCAATGAAGAGGAAAAGGGTTTAGGGGTCCTGGAGGATGGGAGGTTGACCATGAGCACTCCTGGCCAGGAGGGCCAATGCCATTCTGCAATGTATTAGAAGGGGTGTGGCTACTAGAGCAAGAGAGGTTCTCCTGCCCCTCTACTCTGCTCTCGTGAGGCTGCATATGGAATACTGTGTCCAGTTCCGGGGCATCCAGTGAAGGAATTCCTTTGTTAGCCTTTGCTCAGAGTATTGAGAGACTGGTGCGCAGAGAATGTTTTGACTTTAATGGGATGAAAACCATGGGTACAGGGTGCCACTGATCTGGTGGAAAAGTACCGGTAGGCACAAATAGATAAACGTGAAGGACTGAAGGGACATAAAGATGAGAAACTTGGCAGATGTTTTTGCTAGAGATAATGAGTGTCTAGGAGCTAAGTGATGCTAAGTAAAAAAGAATGTAAGCTTTGTCCTGAATAAGGAGTTGCGTCCTGATAAACTGTTGCTAGCCAATCACTGCTGTACACAGCTGCACTAACCAATTATTATTTCATACAATGCAAAAGCTTTGGATTTTAGAGTATGTAAGCTGACGCTTTGCACACAATAAATGGATACCTTACTTGCATCAAGTAGAGTCCCGTCTCTCCATTGATGTTAAATTGGTGCTCTGTTGTAAGGAAGCAAAACTGTCGGGGGAAGGCAGCAGTCAGCGAGCCCCACAGCATTGGATAAACTGCTTGGAACACAGCAGGAAGACCAGCCAGTCCCTCTGGAAATAGAGGTAAAGGTGTGGGGAACTTAAAAGGGGATCAGGTGGAATCCCAAAAGAGACATTTATGCAATAATGGAGAGTCTTCTTAATAAACAAGATCTTAAAATCATCCTTAAATGGGTAAAAGTGAAGATTCCCTCCATTGCTGCATCTACTGAGTCTTTAAAGGCTCAGAAAGGGGGTGAGAGGCTGAGAATTTGGTGACTAAGGAAGAAAAGTGCATTGTGAAGCTTCTGTTACATATCCTTTCCAAGAATGGGATTAAGTATGAGTTTTATATCCTCTATACAGACTGTACTCTATCTGAGACTCTACTATGATGATATTACTAGAAAGCAGTGAAAAATGCAGAAAAAGAACTGTGGGAACTTTGCTAATTGTTTTGAATGTAAAGCTCAATTTGTCTTCAAGAAGAGTGCTTCAAGACTTGTATTCCTAAAGCGATCATGAAGAGAAAGTGCTGTTGATGAGGTGCTCTGTGGCACCTGGAGGTGAAGCTGCAAGGACTGAAATCTACCAGATGAATCTGAGCAGGTCCTGGCTCGTCCAGGACCAAGCCAAAGACAGTCCCACAGCAAAGGCTACTCAAGAGTCTGCAGCAAGAGAAAGATCTGCTGTCTACAGATCAACTGCAATGGCCGAGAGGGGTGTACACAGGTCTGCAGCACAGGATGTCCCAGGGGATAGTCCCAGGTCCCAAGCAGAGGAAGCCGTCCTGTGGCAAAGTGCTACTGAGAGTCAGCACCCCCAATGTCGGATTGCATCACAAAACTAACTATTAGAGGGAGAAACCTCTTTATTATTCAGTTCATTTCTTTGCAGTTTTTTTCTTTCTCCCTTCTCTGCCAACTAGAAGCTGCCATGCTCACTCCTCCTTCCCCTTTCACGCCCCCTTCCCCTTCTCCCCCTGCCCCGCGGCTGCTGTTTCTCCTTGGCAGAGATGGCAGAGCTTTGTTTCTCCTGCTTCCCTCCCTCCCTTTTTTTGGCAAGAGTTGTGTCATTTTTTAAGGTGGTAGTGTCAAATTTGTATTTTACTGTTGTTTTACTTTCTTTGCAGATGCAAATCCTGATAATGATTTTTAGGGTTAGTTTTCAATTGTGATAGATCTTAGAATTTAGAAGCTAATGGATGACTGTTTTGATTATTGTAATAGAATATTCTAAGTGGTTATTTATTAGAATGGAATATTGTAGTGGTAATAGTTTATAGAAATTTTGCTAGGATAAGTTGTTTCTGGGTCTATAGGTTAATAATTTTCATTTTAGATTCACAGATCTAAGTTTTCCTTACCTCTCCTTTTTTGTATGCCATGGTAAAAAAGCCCAGAGAACTCTATGGAATGTAACATCTTTTAATTTTGCTTTTTTCAGTTTTGGGTTTTCTTTTTTCAGAGTTGACTCAGTGGTTTAACAATTGTTTGGTTTATAGATTTTTAGCATTTGGTAAAGCTAAGATTAAGAGTTCAGAACATAGATATTATAGTTTTGGATTTTTTCCTTCATATCAATAGTAGTATATTAGAATAATGGATTATGTTAAGCTAAGAAAAATTTAAAAAAAAAAGAAAAAAAGAAATAAAGATAAAAACTCCACAAAAGCTTTTGGTACAACATATAGGCAAAGTTAAATGGCAAAGATTAAAAGGTTGTTGAATTCAGTTTTCACACTCACACTGAGATTTCACTTGCAGCATAGGTAATACACCTGCTTATGCTAGCTTGACATTTTTAATTTTTAAAAATAAAGAAAAAGTGGGGAATATGTGGTAGCACGGAAGGGCTAGCCCAGAGAAGTGGTTACAGAAAGCTTTATATGTTTTAAATTTTTTTAATTGCTCATTACTAGATGAAAATCCTCTGATAATTCGACATTTTAGTGGGGACAAGGCTTGGGCTGCTATCCCCTTGCATATAAAAGGAGGTCTCTGTAGTCTAGGGTACCTCTCTTTGTTAACCGCAAAACACATCTAGAGTTTTACAGCACATCGCTTTTCACATAGAGTTAGAGGTAGACACAGCATACTTGTATATACTCCTAATTGTGATGATAGATTAGAGTTTTGATCTTTTAGCCAAAGATTCCCTGTTATTCTTTTTGTACCAAGAAGAGCATTAGCACTCTTAAATAAGCTTGGATGTTGGCTTGCCTTTAGATTATTATTAGATGCTAACAGTGTTAGACATGCTACTTTGCAAAATAGGGCAGCTATAGGTTTTTTGCTTTTAGCACAAGGTAATGGATGTGAGGATTTTGAAGGTATGTGTTGTATGAATCTGTGTGATCACTCAGAATCTATACATGCTAGTATCCAACAACTGAAGAATGGTGTATCAAAGCTCTGAGAAGAAGACAGATGGGATTGATTAGATAAGATTTTTGAAGGATGGGAATTGACAGGATGTCTTAGAAGCTTTGTTAAAGACTGTTGTGTATGTGCTTGCTATTTTTATTATAATGATAGTGTTTTTTCCTTGTATATTACGATGTCTGCAGAGGTTGATGGAAAGCTCAGTAAATAAAATTCTATTTATACAACAGAAAGGAGGAAATGTAGGAAATGCTTTGTTAGCCTTTGCTCAGAGTATTGAGAGACTGGTACGCAGAGAATGTTTTGACTTTAATGGGATGAAAACCATGGGTACAGGGTGCCACTGATCTGGTGGAAAAGTACTGGTAGGCACAAATAGATAAATGTGAAGGACTGAAGGGACATAAAGACGAGAAACCTGGCAGATGTTTTTGCTAGAGATAATGAGTGTCTAGGAGCTAAGTGATGCTAAGTAAAAAAGAATGTAAGCTTTGTCCTGAATAAGGAGTTGCGTCCTGATAAACTGTTGCTAGCCAATCACTGCTGTACACAGCTGCACTAATCAATTATTATTTGATACAATGAAAAAGCTTTGGATTTTAGAGTATGTAAGTTGACGCTTTGCACACAATAAGCGGACACCTTACTTGCATCAAGTAGAGTCCCATCTCTCCATCACTGTTAACCCAGTTCAAGAGGGACATAGAACTGCTTGAGGGTGTCCAGCAGACCCACAAAGATGATTAAGGTAATGGAACATCTCTGTTATAAGGAGACCCTGATGGAGCTGGGGCTCTTTAGCTTGGAGAAGAGGAGACTGAGAGGCGACCTCATTAATGTTTATAAATATGTAAAGGTGAGTGCCAAGAGGACTTTACTTGATGATGACCAATGACAGGACAAAGGGCAAGGGGTGGAAGTTGAGGCATAGGAGGTTCCATGTGAATTTGAGGAATTATTTTTTTTCCCTATGAGTGTGACAGAGCACTTGAACAGGCTGACCAGGGAGGTTATAGAGTCTTCCTCTCTGAAGATATTCAAGAACCATCTGGATGTGTTCCTGAATGATCTGCTCTAGGTGATCCTGCTCTGTCAGGGAGGCTGTACTAGATGATCTTTCGAGGTCCCTTCCAGCCCCTGACATTCTGTGATTCTGTGATACCACTACCGTCAAAATTATGTTTAAGGATTTAGAAGCATAACTGGCCTAGCTAGGAATAGTGAGGGCCACTAGTAATGGTGGAGGGATCACCCTTTCTGGATGGTGTTGTATATAGCCTGCTGTGGCTGCAAGAGTCAAGGAGGTACACAGAGGAGAAGCACAGCAACAGTGGAAATCTGCCTTAAAAAATGAAAGGGAACAAGTTTTGTTTGACTAAATATATTACTACACAACAGCAGAGATAATCTGTCTTTTACTTCCAAAGAGAAGAATCCTGAAAGGAGAACTTCCTGACTACAATAAAGTAGCAATCTTCTTCTGAAAATGAATGATTCAGTGTAATGTAATGTAATAATATATAGAAAAGCAAAGCCTGAAAATTAAGTCTGGCATTTTGTTTCACTATAGGGCTATGCATGAATTTAATTCTGAAAGGTAACCATGTACAAGGAAGTTCATTTATTGTTTCCCAGTAAATTAAAACTTTATACTTGTCAATTAATAGTCTGACATGCTTTTCAGAGAAAGACTGCACATCTTGACTTGCAAAACCATGCTAAAAGTAGTATAGGACGATAGAATGATAGAATTATAGAATCATAGAATGGTTTGGGTTGGAGGGACCTCTAAATGTCATCTAGTCCAACCCCTTCTGCAGTAATCCTCAACTAGATCAGGTTGCCCAGAGCCATGTTGAGCCTCACCTTGAATATCTCCAGGGATGGGACCTCAATGATCATGTAATAATGGACTGTACCATCACGCAGATTCATGGATGCAAAAAAACCAAAACAGTGTGAGCTGCCTTAATTCCATCTCTAAATGATTGGCATCATATTCATGACACCATTTCCTCAATGCAACTTTTCTGCATTTGGTACTCTCCATTTCAGAACAACCCTCAGCTATGGCTGCAGGACTTTGGGCACTGGGCAGACTGACTGTAGGTAGAGACACATTTCTAATTTTAGATAGAAGACTAGTGCTGCAACTGCCAATACATTTATTGAGATTTATCATAAGTGTGAATATTGCAAGAAGGCACAGGAATCAAGTCTAAAGAGCTATGATACAAAGCAGGAAGACTAGGAAAGTTTGGGTTTGTTTTTTTTTTTCATTTAGAGGGGGTTTGTCTGGCTGTTTTACTCATGTAAAGCATGCTCAGAAACCAACCTAAATATTTATCCCCAAATCATGTAAGAAGTCTATGGGACAGCCAAGATTTGAACTCAGAGTTCTTTCCAGTTCCTTATTCACAAGCATGTTTTCCTGATGTTTGAATGAAGTGAAATACTAATTAAAGTGTGGGACTAAACCCATTACACCCACATTCAGCATTAGCAACTTAACCTGAAAGGGGTTTCACCTTTGAAATATCTCAGATATCCATTGAGTTAGTACCAATGAGGCAGTAGCTTTCATAGTATTCATTAATTCACTTTGGTCCCAACAACACCAAGCAATGCTACAGGCTCGGGGCAGTATGGCTGGAGAGCTGCCTGGCAGAAAGGCACCTGGGGGTTGTAATAGACAGGCAGCTAAAGACGAGACAGCAGTTTGCCCAGGCAGCCAAGATGGCGAATGGCATCCTGGCTTGGATTAAAAATGCTGTGGCCAGCAGGGGTAGGGAGGTGATTGTCCCTTTGGACTCTGGTGAGGCCACACCTCAAATGCTGTGTTCAGTTTTGGGCACTGCAGTACAAGAGGGATGTGGAGGTTCTGGAGTGGGTCCAGAGGAAGGCAAGAAAGCTGAGGAAGGGCCGACAGAATAAATCTTAGGAGGAGTGACTGAGGGTGCTAGAGATAGTTATAATGGAAAAGAGGAGGCTGAGGGGAGACCTCATTGCTGTCTAGAGCTGTCTGAAGGAACATTGTGGAGAGGCTGCTGCTGGTCTCTTCTCACAGGTAGTTGGAGACAGGACAAGCGGGAATGGCCTCACGCTGAGACTGGGGAGATTTAGATTAGACATTAGGAAAAAGCTTTTCATGGAGAGAGTGGTCAGGCACTGGAATGAGCTGCCGAGGGAGGTGTTTGAGTCACTGACCCTGGATGTGTTTAAGGGTCGTTTGGATGTGGTGCTTAGGAACATGTTTTAAGGTGAATTTTGTAGAGTATAGTTATAAGTTAAACTTGGTGATCCTGAGGATTTTTTCCAACCTGGATGTTTTTCCGATTCTGTGATTATAAAAATAATTTTTCTCCTGCAGAAATGGAGCACAAACAGGTCAGAAATTAAAACAGCACTTCAACCATTATTAAATCTCACTAAATATTGGATTGGTTCACCTTTTAATTGGATACCTACAACACAGTGCACCACTTTGACATTGCAACCCTGAACAGACATCCCTGACTTAGCCAACAATCAGCTGTCTGTACTGTATATGACAAATCACTCCCAATTTTGAGCCCCTTTCCACATGTCAAAACTTGCATTCATAAATTCACATTAGGCAGTTAACGGGACAGAATCAGGGTTGCTATGACAACAGCATGATGGGCCCTATCACTTCAGTGAGAAAATGAGCACTGACAATTATCACCAAGCAAATGGTAGTTTTGCCTTTTCTATTCCATATCTTTCCAACATTTAGTTTAGCTAATGAATGGATTTGTGACTTTCTACAAAGGTGGAATAAATCCAACTAAACTGAGCATCACCTGATCTCATAATAAAATTGAGACAGAATACATCACTGAGGAAAGCCCACAGGACTCACACTTGTAAACAACACTTACAGGATTGTAAAGACATCAGGAAACTACACTTCTGAGTTCGACAGTAGGGTGAATTAGATGCAATTCTTAAGGTGAAAAAAACATGCCTCAGCTTTGCTTTCAGTCTCCAATGAACGCTACCTTCACATCAGGAAACTAAAACAGCCACAGGCTGGGAACTGACTGGCTTGAGAGCAGCCCTGAGGAGAGGGACTTGGGGCTGCTGGTGGATAAGAAGCTCAGTGTGAGCTGTCATTGTGCACTGGAATCAACCAGAGCCCGGGCTGCATCAAGAGAAGTGTGAGCAGCAGGGCGAGGGAAGTGATCCTCCCCCTCTACTCCGCATTGGTGAAACCCCACCTGGAGTACAGTGTCACTGTTGATTTGCCTCCCTTTTGAAGTCCAGGACCACAGAGACCTACTCTTAACCATTTTTAACCATCTCAGCAGCTAATTTGAAACTGCTCCTAGTTTCATAGGCACTGAGTACTGCAGCTGTCATTTTTATTTCAACTATCCTGAAAGAAGAGACTGCTGCCTATTGAAATGAAGGGATCAACCCCTGGTACTTCTTGAGGCTTAGCAGAGCATAGCATAGCAGTGTAACCTGCTTTCAGTCTCAACATAAAATTGGGGGGTGATGATTTAAGCAATTTTCAAAGGCCTATCATTAAAGTACTCTTAACATATACACATCATTAAAATTATGAAACTGTGTTATTATATCCTAATGTTCCTTACAAGGACCTTAGGGATCATAATGAAGGCACAAATCCTCACCCAGCTTTACCAGAACTGCTCTACCAACAAGTGTATTTCCTGGCTGAGACAGACCATGGAATTGTATTGCTACCTCTACCGACTCTCATTCTTAAAACATCCTGAAGAAACTTCAGTATGAGGGTGGTGAGGCTCTCAAATAAGTTTGCCAGAGTGGTTGTGGATGCTTCCTCCCTGGAGGTGTTTAAGACCAGAAAATACAGGTAAAGTTCAGGAGAGTCTGAAGAAATAAGAAAAATGCTTCAGTGATAAACAATATCAAAAGGAACAGTAAGACTGAATGGATGCAACCACCATCTCCTATGTCCAGCACTGTAAAACAACAGCTGTTAGAAATGTGATGAAGAACATCCTGATTTTAGTGCATAAATATACTCCTTATATATTGTCATAAAATAATCTGGTTTTAGAGAGCATAAGATGTAGATGCTGTTAAGTATGGGGTGTGGGAGAAAGAGGAATTAGTTTTACTGGCTCTGTCTTGAAAGACTGGGAAAAAAAACCAAAACCAAAATAAAACAAAACAAACCCCCAAATCAACAATCAGAAACGTGATCAGATAGTCAGAGAGATTAACACATTTCCCAGCTTTCCCCAATATCCAGATTACAAAAAACTCCTATAAAGTCGAGTTATATATATATACGTACATCGAAAAACAATTTTCTATTTAACTAGGACCTGTAGAGCTTAGCTGCAGCTGCTGTTTTTCCCTCACCCAACACCTTTATCTGCAGATTGCAGGAAATCTTTTTCTTAGATTTTAAAGCAAAATAATGTAGTTTTAATTTCTAAAGATATCTGGAGAGTTGAGAAGATTTAAGTGCTGCGTGTCAGATAAGTAATCTCTATTATACAATCTTGTGATCTGTAGCCTTTTCTAGCCTACACTGCAATTCTCATGAACTCATTGGAGACTCAGGTTTTGACTCTTCATTGCAGACTCCATCAGACAAATTATACTAGTTGGTTGCTGTTCTTCCAAGTATTTAATAATTAAACCACCCCCACTCAGAAAGGCAGATGATAAAAGCTGAGTTCTAATGCAGAACATGAGCAACATTTTGCAAACCAGGAAGAAATACATTAAGATGTGAAGAGTCCTCCATTTCTTCCTCAATGCACACATCTCTCCCTACATTCTATTTCTACACTTACACATTCTACACTTTACTCTTTTAATGAAGCTGGAGATAACTGAGTCTCAGTACTTCTAGGAAAAATGGAAAAAATATACTGTGATCTTGGGAAGGGGCAACCTTCATATTTACCACTCTGACTAATGGACTCAAATTAGGTATCAGTTTGTGTAGTCATCATGCTTTTCTTACCCCAGCATATGACCAGTGGTAGAGTATATATGGCAAGAACTACATGCTTTATTGCACAACTATATGTTTTATTGCACAATTATACATTTTATTGCACAAATAGATGGTTTTTTTTCACATTAATGATTTTACTAAATCACAGAGCAAGACCCAGACATCTACCAGAGTTTCTCCAAAATCAACTATTCAAGCATAATTTATAGAACCCTTCTTTATAAATTGTGGGCAAACATCTTAATGTTCCCTAAATCTTCCCTAATGTTTTTATTTTTCAAAAATCTTCATTTAAAAAGCACAGCCAACTAGAAAATTATGGCATAGCTATGAATAAAAACCTCTAATCAACTGCCACTTGAGAGTATTCTCACCAAATCTACTGTCAGTTTCTCAGATGAATAATTTTGTTTCTTTGAACAGGAATTGCACTGTGTAAGAAAAAAAACAATGACACAGTGGTCAGGACTTCATTTACAGGAGAACATGGGGCAGGGGATGGGGGGAAAGGGTCTACAAAACCAGATTTGTGCCTATGTAATCTTGAAATTCCCTCTTTATTATGCCCATTGACACCTGTAAAAGCTCAATGTGTCCTTATGGGTTTGTACCAGTAGGATTTACATCAAACCATAGAATCATAGAATATAGAATGGTCTGGCTTGGAAGGGACCTGAAAAGGTCATCCAGTACAACCCTTTCTGCAGTCAGCAGGGGCATCCTCAACTAGAGTAGATTGCTCAGAGCCCTGTCAAGCCTCACCTTGAATATGTCCAGTGATGGGGCATCAGCCATCTCCCTGGGCAACCTGTTCCAGTGTTTCACTACCCTCATGGCGAAGAACTTGTTCCTAACATCCAATCTAAACCTGTTCTGCTCTAGTTTGAAGCCATTGCCCTCATCCTGTCACTACAGGACACCAAGTAGTGCCTGTTCTCCAATAAAAAGCATAAATGGAATAGACTCCATATTATCTTTCCATCCTCATTTGAAGCAAAAGCAATGTATGCACATGCCTAATTAAAGTGCCATTCTTCAATGCTGACTCAGATTCATGAAGGTTATTTTCTTTAATATTTTTTCATATCTGGGTCAAATATTTTAATCCAGCAATCCGTTCTGGTATTCTAAAGAAAAATGTAATTATTTTGCATTTTTCCTCAACAAGGCTTGCTTGAATAAGGGCTGGTTAGGTCACACTTTGAGTGCTGTGTCCAGTTCTGGGCCACTGAATTTAAGAAAGATCTTGGAAGTGTCTGAATATGTCCAGAGAAGGGCACCAAGGCTGGTGAGGGGGTGGAGCACAAGCCCTGTGAAGAGCAGCTGGGGGACTTGGGGGTGTTCAGCCTGGAGAAGAGGAGGCTCGGGGGAGACCTCATTGCTCTCTAGGACTACCTGAAGGGAGGTTGTAGCCAAATGGGGTTGGTGTCTTCTCCCAGGCACCCAGTCACAGAACAAGAGGACACAGCCTTAAACTGGGTTGGTTCGGGCTGGATGTTAGGAAGTTCTTCACAGAAAGAGTGATTTACATTGGAATGGGCTGCCTGGGGAGGTGGTGGAGTTACCATCCCTGGAGGCATTTAAGAGGAGGCTGAATCAGGCACTTAGTGCCATGGTTTAGTTAAATAGAAAAGTTAGGTGATGGGTTAGACTCAAGGATCTCAAAGGTCGTTTCCAAGCTCGTTAATTCTGTGATTCTGTGACTTAAGCTACCTGGCTAAAAAGAAAAAAGCATTTGTTACAGAGACCAAACAGCATTCAGTCCTCACTTTCTCAACTGTTCTAGAAACTAGGACATGCTGGAAAGTGTTCAGATCCCCTCAGATTTATTCATGACTAATGGAAATGTCTACTCAAAAGCCAAAAGCAGAGAGGGTAGCAGAGGAAGAATGACTATTTAGCAACAATGTGTTCCTGACCTCTGGGGAAAGGTAGTGAGAAAGCCTTTTGTGTTACCAAGCTAAAGGAAGGGTACTTATCAGAGCTACAGACAGACAGACAGACATAAAGCAAGCACATGCCCATGGTATACCTATATTCCAGCATGTGCATATCCTGAGAATGCAATCTCTTTAACTACTATGAAAAAGTAAAATGCTATCAGTGGAGAGACTCAAGAGTAAAAGATGTGAAAAGGAATTTCTACCTCTGTTAAGAGTCAATGAAGCTACAGAAAAGAACTTGTTATCCTCCTTCTGCAGAAGCTTAAGTTACTTATGCTGACACATGAAACATAACACAAAAAAATAAGTCTACGCATAACATATGATGTACAAATGATATGATGAGCATAAATGAAAGGGAAAATACAACTTTCCTAATGCAGCAGTGAATATCCAAACTAGTACCCAGCATCTCAAAGGTTTCCTAAAAGTTTTGAGTGTGTCCTACTCTACCTGCATTTCACTTTTATAACCAAGGATAACAAAAACCACAGGTAAACCCCTCCAAACTAAATTTAATGGCTTTGTAACAACTAAAATGAAATCCCTTGACATTATTTGCATGAAAAAAATAAATAAATCAATAGAACTCTAGGGAAATACAGGATGAAAGCAGTAGGGTATGTTCTGATTAAGGGCTTGTGGATAATGATGCATTTTTTAAGTGAAGTGCTGTGGTCTGGCCCCAAAGCAAAGCTGATCTCTAGATGAAGATTCCAACCAAAGGTTATGTATTTTAGTACCTGCTCATTATAAGATGTGTATCTGATGCTAATCTGTAAACAGCAGCAAAATCTGTATGCTCATTAGTATAAGGTGCAACTTAGAATAGAACCACTAGTGAGGATGAAATGTTGTAAGAACACATTCAACTGGTTTTGCTTGCTAAGTTATCAAGGCCATGCAGTCCGGCCTTATTTAGAAGATTGTAAAGCACATGCAGCTGCTGCCTGGCCTTGTTTGGAAGTATATGGCCAAAACCAACGAGAGAAGGACACACCCCTATGGCACAGAGACTGCAGAGTAATTCCATTGTGGAATTTCTTCACAAAAGTATGCATAATCACAGGAATTGATTTAATTTGGGCTCAGCAAAGCTGTAAATATTCAGATAAAAGAGCAGCAAAATTGTGTGAGAAGTCTGACTCTGTTTTGTGAGTCCCCAGCAGAGTGTGGTGTTGGCTTCAGTGGTGGCCCAGGCACAGGAGAATTTGAAATCTATGAAGGAAAAATTTGGCTGCTAGAGGAAAGAATTCAGACCTTGGAAAAGGGTTTACTAGAGGAAAAGGCACTGAGCCAGAATGTTTGGGAAACAATGCTTGTCCAGTCTAGAGGCTTTACAGATGCCTTGAGAGCTCAGGCAACAAAAAATCATGGGACTACTTTCCTCAGATGCCTGTTCAGTGAGCCTCCTCTCGGTTTCTATATATGAACTAAGCAATTCAGAACCATGGGAACCAGGAAAAATAGAGGCAGAGACTTTCTCAATCTGGGGGAAGGGAATTCTGCCAAACTGGGCAGAAGAGACACTGATGCTACTGCAACAGAGGACCCTGCAGTGTCTGTCCCTTCACCACAGAAATCAAAAAATAAGCCACAGAGAGGGCTCAGGTGCAACCCAGACAGAGTTTCTCCCATAGCAAGTGGTGGAGAGAAGTCTGGTGAGAGGGATGCTGCTGGGCAAAAAAACACGCAGGTGGTGAACGTAACTGATGTTTTCAAAGGTAGAGGTGGTGGGTGCAGTGCCACGAACACACTGTTCTTCCTGAGGACAACAATCAGGCTGTCAGTGTGTTATGGAGGGGGTTACTATTAATTAATGCAATATGATTTTCCAAAATTAATATTGTTTATAAATTTGTTTATTAATTTTCAATATCCAAACTTTCCCACCTCTGAACAGGTTTGATTGTAGCATTTACGGAATGGTTACATAAATAATATCTAGATCTAGAGGTATCTAAACAATCACTTCAATTTTAACTATTTGAGGCAGTGACTATGAAATGGTAGAATTTAAGATCTTCAAAGCATCAAGCACTGTAAACTCACTGCTCTGGACTTCAGAAGAGCAGACTTCAATCTTGCCAGGAATCTGCTCAGCTGGGAGTGTAAAGGGTTAAGCCCACCTGGGACCCCTTGCCACTTCCCCAGAGGTGGTTTGGCCCCTGCCAGGGTGGGTCCCCCCCACCACAAGGGGTGGTTTGGCCCGTTTCTCCCAGGTAGCATGGTTGAACACTCCCACTTCCTGCTATGACTTGGGCTATAAAGGGTGGGACCCAGCCCCGCCTCGCTCTCTTCTTGCTGTCTCGCTCCCATTGCCCTCTCACCGCTGCACTGCTGGGACCCCCTGCCGCTCCCCGCTTGCCATCCACGTGCTCCGCAACAAACCGCGTGGAGACGGGGAACTGTCTAGCTGCGTTTTGCAACCTGCTTCTGTTCTTCAGCACCACCAGCCATGGGACTGCGATTTTGGTTTTTGGACTAAAAATCCTGCCGCGGTGGTATCTCTTCTCCCTTTTCCACTCGTCCCAGGTTTTCTGTATCCCTTCCCCCGCTTCCACACTGTTGCATTCTCGCTTGTTTCCCTTTCCCCCCGCCTCCTGTAAGAAACAAAAAAACCCCTTTCTCCCTGTTATTTATTATTTAAACGTGTTATACCCCTTTTCCACTTCCAAACGGTTTTGAGTTTTCTTTTGGGCTTTGAGCTTGGGGTAGCTGGGTGAAAACCAATACAGGGTGCCATGGGAAAAAACTCTGGAAGGAAGGGGGGGCCCAGGAAAGCTGGTCATTGCTCAGGGATCACCTCCTTCAGGTCCAGGAGCAATGCATCCCAAAAAAGAGGAAGGCAGGTAAGAATGCAAGGAGGCCTGCATGGGTGAATGGAGAGCTCCTGGACATGCTTAGACACAAGAAAAAAGCCTACAGAGAGTGGAAGAAAGGACAGGTAACCTGGGACCAATACAAAGATATTGTTCGTGCAACCAGAGATCAGGTTAGGAAAGCTAAAGCACAGCTGGAGTTGAATCTGGCTAGGGACATTAAGGGGAACAAGAAGAATTTCTTCAGGTATGTTAGTGAGAAAAGGAGGACTAGGGAGAATGTGAGACCCTTCCAGAAGGGAAATGGAGAGCTGGCAACAGGGAACATGGATACAGCTGAGGTGCTCAATGACTTCTTTGTCTGAGTGTTCAGCAGCAAGTACTCCAGCCACAATGCCCAAATTCCAGAGGGCAAAAGTAAGGACTGGGGGAGGGAAGATCTGCCAATGTAATTGAAGATTATGTTTGTGAGCACTTAAGGAACCTGAATGTGCACAAGGCTATGGGGCCTGATGAGATCCACCCAGGGGTCCTGAGGGAACTGGCAGATGAAGTTGCCAAACCACTGTCCATTGTATTTGAAAGGTCATGGCAGACTGGTGAAGTTCCTGCTGACTGGAAAAGGGCAAATAAAACACTCATCACAAAGAAGGGAAAAAGGATGACCCCAGGAACTACAGAACAGTCAGCATTGAAAGCTCTGCTACGGCAAATGGAAAACAAAGCAGAGGGTATTGGTGGCAACCAGCATGGGTTCACCAAGGGCAAATCATGCCTGACTAATTTGGTGGCTTTCTATGATGAAGTAACAGCAATGGTGGACAAGGGAAGGGCAACTGATGTCACCTACCTGGACCTGAGTAAGGCATTTCACTCTGTCCCACATGACATCCTGGTCACCAAGCTGGAAAAACACGGACTTGATGGGTGGACAACTCGCTGGATAAGGAATTGGCTGGATGATCGAACGCAGAGAGTGGTGATCAACAGCACAATGTCCACCTGGAGACCAGTGACAAGTGACATCCCTCAGGGGTCAGTGCTGGGACCAGTGCTGTTTAACATCTTTGTCAGTGACATGGACAGAGGAATCGAGTGCAC
>VWZI01018597.1:43279-74553 GCA_013396835.1 Psilopogon haemacephalus
AAGAAGGTTGTGGAACTGTTGGAGAGAGTCCAGAGGAGGGCCACAAAGATGATCAGAGGGCTGGAGCTTTTCAGCCTGGAGAAGAGAAAGCTTCCAGGAGACCTTATAGTAGCCTTCCAATATCTGAAGGGGGCATACAGGAGGGGTGAGGAGGGACTATTCACAAAGTCTTGTAATGACAGGATGAGTAGTAATAGGTTCAGACTGGCAGAGGGGAGGGAGATTTAAGNATCAACACTGGATGATCTCTTGCAGTCAATAGTACCACTTGGCCACTAGATGGAATTCAGACCCCTTTCTGCTTAGGGCAGAATCTAGGCAATATGCAAAGCTTAAGTTTACTCACAAGTATTTCTCCCATCCTGCCGGGTTATCAACATATTGAAAGTACCCAGAACACTTGCAGGATTTCTGCCTGCTGCTGCCTGCAGCTGAAATTTGATTCACCCCAGGCTCCACAGGCTGCTGGAAGAAGAGGGAGCAGACAGTTTTTTGGCCTGTTCTTGGGTTTCAATGATCTGTGTGCCTCTAGGCTTGGTCATCTTCAGGAGATGCAGGCTGCTGCGGGTGCAGGCAGATGTCTTGCAATGTATCTCAGCAGATGTGTATCTCACGCAGAAAACAAAATAATAGGAAAATCATGGCAGAAACATAAGCATGGCAGAGGCATGCTGTGTCATCTATTTATCTGCTTTCAGTATCAATGCCTGAGATTGATTGGACCCTTTTGGACATTAGCATATCCAATCAGAGTGGAAGTAAGCCAAGTCTTACCATATTTGGGAGAAAGCATAGGTTTGCTTATACCATTTGGGAGAAGAGCATAGGCTGAGCACAGGAATAGCACGAGGCTAGTGCGTGCACCTTGTTTACCACAGATTGCAAGTGGGAGAAAAACAAGTTACATAAGCCGGAGTGCTCAGACTCCATGGCACCTGTCTTTTGTCCCTTTTCCTGCCAGTTGCTTCTTCTCCAAAAACAGAGGGAAGGCAGAAAAACATGTAACAAGCCAGCATGTGTACAGGCCTATTTGACCCTTCAGGTCTACCACAACACAATGGCAAGCAGGAATTACTTGATAACATTTCTTTCAGTTGGGAGATTGTTTGTCCATGTTTGTAGTTCATAGTAATCTGTTGTCCATGTTGTCCATGTTTGTAGTTCATAGTAATCTCTTTCAGAGAAGCTTCTCCTGCTGAAGAATGCAGAATTGACTTGCATACTCAAATTACTTACTTAAGTATTGCAGAATCACAGAATGTCAGGCACTGGAAGGGACCTCAGAAGCTCATCCAGTCCAACCCCCTTGCAAGAGCAGGATCACACAGGAACACATCCAGGCAGGTCTTGAATACCTCCAGGAGACCCCAAAAGCCCCCTGGGCAGTCTGTGCCAGTGTTCTGCCACCCTCACAGTGAAAATATTTTTCCTCATGTTTCCATGAAACCTCCTATGCCACAGCGTCCACCCATTGCCCTTTGTCCTGTCACTGGGCATCACGGAACGGAGCCTGGCTCTATCCTCTTGGCACTCACCTTCACATCTTTATAAACACTAATGAGGCCATCCCTCAGGCTCCTCCTCTCCAAGCTAAAGAGCCCCAGCTCCCTCGGGCTCTCCTCATAAGGAAGATGTTCCACTTCCTTCATCATCCTTGTGGCTTTGTGCTGGACTCACTCAAGCAATTCCCTCAGGTCATTCTTGAACTGAGGGGCCTAGAAGTGGACACAGTACTCCAGATGTGGCCTCACCAAGGCAGAGTAGAGAGGGAAGAGAACCTCTCTCAACCACAGCCCTTTTAATCCACCCCAGGATGCCACTGGCGTTCTTGGCCACGAGAGCACACTGATGGCTCATGGTCAACCTTCCATTCACCAGGACCTCCAGGTCCCTTTCCCCTTCACTGTTCTCCAGCAGGTCAATCCCCAACCTATGCTGGTCCATGGGGTTGTTTTTTTCCTGGTGCAAGACTCTTCTCTTGCTCTTGTTGAATTTCATTCAATCTCCCTGCCCAGCATTCTAAGTCTCACTGAAGGGCAGCACAACCGTCCTGTGTCTCAGCCACTTCACCTAGTTTTATGTCATCAGCAAACTTGAAAAATGGATGTGTTACAGGGGTAAGTCATGTGAGTGGGCTTTAATACTCAATGGTAAATTCAGGTACGATGCACAATTCACTGTGTAAAATGGATCTTGGGGAAGCTGGGAAAGGTGTTATTCTCTGACTATCTGATCATGTTTCTCATGTTGGCTTTGGGTTTTGGTTTTTTTTCATTGGTTTTGTTTTGGGTTTTTTTGTTGTTGGTTTTGGTTGTTTGGTTGGCTGTTTTGGGTTGGGTTTGGTGGTGTGGTTTTTTTAAATTATTATTATTTTTTTTCTGTTTTGTTTTGTTTGTTTTGTTACGGCATAATGCTGGACCTAGCCCTGGGAAAAATTCTCAGCTGGGTAATCTCATCTGTCTGGAGTTGGCGATACCACAGGGCAGTTGCAACACATGAACAGTGTCACCACTTCTGCCTTCAGAGTAAGGCAGGGAGAACAATAATACAAGTTTAAAAGTTGTTCATGTTGACACTGGAGAACTGGAACTGGGGTAGGTACTGAAGAAATACCCAAGAGAGAACATTACCATTTTGGCTTGCATATCAAGGGATCACAAAATGTTAGGGGCTGGAAGGGACCTCGAAAGATCATCCAGTCCAACCCCCCGCCAGAGCAGGATCACCTAGACCACATCACACAGGAATGTGTCCAGGTAGGTTTTGAATATCTTGAGACTCCACAACTTCCCTGGGCAGCCTGTTCCAGTGTTGTGTCACACTCACAGGGAAAAAATTCCTCCTCATGTTTATATGAAACTTCCTATGCCTCAGCTTCCACCCATTGCCCCTTGTCCTGTCATCAGGAATCACTGAGCAGAGCCTGGCTCCATCCTCTTGGCACTCACCTTTACATATTTATATACATTGATGAGGTCACTTCTCAGTCTTCTCCAAGCAGCAGAGCGCATCTCTCCCTAGCAATGTGAAAAGACCTGAAAGTGTGATTTGTATTCTCTCTCTATTCTGTACACTGCTGGAGATAAGTAGAGAATGTACTTAAAGGCAGAAAATGCACACAGTAATATGAAGACCCTGAAAGCAGCATCATGAAAGATGATTGGTCAATTTGTATTCTCAATGCTGATAACTGGAGAAGGCCACAGGTGCTCTTTTGTCATATCCATACCTCAAGAAAGGCAAGAAATTGTAACAATGACTTATGAGGAAATGAGGAAAATTCTGGGTACGGAGTCCATAACAATCCAAAAAGTAAGTACTTGGGTTCACCAAAGAGCAAAACAAACACCATGGTAAGGAACGTAGTTCTGTCTGAGCAAGAAGGGCATAGGTTTGTTTTTTTTTGATTCATTGCTTCTTTCTTTTTTATGCATTTCTTCACAGCGAGGGTTCTCAAACACTGGAATGTTCTGCCCAGGATAGTGGTAGAGTCACTAACAGATGGAACTCCCAGGTTTGCATTTAGCAGTCCACAAGTACAGCTGATGGGACCCTGACCTTACCAAGAGAGGCACTGCTCTTTGAGTTGCATAAGGGGAGGCACCAAAATCAGGGCCAGATGCACGAGAATTCTACTGCAGTAACAAAGGGCTGTGTGTGAGAGACCAGCATTCCCAACATACTTCACAAAGGATCTTGGTTTCTGTGGCATCACTTGTTATCTCCTATTTAACACTGGTTTGTGATGAGGCTGAACACACATCCTTAGTGCCTGTGACTGACTTCTCTAGCACTCTGCTTTCACCACAGTCCAGGACACTGCATCCTGCTCCTTGCAGAGCCCTCGTCAGGAAACATACCTATATCTATCTATATCTATATCTATATCTATATCTATATCTATATCTATATCTATATCTATACATGCACACATACATTAACTTTCTTCTTCCTTAGGGCTGACATTAATACATCATCATGGTCTGGGAAAAGACCTTGAAGGACCTCTTGTCAGATCAAATGATAGTGATCAAAGTTACTAAAATAAAATGAGACCTAATGAAGCAAACCCTAATGAAGCAAACCCTTCATACAGAGCAAAGGTACGCCTGTGGAACAATTAGTTCAGCAAGGGGGAAACCTCTGTTTAGAGTTTCTTCAGATGCTGCAAACAGAGCTTTTCTATATTTGTTTCTCATTATGCATGGCTAGAAACAGGATGGAGAACTATCCCTAATGGAGAATTGGCTCTTCATCTTGTTCTTGTGATGCCCCTCCTCTTTCACAGGAGAATTTTGTGGGTTTTTTATTTTAATTAGGTTTTTTGTTGTTTGTTGGTTATGGGGTTTTGGTCTTTTTTTAAAATTTAGTTTCTTTGCTTTGTGTTCTTGCTTTTTCATTTGGGTTTTTTGTTTGTTTGCTTGTTTTTAAATGGTGTCAGCTGTTCCATTTGCTCCATAAAGTGTCCCCTCTGGATAATCACAGAATCATTCAAACTGGAAGAAACCTCAGAAGACCTCTAGTTTAATATCCTTCTCCAAGCAGGGTCTGCTCTGATCAGGTTGCTCAGACCTGTTCCCAGATGGGTCCGGAAAATCTCCAAGGACCACCTGCACAGCTTGTGTAGTGACCATCTTTTCCAGCATTTGTACTGTCCTCATGGTGAAAAAGTTTTTCTTCACATCAATACAACGTTGGGGTTTTTTTGTTGTTTTTTTTTTTTCTCCCATTGAACATGGTAGAAAAAGAGTGACAAAAAGCCTGGTTCCATCTCCTTGATGACTTCCTGGTAGGTGCTGAGGAATTGCTGGTAAGTCCTCCCAAAACCATCCCCTCTCCAGACTGAACAAGTCCCAGATCCATGGCCCTTTGTCACAGGTCAAGTGGTGCAGCACCAACATTTATGGTAGCACACTGCTGAACTCACTGCAGTTAACTGGTATCTTTCTTGTGCAGAGGGGCCCAGAACCATAAGCAGTAATTTAGATGGATGGAAGTTATGTGCCCTTTCACACAGCTGAGGTTACTGGTTTCCTTTGCTGTCAAACAGATACTGCTGGTCCATGTTCACCTTGACACCTACCATAGCCCCAATGTTTTTTTCACAAAGCAGCTCCCCAGAGAGGAAGTCCTCCACCTGTGTCTTTGCTGGGGATTGTTCCTTTCCAGCAGCAAGGCTCCACATTTGTCCTTGTTGGATTTCATCAATCTCTCATCAGTCTGTCTAGTTCCCCTGGATTACATCCTTGCCCTTGGATGTATTGACTGGTCATCCTGTCCAGTTTGGTGCAAACATTAGGAGCAAGCACTGCATTCTCTTCTCCAAGCCTTTACGAAGATACTGAGCACAACGAGAACAGATCCTGTTAGCACTTTGCTCACTACTAGATTAGGCTAAGTACAACTCATTAACTATGCTCTCTGGACCAAATGACCGCAACCACTTTTTTTGTCCATCGCACCACAAAACAGACCGCAAACACCCTTACAGAAGAATGTTGTTCAGGACAGCATCAAGTGCCTTGCCAAAAATCTACTCTTACTCTGTAATTTCCCCTAGGACCTAAAAGCATCCAACTATAGCACTTACACAAGCAGCCATTTTCTCCTAGACTAAGAGAGACTGCAAATATCACAAGTCTCACTCTGAACCAATGGTACAATGTAGCACAGAGACAACTGAAGGCAGCTGTTGATTCTACATCCTGGATTTCTTTCAGTTGTCACTTAAACAATTACTTTTTCTCTTGTGCTATTTCAGCTGACGTTGTGGCCTAGTTTCCATGCTGGAATCCCTCCCAGCAAGTTCAAAGATTGTGAATAACCTCCTTGACTTTCCACAAAACTGTCCCCTGTGTTATTATGAAAGCTTGAAAAACAAACAAATAAATAATAAATAAAAGAAACCCAAAATGCACACAAACCAAATTCTCTGAGCATCTAATCTACGTGGAGGATTATTGATGAAAATAAATAAAATATGCCATTCTCATCTATCATGAAGGAGTATGGAATCAATACTGCTGAATCAATGTGATTGAAGTATTGTTCAACTTTATTAGAGACAAGATGATGCTTTTATAATGTTTAGCTTATCAACTAAGACAACATACTGATTAGTAACATGAGTTCTGCAGGACACTGTCCATCCTAACCAGAAGCATACTGGGGGAGGGAAACAACCACTCATCAGAGAAACAGTGAAACAGATTAAAAAAACCTGAGGAGAAATTACAGACTGAACAGCGAGGAAAACCCTGGTAGGAACAGATACCCAATTCAGGACCTTTTAGTCTTTAACAGTTGTCATGATTATTGTGAAGATGGTTCTGATGGAATTTCACCTTTCCGTGGCTGAATCCATTGTCCTGGTATCCAGCGGCTTCCTGTATCTGTAGAAACACAAGCATAGCCTTGACCCATAGTTAAAAGTTCAGAAGGGCCTTTCTATTCTCCCGAAGCCAAGTCTTTGAATTGAATGAAAATCTTTTTAGAAAATGTCTCTAAACCTGATTTTAAAGAGATACTATGTACTACAATGAGGAGTTCCTGACAATCATTTGTCAGTCTTAAAAAGTCCATTACATATGTTGCTTTTGCCAATCGTTCATGGGGGCTATTCAATTCTTCCCCCCTTTTTGCTTTAACAAAAGCACCTTTAATGTACCATGTGCTCTTTCCACTATTGCTTGACCAGTAGGGCAATGAGGTATACCCCAGTTATTACAAAACCGTAAAAATCTCTGAGAAGTATATCCAGGTCCGTTATCAGTTTTCATTTGTGCGGGGACCCCCAAGGCAGCAACAGAACCATGCATGTGCTTGATGACATCCTTAAATTTTTCCCGTTTGAGCTGACACCCAGAGCACATGAGAAAAGGTATCAATAGTAATACGAATGTATTTTAAATGTCCAAATACTGGAATATGTGTAACATCCATTTGCCAGAGTTGTAATGCTTGTAAACCACGTGGGTTGACTCCAAGGTCAACCCCAATCCCTTCCTTTTGGCAGAGCAGGACTGCATAATGCCTTGAATGTCCCTGTGAGATACATTAAACTGTCTGACCAACATTTTTGCAGATTGGTGGAAAAAACCATGAGATAATGCTGCTTGCTGAAAAAGATTTGTAGGAGGCTCAGTCCATGCTGGGACCACCAACTGGTCTGCTCTTCAGCTAAGCCCCCACATCTTTGATGGCTATGTATATGAGTAATAAAACAAGGTTGTTGTCACTGATTAAGCAACTGTATCAATTGAATTAAAAGTTTATACAGTTCCTTATTATTGACATATTTCACCAGAGATCTTTCAATGTGAGATACAATTCCAACTACATACAGTGAGTCAGAAACTATATTTACTGGTTGACTGTCCCAGTTTTGAAAAACTCATACTACTGCTCTTAATTCTAAGGTCTGCAGAGAGTCTCCACTCACTCCTGAGAGAATTTCATGTCGCCAGGTACCTTGCGACTTCCATGTTATAGCAGCTCTTTTGGATTTCTTTCCTGCATCTGTAAAGACCGTGTCTCCTGCTACTGGGGTTTCGGACCTTACCGTTTTTTCTTCTATGTTTTGATGTTGTAATAATGGTAATAATCTTGATGTAATATAATGTGTACTAATTGTTCCTAAAAATCCTGAGATGGCTATCTGAAAGGCTAATGATATTTCTAATAACCATTTTAAATATACTTGAGCTACAGGGATCACAATAATCTGTGGATCTTTTCCCATCAAATTGATGATTCTTCTTCTGCCTTTGATAATCAGTTTACTAAGTAACTCATCTCTGCTTAGTATTGTTTTGTTGGGTTGATATGACAAAAATACCCATTCCAAAATGTTTATGCCCTCGGTGGTTCTTATCTGACAAATCAGAGCTAAAGGGTGTTGTCAATTCCCCCGTGAATTCACAATCATCAGTGACACTGGGCAATCTTCTACTAACCGACAGCTGCTTCCATTCACTATTTTATATACTACTTTTTGTAAAGCTAGCTTCTGATTTTGAGTGAGCATTCATGATTCATTTGCATCAGCAGAAGTGCCAAGCAGTGGCATCAGGGGAGCGATGTCATCATTTGTAATTCCACATACCGTTTGCACTCACTGGATATCACCCATTAATTGTTGGACCTCTGCCAGGGTGGACAATTGCAACTTAATTTCTAATTTTTGTGGTTTAATTGTGGCCTGAGTAATAATATATCCCAGATATTTCCATGGCTAAGATTTTTAAATTTTGTCTGGAGCTATTTTTAAGCCTCTAGCTTCTACACACCTCTGCAGTTTTGTCAAAACCTTTTGCGACTCCAGTCGGTTGCCTGCTACTAGAATATCATCCCTATAATGATACACTAGTAACTCAGGATGGTCTCTCCTAAACAGCTGTAATGCCCATGCGATGTAAGTTTGACATAAGCTGGAGAAGTTTTCATCCCCTATGGCAGTGTTATCCAGTGGTAATGCTTTGCAGGTTCAGCCTTGTTAGGTGATGGCACCATAATAGCAAATTTTTCTGCATCTTGAGGGTGTAAACGTATAGTGAAAAAGCAATCTTTTAAGTCAATCATTATAATGTCCCAATTTTTTGGGATCATACTTGGTGAAGAAAGGCCAGGCTGTAGAGATCCCATGTCCTCCATTATATTATTAATAGCCCTAAGATCATGCAAAAGACACCAATTTTTCAGTATTGCGAATGTAGGTGTATTCCAGGGGCTAGTTGAGGGCACAATATGCCCTGCCTCTAACTGTTCTTTTACTAGATCATTAATTATTTGCATCCTGTCAGATTTCAGCAGCCACTGATCTACCCAGATTGGTTTTTCAGTCTTCCATTTAAGTCTGAGGGTTGGCTGCTGTTCAGCGGCCGCAGCTAAAAAGGCTCTGTGACCAATCTTGCTCTCATCTGACTCAATGAGTCTCTACGCACCAGGGCAACTGGAAGTGTCAGAACATAGGGCCTGGTACTAACAGTTTTCCCATCTTGGAATTCAAACTGAACAGCATCACGACATAGCCATGTCTGTTGCTTTCCTCCTACTCCCACAACCCCTGAAGCTGCAGGGCCAAGCTACCGGTCATTTATGTTGAGGAATGATGGTAACATCTGCTCCTGTATCTATTAACATAATTAATTGGGTGAATTGACCTGAGGGATGTTGTATCTTGACCTTTTCTTCAGGTTTACCTCTTTTTATATCCATGGCTATAAGAATGTTGGGGGAGGGGGGCGCTGTAGATCCAAACCCCCCTTCTCCCCATATTCTGTCTGATGTTTTAGGGGTGCAAGACATAAATGTAACCAATTGTGCAATTTTCGATACTTTTGGTATAATAATTGGGGGAGATAATGTGAATACCATAATATTGATAACTCCTTGATAGTCAGCATCGATCAATCCTGGTACCACAAATATTCCTTGATGTGATACTGATGACCTTCCTAATAAAAGTGCACTAAACCCATGACCCAATGGTCCCTTCATTTCTGAATCTACAACCACAACATCCTGTGATTCTAGATTTACTTCTACTGCTGCTGCCAAGTCCACTCCTGAGCTGCCACTTGTGGTGCTGCAGAAGTGGTCCAAGAAATGTGATTTACTGTTGTCATGTGGGGGCTGCTCAAGTTTGGCTGCCAGTTTCCCTGTCTGCGATAATCACTCATGTTATGGTTGAATTTCTGACAGTTATTACACCATCTGTTTACTTGATTTTGAATAGGTGAGCTACAGGCTCCTGATGACACTGGACAGCCTGTTTTAAAATGTCCAGGTTTTCCACAACTAAAACATTTTTTTCTCTAATCTTTTACTCTTTCGTTTTTGTTGAAAAAAAGCCGTGACCACAGCACCAACAGCAGATGCAGCCTTTTGTTGTGCAAGAGTCGCTCAGCAGCTTCTAACATTTGGGCTGTGGACATGCCCCTAGGCAACACACTCAGAGCCTGTTTTGTTCTTTCATTAGCATTGTCATAAGCCAACATATCTAAGAACTTTACTTTCATATCTTCAACTAGATCTGGATTAGCATGAATGGCTGCAATGGCTGTCAATGAATGAACCAAAAGATTCTGTATGACTCTGCCTGATAGTGGTAAACCATGGACCTGCTTTATCATCTGGTACCACTCGCCACACTCTTATAGCAAGATTCTGACTCAGTTGCAGGAACTCATTAGGGAATTGTGCCTGCCATTCTCCTCTAGCGAATGGCCCCGCTCTGGTCATCTGCTATGCAATGACTCCATATAACGGATTCCCTTGTTGCCTGTGAGTTGCTTCTGCTGCCTCACAGTCAGATTGCCATTGCTGAAAAAATTGCAATCATTGATGAGGGGACAGCAAGGTGTTCAGTAGCATCTTAATATCATATGGAGTCATGAGGTTAGCAGAAAATATATGATCCATCATTGATGTAGTATACCCCAAAATCAATCCATAATTAGCAATAGCTGCTTTTACCTCCTTCAATATTTTCCAGTCAGGAGCCTCCCACACCCAGTTTTAACCTTGCAAAATTACTGGATAAGCATTAATATCCACAAATTCTCCATCTATAAGAGCATCCCTGATCACCCCCCTCCATCTTCTAACTGGATCTGAATTTGTTAGTCCCGATAAAGTTTTTTTTATAATCTGTTAAACTTTGATCTGCATCCTGTACACCCCCTTCACCTGGATCCCATGTTTTCCCACCCCCCTTCAGAGGTGGGCATAGGGCAAACAATGGTCTTCTGGTGGGAGCAGGCATGGTTGGAATTGAGACATTGCCCCTCGGTTCCAATTGTTTTTCACCTTTGGCCTCCAGACATTTCATTCTGCTAATTAAGTCAGTGATTTCCAATCCCATCACAGAACTTCCCTCCTCATTCTCATCGCTGCCTGAGTCATAGAATCATAGAATCATAGAATCATAGAATCATAGAATCATCGAATCATCAAATCATAGAATCATAGAATCATAGAATNATTACAAGACCTTGTGAACAGTCCCTCCCCAGCCTTCCTGTAGGCCCCCTTCAGATACTGGAAGGCCGCTGCAAGGTCTGTTTTGAATCCTTCTCTTCTCCAGGCTGAAGAGCCTCAACTCTTGCAGCCTGTCCTCATACCATAGGTGCTCCAGCCCTCTGATCATCTTTGTGGCCCTCCTCTGGAATCTCTCCAACAGTTCCATGTCCTTCCTGTGCTGGGGGCTCCAGAACTGCACACAGTACTCCAGGTGGAGTCCTCTGCAGCTGACTCCTCAGTGTCCCTCAGCGTTCTGGATCGGGCTGAATGAAGATTCATTGCAAGACCTCGGTCATCTCCATCCAAAGGCCAAAGTCTTCTCACACAAACTGGCTTTGAGGCTACTTTAGGTTTCACTATTAAAACTTCAGACAGAATTTTGGTAGTTACCACAGCACTCGAGCTAACAAAGGAACTCCCATCTTTTGCATTAGAATCAAGAGTACTTTCTTCCTCATCTTCCCCTTTCTCATTCTTATTTGGCTCTGCTTCATTCTCCTTTTTATCAGTACCCTCTGCAAAATCTGGCAGGGGAGGTGGAGCAGCTCATGCAGGCAAAGGTATAGACAGGAGTTGGAAAAGGTATTGTGATGCAGAAGACCATTTTAATTCACTTAACAGAGGGGCCGAAGGGACAACTGCCATTTTCTTCTGTCTCTTTTTTTGTTCAGAGCCAGCTTGTAGAGCTGCAAAAGCAGAAATGGCAGAAGCAACAACCTGACGTTCCACCTCCTAGCTCTTTATTGTCTCAAATAGTAGTCACCAAAGTGTGCTGTAACTGGTTGCTTCCTTCAAGCCTTTTGAGACATCATCCCATAATTGTTCCCCTATTTTTTGTCAAAATCTCAAATATTTCATTCACCATGGGGATCAGACTCCTTTCTTGAGCCCATTCCAACAGTCCCTTTAGGGTCCCTGTATCATAAGAAATTTCTCTCTCAGGGAGTAAATGTTGGTGGAGATTTAACACTGCCTCTTCTTCTTTGCTAAGTGTATTCCCCATCTCCTTCCAGCTGCCTACTTGACCTAAAGTAGGATTCCCAGGCACCAATTCTTGTGTATGCAGTAATTTTTCACCTGGTGCCAGGGCAGAACCTCCTTATGGCTGGCTTTCCTTCTTCCCTCTTTCCAATGTCTCTTTGGGCATGCAGCAATTTGAGGGTCCCTGTTTCAAGGCACCATTTATCACAAAGAAGCATGGAATCAATACTGCTGAATCAATGTGATTGAAGTATTGTTCAACTTTATTAGTGACAAGGTGATGCTTTTATAATATTTAGCTTATCAGCTAAGATAACGTGCCTAAATCTGATTGGTAACATGAGTTCTGCGGGACGCTGTCCATCCTAACCAGAAGCATACTAATTGGTTGGTATAATTAAGCACAATCCCATTATTAATATTCATGACAACTTGTTATTCTCTAACCCAGATCTTTCTCTCTTACTCCTTTGGGAGGCAGCTGCTATGTTATGGGAAACCAGAGGCCTGTGTCAGGCCACCTTCCTCAATCCATAAGAGCCAAGGTCAGGCTGGCTTCTATTTCATACCCACAGTCATCAGTGAGAGCAATTTTAACTAGAAAGAAATCATATTTGTGGTGCAAATGTCAGTACTGTGTAAGGCACCAGCCAAAACAAAACATATATTGCTTTTTGCACTGCTCTAATGTCTGAATTTCCAAACATTGTGAATTCCTAGAATGAATAATAGAATATATCCAGTTGGAAGACATCTCAAAGCTCATCCAGTTCAATCCTCAACCCAGCACTGCAGGGTGAATACTAAACCATGCCCTAAGCAACAGCTTCACACACTGCTTGAACACCCCAGGGATGGTGTCTCCAGCACTGCCCTGGGCAGCCCATTCCAGTATTGAGAACCCACTCTGTGAAGAAGTATTTCCTAATATTCAGCCTGAACCTCCTCTGGAGCAGCCTGTAACCATTTCCTCTGGTGCAGTTGCCTGCCCCCTCCTCACTCCAACCTCCTCTCAAGGAGCTGTAATTAGTGATAAGATCTGCCCTCAGCCTCCTCTTCTCCAGACTGAATAACCCCATCTCCTTCAGACATTCCTCACAGCCCCACTCCTTCAGGCCCTTCATAAGCCTGTGACTATAGTACGGTGGGAGATTTATTTTAAAAATTAATATAGTTTATTATTTTTATATTAATATATATAATCTTTCTGCATTACCTATTTTAATCAAGTTCTTTGCAAGGTCATGAGAACATTACACAAAGGATAAACAGAGACTCTAAAACACTCAAGAAATAACTAGCAATAATACACCAAACATTAAACTATTAGAACTGGTTCTTGTGGTTGATTATATCACTTGCCCACTAGAGGGACTCAAGAACTCGTTTCTGCTTAAGGCAGAAGGCACTTTGATCCAATTAGAGTTTTACAGTTTTGCAAAGACACTGTGCTGGTTTGAACTAACTGGAAGATTTTAATGAGAAATTAGATTATAGTCTGAGAAAGGGAAAAAACCCCCATGATTCTAGTTCACTCATAGGTTACTGAAAAATGTATAAAAGTTAGAATCCAAGCAAAGATTAGACAGAGCTTTTTGAGCTACATTTGCTGCTGCATCTCTCTCTCCCTGCCTGCTTAGCTGGATTGTGTAACTTCACTAACCAGTTTCCCGCTACTAACCTTCCTGGCCGATCTACTTTGCTTACATGGCATGTAAGACAAATAGTGGGATAAGATTGGGAAGAGAGGGAAAGGTAGTAGGGTGATTGGAAATCCCTCTATGGACTCTGATCTCTGGGAGGGGTATGGTGTTTCTCTATTACCTTGTTATTGTATATATCTGTAAATATTTATAATATATTGTAAATATCTGCTTGTACATTTTGCAATGCTGTAATATAAAGCTTCATTCCTTAACTTCGAGCCATCTGAGTCTAGCCTGTGCAATTTCAGACTGTGGGAGGAAGTAGGGGGTGGGGGGGGGGGTATTCCCAAACCACGACAGAGGCTTTTGAGTATTTACTCACAAAAGTTATCTCCAGATTCCTAGGGCTAACTACAGCTTCCAGACAGTACCCAAACACTTGCAGGGAATCCTGATGGTGTCTTGAAATCCTTCTAGATCTTCTCACACTCTAACAGGGTGCTGGGAGAGAAGCAGATAATCTCTGACCTGATCCTGGTTCCTCTTTGACTCCAGACTTGGCACAAACGTTTACAGAGGTTCAGGCAGGATGTCTTGCAGATATGCAGATGGACAGATTGTCACACTGGCTAAATGAGCCTATTGCATGAAGGCAGTTAATGCCTTCTCCCAGTAAACTTGAGGCAAGGCAGTTTCTAGGTATACAAGCCTGAAGTAACAGGGCTTGTTACTATGTAGCATGCAGAGCATGGCAGAATACAACAGCAGAGAGCAATGAGGCAGAAGCAATAGCAGAAGCACACTAAAGCAGAGCACATTGTCTTTACCGGCTCATCTCTTTTTATCAATGCAGTCTGAGACTAATGGTTCTTTGGCCACATATTAACCAATCAGAACGGCAGTTTGCCAAACTTTTCCATATTAGGTAAAATCAGGGATTACTTTTACCTTTTTAGGGCAGAACACAAACAAGTGTATAAGGACATGCAGGTGCCCCATTCACAAATTTGGAAGGAGAGGAGACTGGAAGGCATCAGGCTTTTGTCTTCCTTTCCTGTAGCTGCTTCCCACAACAGAAGAAGTGAGGGGGATCAGGGGAACATGCATGGACAAGCCAGAACATTTTTAGGCCTATTTTAGCCTTCCATGACAGAGCCTCATCACCCTTCTCAGGACATTCTAGCCCCTCAATGTCCTTCCTATAGTGATAAACAGTGTAAAGAGGTAGAGCAGCCAGCTTCAGCTGTATCTGTGACAAGATGGAAGAAAGGCCCTTGGGTGAAACGGTTTTCTTACAAGGGCAATTCTTTTCTGCTTATGGAGCACATATAGATACATACGCACCCATTCTTACAAACTAACTTCTTCTTCTCTCCATTGAGGCAATGTCAGAAAGGCTCCCAGCAGAAATTTTACAAAAGCTTCCTTTGGAAATAAATACTGCCTGCACGGACAGCTTTATCATACAAACAGAAAGTACTATTCTTAAGGAAAAGCAGAAAGCCTGTTTTCAATTTCTAAAGATTTATAATTTTTCACATCTGGCCATGGAAGTGAAGCCTTCAGAAGAGAGATCTGAAGGTGGAGAAGACAGTAGCTCCAATAACATAAAACAACAGCTGACAAATTTAGAGCTTGCCCAGTTAAAACACTCTTTTTCTTGAAAAATGCCATCTTCCCAATATAAGACTAAGCAATGATTTAAGTAGCACTTTCTAAATTCAGAGATGTCAAGCAGTCCAGATTTAATTCTGGAGTCTGAAAATAATAGCTCTGGAGTGTTTGCCAAGATCATATGGATTAAGCAACATGCAGAACAACAATTTCTATGGATTTCAAGCTTACATTAAAAAAGGCTATGTCTGTAAGTGCAGAGGTTATGCTTCACTGGTAGTCAGGTAAGGGAATGAATAGATTCCTATGGTATTGCTCATTTGGAACAGAATTAAAACACACTGCAAAAACTACTGCTTCAAAAAGCAGGGCTACCCTCATATAAGGCACCACCTAAGATCTACATGCAACATAACAGAGGCACACTAACAATTCCAGTGAAGTCAGCCTGAAATCAAAGCCACAATCTGACATCTAGAGTACAGAAAAAGAGCTTAAGTTTGGAGCATTTTAATTTCCATTGTTCTGATCCACAAAGACTTTTAACATTAATACAGTTTTCATGTCTGATGGATGGTTCTGCGTTATGTAGGAACTCAAATTATGGCACAGCTGTTTGTGTCTGGGCACTCCTAACATTTTACACACACAAATAACTGAAGCCAGCCTGCATCTGCATCTCTTCTTCACCCTGTATTTTGAGCAAAGGGCTGGATTATAGGAGGAAGCATAAAGAGACCACTTCAGAGATCTCAGTGGTGATGAGGACAGCATAGCCATAACAGCAAGAGGATGGGGCTGAACTGCGACCTTATGAGAGGAAAGGCAAAGATGCACGAGGCTCTTTGCAGTTATAAAGAGAGGCACTGATGCATTTCTGGGAGCACAGGACTGTGCATTTCATTCACCCACAGAGTCACACTACATTGTAAAGTAGGGGGGGAGAACAAACCCTTTAGCTCTTTTCTCTTCCCACACTAGTCTGTGACAGAGACAGACAGTTCAGGTGCCATTCCTTGGAAAGGCACCTGCCATGTTCCAGGCTTAAGTGCTCCTGAGTACTGCTCAGGATGGTGAGGGCCTGGAGAGAAAGGTACGTGTTCTGGTCATGATGGGTCTGGTTGTTCTCAGTCTGAGAGCATAGGAGAACTGAAGAGCACAGTAAGACAACACCAACATTCTCTTAATTTTTGTGTCTTAACTGAGATTCTGACTTTTTCTTTCTTAACCTGAAAACAGCAGTAGTCCTCTGTTCTTTGAAGTGGATTTGAATGCTGATTTTGCACTTTACTTAAATGTGCTATCACAAAGGCAATCAATGACTCAGTCATCCCTCCTCACCCCCCTGCTTCCTTCAGACCTTTACAGAAACATTTTATCTCTCTTAGATACAACAGTTTCTGGGAGATTATTCTAGCAAATTATTCCAGCAAATGATGTTCAGTAAGCAACTTGACAGCATAGCAGACAGCTGTATCAAAAAATAGTATTGAAGTTAATACACCTAAAAGAAAAACTGCATCGGCAAGAAATATTTAAGTAGAGCAATTACGATTTTAATAAGAATCAGCTGTGAGAAATCTATCATATGACCCCCTGAGCAGTCAACAATTCCTCCATCTCCACTTCCTATACAACTGTTCCTGAGGACAGCCCCCAGTCTTCAAAACCTGCAAAGGCACAGTGTCACACCTTTCCCCCTAGCACAGGCAGAAGAACTGGACCTGTGGATTGCTCCTTTCCTGCAAATTCTGAAGCTTCAGGTAAAGTGTAATGCTCTTTGTATAACAAAACTGAAATTGACCCTAGAATGACTCCTAAAAATATTTTTTTAATTCTTTTTTTTTCCTACATCTGATGTTAACTCTGGATATTTTGAATAATATCTACAGAACAGCATACATTTTGTACTATCTCGGCTGAACAGCAAACAATAACAATTTATTGTGACTATGATTGAAACATCTGAAAAGCACAAATGGCTAAATCATGTCAAGAATATCAGACAAAGCATCCTAGTCTGAATCTTCAGGATAATTTACCTTTCAGTCTCTGTTACTTGAAGTATCTAAAGATCAGGCAGACAATGAGTGATTTTATAAAGACAGGAGTAATTTAATCAAACCAATTTGCATGACCAGTATGGTAAAACAAAGAGAGTCAGTTTTGCTTACCAGTGTTCATGATAGTCTATTTGTACTGTAAAGATAGCTGTAACAGGATAACCAAGATTCTTTTAGTACCTTATAATAGTAACCTGGGAACTACAGACCAGTCAGCCTCACCTCTATGCCTGGCAAGATCATGGAGCAGATCCTCCTCAAGGCTCTGCTAAGGCAGATGGAGAACAAAGCACAGGTGCCTGATGATAACCAGCACGGCTTCACCAAGGGCAAATCATGCCTAACAAATTTGGGGGCTTTCTATGATAAAGTCACAGCAGCAGCGGACAAGGGAAGGGCAACTGATGTCATCTACCTAGACCTGAGTAAGACCTTTGACTCTGTCCCACATGACATTCTGGTCATCAAGCTGGAAAAACATGAACTTGATGGGTGGACAACTCGCTGGATAAGGAATTGGCTGGATGATCGCACACAGAGAGTGGTGATTAAGGGCACAATGTCCACCTGGAGACCAGTGACAAGTGGCGTCCCTCAGGGGTCAGTGCTGGGACCAGTGCTGTTTAACATCTTTGTCAGTGACATGGACAGAGGAATCGAGTGCAACCTCAGCAAGTTTGCAGATGACACCAAGCTGTGTGGCACAGTTGACTTGCTGGAGGGCAGGGATGCCATCCAGAGGGACCTGGACAGGCTGGAGAGGTGGGCCCAGGCTAACCTCATGAAATTTAACAAGGCCAAGTGTAAGGTCCTGCACCTGGGTCGCTGCAATCCCAAGCACAAATACAGGCTGGATGGTGAGTGGCTGGAGAGCAGCTCTAAGGAAAAGGACCTGGGGGTCTGGGTGGATGAAAAGCTCAAGATGAGCCAACAGTGTGCACACGCGGCTCAGAAAGCCAACGGTGTCCTGTGCTGCATTAGGAGAAGTGTTACCAGCAGGGCAAGGGAGGTGATTTTCCCTCTTTACTCTGCTCTCGTTAGACCCCACCTGGACTACTGTGTGCAGTTCTGGAGCCCCCAGCACAAGGAGGACATGGAACTGTTGGAGAGAGTCCAGAGGAGGGCCACAAAGATGATCAGAGGGCTGGAGCACCTATGGTATGAGGACAGGCTGAGAGAGTTGGGGCTTTTCAGCCTGGAGAAGAGAAGGCTTCCAGGGGACCTTATAGTAACCTTCCAGTATCTGAAGGGGGCCTACAGAAGGGCTGGGGAGGGACTATTCACAAGGTCTTGTAATGACAGGATGAGGGGGAATGGGTTCAAATTGGCGGAGGGGAGATTTGAATGGGATGTTAGGAAGAAATTCTTCACAGTGAGGGTGGCGAGGCACTGGAACAAGTTGCCCAGGGAGGTTGTGGCTGCTCCCCCCTGGATGTGTTCAAGGCCAGGCTGGATGGGGTCTTGAGCAACCTGATCTAGTGGGAGGTGTCCCTGCCTATGTTAGGGGGTTGGAACTGGATGATCTTTAAGGTCTCTTCCAACCTAAACCATTCTATGATTCTATGATTTTATATTAGAACTACATAACTCAAAAACAGCAACACAGATCAAAGACAGCAGTTAAAACAATTATTACAGTTAAAAGGAGAAAGAATGTGGGCCTGGACTCCAGTCTGCAGAAGGTAAGAAATACAGCCCAATGAAGGTACACTTTTGAACAAGACACAAACACCTTTTGTCCCAACTGGAAATAGCAGTTGGAATGTTTTAGTTAAGCCAAAATGGGTGTGAAATAAAGTAATTTTTCAATTAGTCATGGAAAACCTATACAGATTTCAGCCTAACCATAATACAGGCAGAAAAGATCCTAAACTTTTCCCTTTCCATTCTTCAGCTCACTCCATATCTCCATTTTATGTTTAAATATAAATTATGTACAGTCTTCTTGCAGCTATTTAACACATGCTTTAAATATGTGGGTCTGCTTTATCTTTTTTTATCCCACATCATTTATGATCCAGAATAGGAAACTTGATTGTAAATGAACACACGCCAAACAGTACTTTTCAATTTGCTTTCTTTTCAGTGCTTTTTGTTGCCATGATAATGAATTTCAGCAGCCATGATTCCCCTCTCTTTTATTAAGAGATTCAAAAGGTTGTAAATGAATTATCAGCTACATTAAGTACAGTGTAGATTTGTTTGAGAGATGTTTAACCAAGAAAGAGAATTTAGTCTTTATCAAGAGAATTTCTGAATGGCCTTTAGATGTTGCTACAATATCATAATCCAATCTGGTTGTGACAAAGACGAAGATACACATTGTTAAGACTGATTTGGAAGAAAAAGCCTCACAGATATGGTACAGTTATGGATGTATTTGAAGCAGCTTTTTCAGAAAAAATATGAGGAGTTTTCATTAAGAATTAAACATTTCTCATCTTATTGAAAGTGATTGGTAAAAACCCCTCTCTGTCAATTATAAATACTTTGTTTGCCTGTTACTTCTACATGTTTTAAACTGAAACTTCATTTCACTTACATAACAGAAACGTCATATTTAATAAATCTCTTTGAGGTAAAAGCAACTTTGGGCTCAGACACTCAGCTATATCCCAAATTCTCTAAAAAATTGTTTTGCAGATGTAATTATAGGTCTGAAAGATGATTGACCTAATGCTGTCATCAGAGGAGTTGCAGACTTAAATTCTGAATGGGTGTAAGAGGGCTTGCAGAACACAAACACGCCACCAACTTTTAACTCCTTCAAAGTGGAGAGAAAGGATTTAATCACAATTCTGTTCCTCTTCTTAAAATCAAAAACCACCATTAAAATCTGGATCAATAATAAAAATCTAGCTGTGATTACAAAAACAGTAACAGTTCATGCAAGACATAAATTAGACCTATTGTGTTTTTTAAGTATTCATAAACTGCAGTAACAATTGCACTCCCACCTTGCTTCTGAAGAACAGCACACATACATATCTGCATGCACAGACAGGCCTTCATTGCTAACATGCACAACACTAAACCATAATATTTATTCCGAATGTATACAGCCTCATATTTTTTAGTACAGGATCTGAAAATGATCTCTCTTTCTGAGAACATCCATGTCTCATAGAGAGAAAGACCTGAATCCTTTAATAACCTACTTGGGATTCATAGGACATTCCTGATAAACCTAGCTGTATGCAACAGCAAAAGGACAGACTAAAATGCAATACCAGAATGACTCAGCACAAAAAACCAAACCAAACCAAACAAACAAAAAAATCCCAAAGCACTTCAGCAAAGAAATTGCATTTTGGTTTTCTGTAGGGAGCAGTGTTACATTCCTGGATATCAGCTGGTAGCTTGTGTTTTGATACCACCAGCAAGCTACATTTTCAAGCAATCAAAACAAAAAGAGAAAGTGTGCTCTGTCCAATTTGGAATACATTTACAGAAATAGACAATCTCATTTAAAATTATGACATTTCACAACCATTTTTTTGCTTAAGAGCATAAAAGCATTCAGATCCTTGATAGTATAAGTGAAATCCATCACACTTACTAGGACTCACAACTCTGTCTGGCAAACACTGGGTGTTAAGGTGGCAGCATGCATTGTATAACTTATACACAGGAGCTCTGACAAACCCTGATGTGTTGGACTCACTGCAGCAGAAAATCAGCCAATCTACTTGCAGTGGCTATTTCTCCAAAGTTTCCAGATGTTTGGCAGCCCAGTAAAGATGTATCAAGGAACAGTATTTGCATAAGGAGAGAAAAAAAAAAAGACGCCTGAAAGACCCAGACATATACTGTCTGTATCATTGAACAGTTTATAGGGTTCATTATTTAATCCTAAAGAATGAAAGTAAAAACTGCCTCAAAATATTTGTGCCTCATTAAAGGGAAAGAAAAAAATATCGTATCTCATCCAAGCATTACAAGTTGCCTGGTTTATGAACCCAAAAATGCAAAGCAGTACCAGTGAAATTATATCACCTGCCATGCAAAAAATAAAGGGTATAATGGTACATCCAAAATTATATAGCTTATAAAATAAAATGTAAGCATCTACTCTGGAAAATGTGCATATCCCAAATTTATGCTTTTCAAATGCCCACAGATTTTCTTTGTGAGAAGTAACACAGGGTTTACACATGATTAGCTGCTGCAGTCATTGTGAGGAAAGAGGCAAAAGCCCTCCAGCATAGTCTGTCTGTGAGCGGAATAGGAAAGCATTGCCTTTGCCTCTGAAGCAGACAGACCTCAAACTAAAACTATATTCAGTTCAAAGACTTCAAAAAGCACATGCCATGGCACAGGTTTTAGGCTAATTTTAACACAGCAGCTTCAGTAGAGACTGCAAGGTTTACATTTTCAGGCAGGCAGTATTAAATGCAGAAATCCATGTAACCGCAATATTGAATTATTGATATCACCACAGAACTGAGAAAATCCTAAGCTAAAGGTTGCATTGGCTGGCTGGGGAGCTGACCATGCCCCTGTTTGTTAATACATCCATACTTTGGTGTCTGCACACAAGGTCTACAAACCCAGGTGACCCAAGATTACTATGAAACGTTTTCCATTTCATTGTCTAGATGCTCTGATGTAATTTGGCCACTTAGCCCTGCCAGATGGCAATTAGGAGCCTAGTCATACCTGCAGGGACAGTACCATGCTAATTCAGAGCTGTATCTTGCCAGATGAGAGTGTAAACAACAGCAAATAAGTAGTGATGCCTTCAGAAAACAGGTGGCAAAACCACAGGGAAGCTGTGCTGCTGACCACAGCACAACATGGTATTTGTGGCTGTAGACAGCAACAAGCTACGAGCATGGACAGGTGACACTGTCCTTAAGAGGTGAAGAAATTTAAAAGTGAAAAGTTCTTGGTTTCACTCAGGGGTGTGGCAAACTGCAATGTTTAGCTGCAGCAATAACAAGAACAAAGGGTCTGGCTCAGTGTCATTCATTCAAGCCCATCTGATGAGCTTCCTGCATCACTGAAATATAGTGGTGTAGATGAAGGCTTCCCCTGCCTTGCTTCGCGATCGTAACTTCGTGAAAGCTGTGCCTACAGCGATCTTGGACTCTGGCAGGCACTGGACTCCGGACACTGCCGTGAAAGAAACAATGTCCCATTTGTAAGTAGGGCAAAGCTGTTTCATGCCCAAACCTTTCCAAATTTTCTGATTTTTCCTGAATTACAAGAAAAGGCATCCTTGTGAAGACTTTTCCTGACCGAATTAGAACCCAAACTTAAACTAATTTACACACAGATTGTGGGTGGGGCTTTTGGAAATTATAAAAGCTACATAATTTATATTTCCTGCCTCTTCAATCACCTACAATCAATTCAAACTTCTACGTAAATCATGAGTCAAGTTCCACCAAAACAACAATGCAATCACGGGTAGCATTTTAGAAACATTAGCAAGATCAGAAGTGTCTGAAACTGCTGAATCCTAACATGCAAACCCTACTTGTTTAAGCTGACTGCTGAATGGGATGTATGTGAAATCACACACCTCTGCACAAGACTAAAATGTTTTACACCATTTCATATGTCTGCATGTGTATTTGTCATTTGATTATGAGAAATTAGTTTGTTTTAGTATTTAAACAGAGAACCTAGGATTATTATACTGTTCAAAAGAACCTCTGACTCAAAAAAATTCTTGCTGGTCACACATCCATCCCAGGACAAGATTCTGTCAAATCCCAGTATAGAGGAAATTGATATGAAAATTAATTCACTTCTCAAAATCACAGAATCACAGAATGTGTGGGGCTGTAAGGGACCCTAAAAACTCATCCAGTCCAACCTCCCTGCCAGAGTAGGATCACCTACACCAGATCACACTGGAATTCGCCCAGGCAGGTCTTGAATATCGGCAGAGAAGCAGACTCCACAGCTGTGGGTGGGGCACAAGGGTAGTTGAGCAAGAAGTTCTGTACTTCTGGTGCAAGATATGAACATTCTGACTCTAGTAGAAAGAAAGCCCTGGGAACAGCAAACAGAGATGTAGTTCTAGGAACAAGAAAATTATACATTGCTATTGTCATGAGGAAGTTGGGCAAGATGCCAGTGTAACTTTTGAGCAAGTAATGGAAAATTCTGCTCACAGATGTAAGTGTATAAATTCTCTGCTGTTCTATCAATAAATTATCCTCTACTTGCATCAAGTGTGAGTCCCGTCTCTCAATCACTGTCAAATTGGGCTCCCTGTGAGGAAGTGATAATCTGCCTATCTGAGTGGCTAGCAGTGAGCCCCACAGAACTGAAGTACTGCTGAAAGGAAGCAGGAGCTGGCAAGCAATCCTTGCAGGACAAGGATGTGAGCTGTGGGGAATATGGATCATGGAATGTCTAGCCAAAAAAAGAAGACTTGTCTGAATGAATGACTAAACACTTAGAAAAACATGGGAAGAATTTCCCCCTCATGATTTAAAAATAATATTAAAACGGCCTATGAGCAGAATGTCGGGGGTAACCCCGACCACTATCTTTAGAAAAGATTTATGGGACAAAGTGAGGGTCAAGTTATGGCATGCTGCCACTAAAGAGGATAAACAAGTAGCGAATATGCTTCTGTCTTGGAGGGCAGTTTTTGGAACTATGACAGTCCAGGAGAAATCACACACAGACGATAATGCAGACAATTGAACTGCTTCTACTAATATTACTGAGGCTCCCACATCCTCTCAGCCCAGTAGGGATACGCTGATACAGCCATCAGTCCTCCTTTTCCAAAATGGAGGGAGAGAAACAATTTGCCTAGACTGACTAGGATCTTTTTGCTGCAGGCTATAGCTCTGATGACAGCAGGAGTGAGGACGAGGATCCCTTTGATCCCGGTGGCATAGACCCTGAAGACCTCTTTCCCCCGGATCCCTATGATAATTGGCCTCACTTAAAGCAGCAGGCTTTAAAAGAGGGGGAGTTGGACATTGCTCAAAGAATAGTGGCTCCAGTAATGTATCAGGGACAGCAAAACCCTCAATGAGAGTCAATGTCTTTCTCTGTCATAAAAGATCTTTGGTGCACTGTAAATGAACACAGAATCAGCTCCCCATATTTCTCCAGCTTACTCATTTCTATATTCAGTGCATATACCATGACCCCCCACGATCTTAAGATCACTCACTCAGCTTCCCTTAACTCCCATGCAATTTACCCAATAGGAAACAGAGTGACAAAAAGGAGCTAAGCCAGTGTCACTGGCTATGTGCCCAAGATGTAACAAAGGCTGACATTTTGCTAACCAAAGCCATTCTAAGTTTGATGGCCCAGGATGTCCACTTCAGGGAAACTGGACCTGGAGCATGGGACAGAACCACGTGCAGACACAAATGCCTTAGCTGACTCCAACAGGAACTCCTCAGGTCTTTGCCCAGTAGCTACTGGCAGCACAGGAGTGGACCCGACAACCACCACAACAGTAATCTACCAATCACAAATACATACCTACAGTGGTTATTACAGACCTCGGATGTACTCCAAATGGCTTTGGCAGGCTTTGCTGGACAACTTTCTTCTCATGCACCAATGCATAAACTAATCAGAGCAAGCTTTAACCTCTTCTTTCCAATGATGGTCTACCCATTTTAATTTAATCACTGAATCTGCTTATGTTGCAGGCATAGTTGAACAATCTAAAGCCGCTGTCTTCAGAGAAGTATCTAATAAGGACTGATTTCATTGGCTACAACAGAAAGGGGGAATGGGGGGACTTACATCACATAAACGACTACAGAAAGCATTCTACATCTTTAATTTTTTTAATTGCTCCCTGATAGGTCAACCACCCCTTGTTGTGAGACATTTGGAAAAAAAAAACAAACAAAAAACAACACAGATAGAAATAAGGCAGAAAGCTCCGGTTCTTATTAAGAACCTTGAAACATGCAAAATTATGGGTCCCTACTCCCTTGTTACTTGGGGAAAAGGCTATGCTTGTGTTTCCACAGAAAGCAGACCAAGGCAGATTCTGACAAAAAAGGTGAGACTGTTCTGAGACCCTCTACCCATCTCTTCTAAGGTTCCTGAGTGTCTAGAGGAGTAGCTGAATACATTCTCCTGGACCCTGTCATTGAACAATGCTCTTCAAGATCAAGACGGATAAAACTGCATCTTCAGAAGTAATGGTTTCATAGATATTTTTAGATAGTATGGGTACAGATAGAGTAGGGAATTGCAGAGTAACACTTTTTAAAGGATTGATTAAAAGCAATTTATGTATTAGTTATTGTTTTAATCTTACTGCTTTGTCTGCCACGTCTTTTACAATGTGTACAAAAATTGATAGATCTATGAAGAGAATTCTAGTAGTTGAACAGAAAGGGGGAGATGTTGCGGAGCACCTGGGAAGTCAAGTAAGAAGTTCTTTACTGCTGGTGCAAGATATGAACATTCTGACTCTAGTAGGAAGAAAGCCTTGGGAACAGCAAACAGAGATGTAGTTCTAGGAACAAGAAAACTGTCTCGAGGAACTTGGGCAAGACAACAATTTAACTTTTGAGCACGTAATGGAAAATTCTGCTGCAGCTGTAACTGTATAGATACACTGCTGTTACATCAATAAATTCGTCTTCTACTTGCATCAAGTAGGAATCCCATCTCTCAATCGCCATCACACAACCCCTCTGGGTAGCAACAAAAAATTAAATACAGCAACTTAAACAGAGGTGAACTTGGAGCAAATGATCTCTGGAGTCCCTTCCAACCTAGGTCAGTCCATGATTCTTTTTTTTGCAGCCTAAGAAGAGAATCAGTACATCAGAGTATATCAGCTTCCTGAAACACTGAGTATCCAGTTAAAGAGAGTTCTGATTTCTACCTCTTGCTCCTTGACTGTTAATATTTTACTTCAGAGAGAAGCCACCATGATCCAGAATGTGTGTTACAAAATCACAATCCATTTCCTGCAGTGCTTGCAATTGTTCGAGAAACAAGACTAGAACAAAATAACCCAATTTACTTGAGGATCCTTATCTGGAGTTAAGGGGAGTAAGGATTAGAAAGTTTCCCTTGGTTTAGGGCTCTTCAGATATTTTCTAATTCTCTCACTAGTTTTGCTGCCAAAACTGAACATCTCTCAGTTAGAAACAAAGTTTCCACAGAATTTTGACTTTGTGAACCCAACAGCTCTTATAATCTACCCTTTTTACTGAAGGCAGTGGCTCAAATTTCATCTATTACCCTTTGGGACAGCTTGCAAGAATGTTTTCATAGTAGAGACTTAGCAAAGAAAGGACACAACTGATGCCTCAAAATTGCATTGTAGAATGGGCACATTTATGTGTTAATTATATGTTAACTTAGTTTACTGTTGCACTTCACTTTTAGATTCTTCACCAAGGCAAGTCACTGGATTTCTGTTTGAATGGTGTGTCTGGCAGCAAGCACCTGCAAGCTCAAAACCAGAACACATCAGCTGAACAGTTGAAATAAGTAAAAAATTGTTTTAACATTCTCAGAACCACCTTAGCCAACGCCATCCTTTTTGTTCACTGTCAAAGGTAATAAAACCTGCAGGGTATCCTCCTCCTGGTCGCTGTGTCTGCTTATAAAAACACATAGCCATAAGTATTTTGAAAGGCTATCGGCAACACCCAAATCCAGAAAAAGGCAATATTTCTTTTTCATTGAGACTCCAGCCACATATAAATAGATTAGGAGTATGGCAAAGACATTTTTCACTTCATATCTTAGACATCAAGTGACGTTCCAGATTAATGATCATTGAAAATACAGATGAGCTCAAATACAGTGTAAAGCATGGAAAATTTGAAATCACAAGTTAAACTAATTTTAAAAAGGACAATTTGGACTGTAGCTATCAAGCCCCAGGGAAAAAAAATTAAACTGAGCACATAAAACCCTTTAAAAGACTGAATTTTGTGAAGAAAGATGCAAATAAGCTCTCTAGCACAATGATAACAACTAAACTTCTTTGAATGCACAGAATCCACTCTCACTGACATTTCATACATGTTCTTAGACCAGAAGCAAACCCTACTGCAACAGTTGAGTATATAGACCTGTTAGTACCCTGGCTCTTTACCTCAGAGCTCAAAACTACCATTCTAAATACTGGGTGTCTGAAGTAGAATGATATCTAATGCTCTAATTTCCCTTTTATTCTTCCCTTTTCTAAGATGAGAGTCAGGAACCAAGAAAACTACATGCATTTTAATTAAGTAGCTAGATAGATAAATGATAAGAAGCAATCTTTATCCATACATGTCTATATATACTGCCCTGACTGGAGAGAAGGTGAGAGGGGAAAGAATATGAAAATTGTAGAATCACCAAAAAAAATCCTTCAAAAATGCCTTCCTTTGAACTTATATATGACTCTGTAATCATATAATCACAAAATCATAGAACACTATAAGCTGCATTTTCTTTCTGTTCATGTAGTACTTTAAAAAAAAAAAAGAAAAATAAAAGAAAAATAAGAACATGTAGTAACATGCTCATTTATAATGTATTAGGGACAGAGGGACCTTTCATAGAATGGACCTCTAAATGTCATCTAGTTCAACCCTCCTGCAGCAAGCATCCTCAACTAGATCAAGTTGTCCAGAGCCTTGCTGAGTCTCACCTTGAATATCTCTAGGGATGGGGCCTCAACCACCCTGGGCAACTCATTCCAGTGTTCCACCACCCTCATTGTACAGAATTTGTTCCTAACATTCAATCTAAATCTACTCTTCTCTCATTTGAAACCATTACCCCTCATCCTATCACTGCAGGCCTTTGTAAACAGTCATTCCCCATCCTTCTTGTAGCCTTCCCCGTTCAGACACTGGAAGGCTGCTACCAGGTCTCCTTCCCAGGAGCTCCTACCCCAGCTCCCTAAGCCTGTCCCTGCAGAGGCATCCCATCCTTCTGGCATACCAAAAGCACCCCTCAGCTTGGTGTAATCTGCAAACTTGCTGATGGCATCCTTCATCCCACTGTCTATATCACTGATTAAAACATCAAACAGTACAGGTCCCAGAACTTGATGGACACCACTTGTCACTTCTCTCCATCTGGACTTTAAGCCATCAAATCCAATGAGTTCAGCTGTGGCAGCAGTGCAAAGTGTCTGGCTACACACGCTGAAGGGGCTGGAAATACTGACTTGTGCCTGCTCCCATTGCTGCCTTCCATGACACTGCTTACTGCCTTTTCTTACAGCATAATGTAATATATTGATCTCATGATATCCACATCAAATCTCTGGGTGGCAGGAAGTTTTACACCCCATGTTGAAACTGAAAGGAAACCATTTTTGTTTTCAGCTTGTATAAGACCAACTGCAGAAAATAACTTCTGCGGATCAATTATACTTTCAGCGGCATGTGCATGACTTAAAGTTCTTTATGTTTTGACTTCAGCTGTTCTCGGGCAACAGGCTTTTATCATCCAGTGCCATCACACAGCTTTAGCTAAAGGCAAAGTATTCTAAAAGCAGTACCAACAATTATACAGTGTATACTTATTTAAGAGCCACGGTATAGTGACACTTAAGCCAATACAGTAAATATTGTTTCATTGGCATTTGCAACAACAACAAATAAATGCAAAAACTGTGTAGTAACAAAGACACAGACATCCCTACAAGGTTAACAATGTAGCCTCTGTCTTCTGCTACCAGGGCAAATTCTTTTATGAGCATTTGACCATACAAATTGTACTGTGAGCTAAACTACAGAAGCTTTTTTTTTTTTTTTTGTTCTCATCATTTGATACCATTTTCTACATTCAAATTCACATGATTTTTGTTTTTGGCACTGTGACTGTATCTCCCAAGCTTCAGAACAGTAATAAGAAAACAAGGCAAGAATGATGTAAGAAACATTTACTGACAGAATTTGCTGTGTGAATACAAAGCCATCAAAATGCATCCTTGAAAGAAAGAAAGTTGAATTAAGGCTTTCAAGACTACAAGCTCCAAAAATGAATCACCAGACAAATAAGAGACCTTCTTTAGAAATATTTGCAAGACAATAATATAACTCACATGAAGGTGATTCTTTCTTGTTATGTAGAGACTCTTACACTAACTGAGAACAGATGACAACATATCACATTTTCCTATTAATTATCAAAATCTCTACTTCACTTAAATTTGTTAAGAAATTTCTATATGTTCTTCTAATTAAAGGGTCACCTCCCTTCAAATACAAGGGCCAACTACTGGTGCAGGCATAAATTTGTCAAACCTGTTGACATTTTAGCAGATGTGACTTTTATTGTGGGATAATGTCATGAGAACACAGCACATCCATCAAACCATATCCTGTGCTCTTATGGATAAATGAGTAGGTCTTTTTCAGTAGATCAAAGATCTGTATTTCCAAATATCTGAAAGGTTTCCCCTTCCTTCTCCCCTCCTTGCTAGCTCAAGCATTTCACGGTTACTGGTTTCTAAGCCAGTAATGCCTAGAGTCTTCTGCATTTGAATTTCTCACACAAACTCCAACTACAGTCAGTCCTTTGCATCATGACTGAGACAATCCATTGATTGAAAAAAATATTGAGGAATCATAAACATTCATTACACCTTTTCAATCTGCTCACATAGATTTTGGCCTAGTACACTGATTTCAGTGCAGAAATCATTTCTCCATACAATTGTGCATGGTGACAAACACAGTGTGGTCTGGTTTTAGATATTACTGGAACACAAACACTTATGGAGTGTTGTGGAAGGCCAAAATAGGCTAAATTAGGCATATACATGTCCTGGCTTGCCCAGACATGTTTTCTGCTCCTCCTTCTTTTGCTGATTTGAGAAGCAATCACGGGAAAGGAGGACAAAAGGCCTGACACCTCAGAGTCTCCTTCTCCCCCTCCAAGCTTGTTTACAGGGTACCTGCATATGTTGCTATACTTGCTTGTATTCTGCTCTAAAAAGGTAAAAGTAAGTCCTGGCTTCACCTAATGTGGTTAAGTTTGGCAAAGTGCCATTCTAATTGGCTGATTAGTGGTCAAAGAGCTATTAGTCTTGGGATGCATCAATAAAAAGAGATGAGTAGGTAAACACAACGTGCTTTTGCCTTATTGTACTTCTGCTGTTGCATTCTGCCATGCTCTGCATCATTATGCTCTGCAACATTCTGCTTGCTACGTAATAATAAGCCCTGATGCTTTGGGTTTGCCTACCTGGAAACTGCCTTGCTCAAGTTTGCCGGAGAACAGGCATTAAGCTTTCACACAATAGGCTTGCCTAGCCAGCACAACATCATGCCAAGACTGCACGTCTGCAAGACATTCTGCCTGCAAGTCTTCTGCCAAGACTGGGAGTCCTGGAAGGGACACAGATCATCCAAGAGGAATCAGGATCAGGTCAGAGACTGTCTGCCTTTCTCCCAGCACCTGAGTCTAGGAAGGATCAGAAGCCTCACTGGCTGACAAGATGCTGACAGAGCTCCCTGCAAGTGTTTGGGTACTGTCTGGGAATACAGAGATATAATTTTGTGAGTTAATACTCAAAAACCTCTTTAACAAAACTTTGTAAATTCTCTAATTGCATCCAAGCCTTCTGCCTTAAGCACAAAGGTGCTTCTCGCGTCCCTCTAGTGGGCAAAATGTATGATTGACTGCAAGAACCTCTTTCCAGTTCACTTATGTTTAAAGTTTGCTAGTTATTTCTTAAATGGTCTAGACTCTGTTGTCATCTATATAATGTTTTCATGACCTTTGCAAACAACTAACTATTAATAAAAATTACTGGGTGGATGGCAAGAGTCCTGAATATCAAAATTAACAAACTATATTAATTTTGGGCAAAAAACTTATATCCATATTAGCTGCCATAGAATCATAGAATCATAGAATGGTTTAGGTTGGAAGGCCACTTAAAGATAATCCAGTTCCAACCCCCCGCCATAGGCAGGGACACCTCCTACTAGATCAGGTTGCTCAAGACCTTATCCAGCCTGGCCTTGAA
>VWZI01018597.1:76012-99816 GCA_013396835.1 Psilopogon haemacephalus
GTTTCCCTCTCTTGGGGATTTTGGTCTCCAGGAGGGGTGTGGTGTCTGTATTTCTTTTTTACTGTATATTTCTGTAAATATCTGTTATATCTTGTAAATATTTGCTTGTATATTTGCATTGCTGTAAATATAAAGCTTCATTTATTAACTTCCAGTGTGTTTTTCTGAGTTTTAGCCGGGGTTTCAAAAGGTGGGGGGGGCAGGTCACTGCAAACCCACTACAGATGGAGAATAAAGCAGAGGTGCCTGGTGATAACCAGCATGGCTTCAGTCCTGAGGGAAAGGACCTGGGGGTCTGGGTGGATGAGAAGCTCAACATGAGCCGACAGTGTGCACACACGGCCCAGACAGCCAAGCATGTCCTGGGCTGCATTAAAAGAATCATTACCAGCAGGGCAAGGGAGGTGATTCTCCCCCTTTACTCTGCTCTCATCAGACCCAACCTGGATTACTGTGTGCTGTTCTGGAGCCCCCAGCACAAGAAGGACATGAACTGCTGGACAGAGTCCAGAGGAGGGCCACGAAGATGATCAGAGGGCTGGAGCACCTCTGCTATGAGGACAGGCTGAAAGAGTTGGGGCTTTTCAGCCTGGAGAAGAGAAGGCTTCCAGGGGACCTTATAGTAACCTTCCAGTATCTGAAGGGGGCCTACAGAAGGGCTGGGGAGGGACTATTCACAAGATCTTGTAATGACAGGATGAGGGGGAATGGGTTCAAATTGGCAGAGGGGAGATTTGAATGGGATGTTAGGAAGAAATTCTTCACAGTGAGGGTGGCGAGGCACTGGAACAAGTTGCCCAGGGAGGTTGTGGCTGCTCCCCCCTGGATGTGTTCAAGGCCAGGCTGGATGGGGTCTTGAGCAACCTGATCTAGTGGGAGGTGTCCCTGCCTATGGCAGGGGTTTGGAACTGGATAATCTTTGAGGTCTTTTCCAACCTAAACTATTCTATGATTCTATGATTCCTTCTTACCCTTTTTGAGGATTGGAGTGATGTTTGCCCTTCTCCGATCCCTAGGCACGTCTCTTGTCCACTGCAACTTACCAAAGATGATGGAGAGTGTTCTGACAATGACCTGTGCCGGCTTCTTCAGCCCTCTCAGGTGCATGCCATTGGGACCCATGGACTTATGGATGTTCAGATTACTTAACTGTTCCCTAACCCAGTTCTCACTAACCCAGTTCCCATCAACCAAGGAAGCCTCCTCCTTAATCACTTCTTCCTCCATGGCCTCAGGTTGGACTTGGTGATCCTGAGGGGCTTTTCCAACTTGCATGTTTCTGTGATTCTGTAAACTGGTTCAGATTATTTTTCCTTACTCTTCCCAACATTTTTAGAGGAGTCCTGACAACACATTTTTTAGCCTTTATTGCAAACGGCCTGCTAAGAGTAGAGCAATATCCCATGGGAAGTTCAATATTCAAGGGAAGTAAAGCAAGAAAGTAGGTTTTTTATCTTGAATTAAGACTTTGACACAGTATTCTCCACAGGACTTAACGAAACAATTAAATCTCAAACAGGACAGCTGACCCCTAATGCACTCGTTATGGGACCATACCTATTTCAAAGATTAGATTTCATACCGTAAAAATCTCAAAAGGTCTTTTTGAACATGGAGATACTAATTAATTCAGGTAATAAAAGTCCCAAAATAGTGTCACAGTTGAAGATCACCCAGAAGCCTCCATTCAGATTCTCCACTGTACAGTGCTCTGTGTAACTGCTTCTCAAGCTTATGCTTAGGAGGGCAAAGACAGGGCATGGTTGCATACTATTTCACGAGCCCAGCCGTGGCTTTACCTGCATTTCATCTTCAAATAGTACAACAGCTTTTCCCAGATGATATGTCCAAGACAGAAGCAGAGAGAAATATTTTTCTGTAACACTTCTAAAAATTAACAATAAAAGCAGAGAAATACTAAATAAATATTACAGTGGTGTCCTTATTACAGAATCACATAATGTCAGGGGCTGGAAGGGACCTCAAAAATCAGTCCAACTCCCATGCCAGAGTAGGATGTCTTATCACACAGGAACGTGTCCAGGCAGGTTTTGAATATCTCCAGAGAGGGAGACTCCACAACTCCCCTGGGCAGCCTGTTTCAGTGTTCTGTCACCATCACAGGGAAGAAAGTTCCTCCTCATCTTTAAATGAAACTTCCTATATCAAAGCTTCCACCCATTACCCCTTGTCCTGTTGCTGGGCATCACCAAGCAGAGCCTGGCTCCATCCTCCAAACACTCATTCTTTACATTTATATAAACACCAATGAGGTCACCTCTCAGTCTCCTCTTCTCCAAGTAGCAGAGCACCAGCTCCCTCAGGCTCTCCTCATAACAGAGATGTTTCATTCTTACCATCGTCTTTATGGCTCAGAACTGCTTGAGAGAGTGCAGCTCAATGTCCCTCTTGAATTAGGGGACACAGAACTGGACACAATATTCCAGATGTGGCCACACCAGGGCAGAGTAGAGGGACAGAAGAACGTCCCTCGACCTACGAACCACATATCTTCTAATATATCCCAGAATGACATTGGCCTTCCTGGCCACCAGAACACATTGCTGGCTCATGGTCAACCTCCCATCAAGTGGGACCCCAAGTCCTTTTCCCCTTCGCTGCCTTCTAACACATCAGTGCGTAACTTATACTCATCCCTGGGGTTGTTCTTTCCCAGGTGCAAGACTCTACACTTGTCCTTGTTGAATTCCATTAAATTTCTCCCTGTCCAACTCTCAGCCTGTCCAAGTCTCGCTGAATGGCAGCACAGCCTTCTCGTGTGGCAGCCAATCCACCCAGTTTGGTGTTCTCAGCAAACTTGCTGACAGTGCACTCTGTGCACTCAGCCAGGTCATTGATGAATATATTGAACAGAACTGGTCTCAGTACTGACCCCTGAAGTACCCCACTAGTTACAGGCCTCCAGCTAGACTCCATCCCATTGACCACAACTCTCTGGCTTCTTTCTTTCAACCAGTTCCCAGGCCTCCTCACTCCCTGATCATCCAGACCACACTGTCTCAGTTTAAAGGGAAGGGTGCTGTTATTTTGCAATGCCACTGCAGAGAAACAAGAAGAAAATGATGTGATTTTATTCACTAGTGTAACTGTTTATTACCACTCAAATTGTTCTTTGTCCTGAGGCTAACATGAGTTTTCTTTGCAAAAGCTAGAAGTAACAGCAACCAAAACCCAGGACTTAAGGCAAAAGCCTGTAGCCTTTTTTTCTTTTATGCTTGACAGATGAAAACCTTACCATCAAGGTGTCCTAGAGCAAACTGCAAAATCATGAGATATTACCTCCACAAAGATCATTGTTTTCTGCTTCTTAGCCATTTTATCTTATTACAAATCAGGTAAGACCACTTGAGAAAAGATGCTTAAATCTGCTTTTGCATACATACTAAAGGCAATTTAATTGGTAGAAATAGGAAACTGTCTTTAAGGGTAAGGAAAACCCAAGGCTTGTTAAATAACAGAATTGCTTTTTTTCTGCAGGGTATGGGGAAGGTAACCAATCCAAATGCAAAGCCACCTTCTTCCTCTCACTCTACTCTCCAGTGCGTATCATCAATCATGTTTTATGTATTCATTTCAGCTATCTGATTACACAAACATCTGCCAGGACAAGCAACTGCAAAGCAGCTGAGCTCCTTCCAACCAAGCAGCCCTGACATCCTGTAAAACCTTTACCTGGTATTCCTAAATAGGTTTTGTTCATTTATCTGGCAAGCATTAACAGCAACAGCTTAAAGACAGCATTGACTGGGAGGAAAAGAAACCAGATAAGAAATTAAAGCATGCTGCTGAAAAATAAGATACAGCCAGACAGTAACTTTTAAAGAAAATTAGTAATTAATTGGTATTCAATTTTTCAGTTGTTTTGGTGCAGTGATGGCTCAAAATACTGCTCTGTAAATGAGATTTTGTTGCAGACAGTGGCTTTGGGAAAACAACACAAAGAAAAAACATTACAAAGAAATGTGTACTACCTTCTTTACATCATGGGTCTCCAATTGGAGGACAAAAAGCCCTGTAAACATACAGCAAAGGACATTAATTTACTTTATGAATTATTAAATATGGGTTTCATATTTCATAAAATTACATTTAACATCACTTATTGAGTCTGCAGAGTTTTTATTTTCTCATCAGAACTGCACCGGCAGAGTGCATGGAACAATTTCACTGAGAGAGTGGAGTCAGGAAGTGAGGCCCCAGAGAGGTTTGACAGAGAGGGAAACAATTCTAGCATAAATTTTGGAAGAGAAAATTCGTGAAGTATAGAGGAAGACTGCTTAAGGGAAAGACAGAGGTAATAGATCACAGGCTGATACTGCAAAGAACTTGTCAAGCAGCTGTAGTTTTATTCCCACAGACCATTACTTCTTACCACCTTGCCAGGTTCTTCCTATTTCTGCCTATTTCAAAGATACCTATGAAAACCCAACAGTAAAACAAAAAGAGCAAATCTCTCTCTATGGCCCTGGAGACCACTCACTTCACCTTGCTGTTTTTGTTTAGATACCGGATATACAACCCTGCCAGCCGTTGTGAGATAAGCAATAACAGCGAACAAAGCTTAAGGAGCTTCACTTCAGGTGAAGAGTTGTTTGCAAAGCATGCTCTGAAAGAGACAGAGATGGCCAGGTGGACAAAAGCACACAGAAAACATACACACACACATTTATATATATATGCAGTGTGCTCTCGTGGTCAGGAGGGGCAATGACATTCTGGGGTGTATTAGAAGGGCTGTGGTTAGTAGGTCGAGGTTCTCCTGCCCCTCTATTCTGCCCTGGTGAGGCTGCATCTGGAGTACTGTATTCAGTTCTGGGCCCCTCAGTTCATGGGGGACATGAGTGAGACTTGGAGAGACAGAGAGCTGGGCACAGAGGAACCTGATGAAGTTTGACAAGGATAAGTGCAGAGTTCTGCACCTATGAACAAACAATAAACTGCACCAGTACAGGCTGGGAGGTGATCTGCTGGAGAGGAACCCTGTGGAGAAGGACCTGGGAGTCCTGGTGGACACCAGTTCTGCATGGGACAGAAAAGTGCCCTTGTGGCCAAGAAGGCCAATGGGGTCCTGGGGCACATCAAGAGGAGTGTGGCCAGCATATCAAGGGACATTCTCCTCCCTCTTTACTCTGTCCTAGTGAGACCTCACCTGGAATATTGCATCCAGTTCTGGGCTCCCCAGTTCAGGAGGGACAGAGATCTACTGGAGAGTCCAATGGATGTCTACAAAGATGTTGAAGGGGCTAGAGCACTGCCCTGTGAGGAGAGGCTGAAGGACCTGAGCTTTTTTGGTCTGCTGAAGAGAAGACTTAGAGGGGATCTAATGTCTATAAATATCTGAGGGCGGGGAGTTGAGGGAGGGGACAGGCTCTGCTCAGTTGTGCCCTGTGATAGGACAAGGGACAATAGATATAAACGACAGCACAGGAAGTTCCACCTCAACATGAGGAAGAACTTCTTTACTGCAAGGGTCATGGAGCACTGGGACAGGCTCTTTCACAAGAGAGAGGTTGTGGAGTCTCCTCTGGAGACATTCAAGCCCTGTCTGGATTTGTTCCCATGTGACCTGCACTAGATTACAGTTCTGCTATGGTAGGAGGGTTGGACTTGATAATCTATGGAGGTCCCTTCCAACCCATAACACCTTGTGATCCTGTGACCCTACAAAACTGCTTAAGAGTGTCCAGCACAGAGCCACAAAGATGGTTAAGGGAGTGGAACATCTCTTTTATAAGGAGAGCCTGAGGAAGCTGGCTAAAGCCTCCAAGGTTTAGCTTGGAGAGGCAGAGCATGAGAGGTTACCTCATCAATGTTTATAAAGATGTAAAGGTGAGTGCCAGGAGGATGAAGCCAGGCTCTGCTTGGAGAAGTTTGATGACAGGACAAGGGGCAATGGGTGGAAGCTGAGGCACAGGAAGTTTCATTTAAAAATAAGGAGGACTTTTTTCCCTGTGATAATGACAGAACACTGGAACAGGCTGCCCAGAGGAGTTGTGGAGTCTCCCTCTCTGCAGATACTCAAAATCTGCCTGGATGCCTCAGAATCATAGAATAGAATCATAGAATGGTTTACGTTGGAAGAGACCTTAAAGATCATCCAGTTCCAACCCCCCACCATAGGCAGGGACACCTCCCACTAGATCAGGTCACTCAAGACCTTATCCAGCCTGGCCTTGAACACATCCAGGGAGGGAGCAGACACAACCTCCCTGGGCAACATGTTCCAGTGCCTCACCACCCTCACTGTGAAGAATTTCTTCCTAACATCCTGTTCAAATCTCCCCTCCGCCAATTTGAACCCATTCCCCCTCGTCCTGTCATTAGAAGACCTTGTGCCTTCCTGTGTGATCTGGTATAGATGATCCTACTCTGCCATGGGGGTTGCACTGGATGAGCTTTCAAGGTCCCTTCAGCCCCTGACATTCTACAAGATAGATAGATACACATATATATGTATGACAAGAAGCTCAGCTACAGCTGCCTCAAATGGAAAAGTAAAAACAGGACAGGAGAAACCAACTATTTTGTTGCAATAACAACCAGATCCTAGGTCCCCAAATGAAAATGAGCTGTTAAATAAGAACAACGCTAGATTACCCAATATTTGTGGCCATTACTTTTAGAGATAATCTGTTGTTACTACAGCATTAGCTATAAAATTGAGATTTGAAAGAGGAAAACTAACAGTGCAGGCACAGCAGTAGAAGCATGTTCATGAAGATAAATTGTGCTCCTGGCCCTGCTGCCTCAAGGTCCTGACATTCTTGAAATACTCTTCCATGCCCTGAACATTGACTAAAATGAAGCAGGCAGTAATGGAAAAAAGCATGGTGCACATGCTGATAACCCCTGTAGGAAATTATTTTTTAGACATTACTCAGAGTACTGAGAAACTGATGTGCAGAGATATTTTGACTTTGGTAGACTGAAAGCCATGGGGACAGAATGCAATTGAACAAATGTAAAACTACTGGTGGGCACAAATTGATAATCTGAAGGTCTAAACAAAGACGCAAAGAGCAGAAACTTGGCAGATGTTTTTGTTAGAGATAACTTGTATCTAGAATCTAAGCAGTGTCAAGCAAAACTAATGTAAGCTTTGTCTAAATAAGGAGTTGCGTCCTGATAAGGTATTGTTAACCAATCACCTGCTTTGTATAGTCACACTAACCAATTGTTAATAGACAAAACATAGAAGTTTTGGTTCAGTGGCACATCTACCTACAAAGATGAAGGGAATAGTATCATTTGTTTGTCATTTTCTCATATTTAACTTTAAAGCATATATTGTAGGGAGTGGTGGTGAAATACTAAGAACTTTCCTTGGTTTTAATTTGGTTTGGATCAGCCTGTAAACAGAAGGACCAAAGCCTTAGGCTGAGAGACTTGATATGAAAATGTGATGAAAAGTTCTCTTCGTTGGTCATAGCAAGCATTCTGGGTGCGTAGAACTACCAAGGCATGAGTCAGACGTGTCACTGGAAAGTGCAGAAGTTTGCCTTTTGGAGAACTAGCAATTCTGCAAGGTTATCATTGCTATAATACTCTTCATGATGGATTTCAAACCTATGTGCACCTCATTTGGTGTGAGTCAGGATAGGGATTCAATGGGCTTGTCTAGAACGCCCTCAACACTGTAGAACAGATAATAGTAAATGAGCAGACAAAACAGATACACCAAATATTTAAGAGACAGAGTGCAATTGATACTGGGAAGCACTTTCACAGAATCACAGAATATATCCAGTTGGAAAAGATCCCAAAATTCATCCAGTTCAATCCTCAAACCAGCACTGCAGGATTGACACTAAATCATGCCCTAACCACCAGCTTCACACACTGTTTGAACAGTGTGTGAATAGTGACTGTGGCACTGCCTTGAGCAGCCCATTCCAATGACTGAGAACCCACCCTGTGAAGAAATATTTCCTAGCATCCAGCCTGAAACTCCCCTGGCACAGCTTGTAACCATTTCCTCTTGTCCTGTTGCTTGTCAGCAAGGAGCAGAGGCTGCCCCCTCCTCACTCCAACCTCCCTTCAAGTACTTACAGAGAGTGATGAGGTCTCCCCTCAGCTTCCTCTTCTCCAGAAGCTGAATAACCTCAGCTTGTTCAGACACTCCTCATAGTCCAGGTGCTCCAGGCCCTTCATAAGCCTCATTGCCCTTCTCAGTACACTCCAGCCCCTCAATATCCTTCGTATAGTGAGGGGCCCAGTACTGAACACAATACCCAAGGTGTGGCCTCCCCAGTGCTGAGTGCAGGGGGATGATCACCTCCCTGTCTCTGCTGCCCATTGTTTCTACTACAGATGCCACTACTGTCATTCTGAGGCAATGTTGTAGGTTTACACAAGGTACATAAATGACACTTGCAGGTATTTCAGTCTGTCCTATTTGTCTGCATGTTGTCTCACACCATCTGTATGCCCATGGTGAAGCATAGCCTCAGGCTCTCATCCCCAGTCTCCAGGTTTTAACAAGACCACAGCTGCAGCATCATTCAAAGGCTCTGCCTGCCTGCAGCAAGTGGTTTTCTTGGAAGAGACCAGGTAACCTGGTCAAATACACAGCCACAATGGGACTTTCTTCAAGGGAAACATTAACAGAGTGCAGGAATCAGGAAATTTTAAGTGTGGACTTTACATGTTTGACTAGCATGAATCATGCATGTGACAGCAGGTTGCACATTTTTATGTTGATTTTGAAAATCAAGAAAATAAAAACTGCTAAATGACAAAATACAGATGGATAAGAGAATCTTTTCTGGTCTCAAATGGTTATTTGAAGCAAGTTGCCTATGGAATTTTTTTCAGACTTCTAGTTCATATGTCCCTCTGCCATTTATCATATGCTAATGTCATGGACCTGTGCATCAAATTGCAAACAGCAATACATGCATTGGTTATTTGCCACATTTCAGTCTTAAAGCCTTGAATACTATAATTTATTATGTTTTTTTTAATAAAAAAAATCACAGAATGTCAGAAGCTGGAAGGAACCTCGAAAGATCATCCAGTCCAACCCTCCTGCCAGAGCAGGATCACCTATACCAGATCACACAGGAAAGCATTCAGGCAGATTTTCACTATTTGCAGAGAGGGAGACTCCACAACTCCCCTGGGCAGTGTGCTCCTGTGTTCTGTCACCCTCACAGGGAAAAAATTAATCCTCATCTTTAAATGAAGAGCTTCCACCCACTGCCTCTTGTCCTGTCATTAGGCATCACTGAGCAGAGCCTGGCTATATCCTCCTGGCACTCACTCTTTACATCTATGTAAACACTGATAAGGTCACCTCTCAGGCTTCTCCTCTCCAAGCTGAATTGCCCCAGCTCCCTCAGGCTCTCCTCATAACAGAGATGTTTCGTTCTCACCATCATCTTTATGGCTCTGAGCTGCACTCTTTCAAGCAGTTCTATGTCCTTCTTGAACCAGGGGACCCAGAACTGGACACAGTACTCCAGATGTGGCCTCCCCACAGCAGAGGGGCAGGAGAACCTCCCTCGACCTACTAACCACAGACCTTCTAATACACCCCAGAAAGGCACTGGCCCTCCTGGCCACAAGAGCACATTGCTGGCTCATTGTCAACATCCCATCATCTAGGAACCCCAGATCCTTTTCTCCTTCACTTCTCTCCAGTGGCGGGGGCAGCTAACTTGTAAACCACCATGCTAATTCTGATAGTTTATATTCTAATAACATGAAAATTACATAAAAGGAGTTATCTAGGCCCAAATCCAGATGATAGGAAAGTAAATATATGTGTATAGTACTGCTATGAAATTATTAGAAAAAATAAATGCAGCCTGCATTTGGAAAACTACCTGAGTAGTTTTATAGCCTTTATTACCATACATTTGATTTTTCTTCCTAAAATCCTCATGAAGAAAACAGTCCAGTGACAATACAATACAACCATATAACATCTTTCATAAGACATCCAAGAGATTCAGCTTGACTTCTGCCTCACCTAATCCAAGCAGAGCAACACCAAGGCATCTGTGTAAGCCAGCAAGGCATCTAACATTTCCTGAAGTGGTCCATTCTACTCATTTCTATCCCAGATGCTTCCAAATTTGCTTTACAACTAATTTTGCATGAAATGATATCCAAACTACTACTGCTCATCATGCTTCCCCATGACTTTTAAAGCCTTATTTTATTAAAATATTTGTCATATTTATTTATTAAAATATTAGCAATGAACTCAACACTAGCATATCAATAATATTAAAATACTAGTGAGGATCTCTGAATGGAATGAAAACTACCCAGACTTTTAGTTATTATCATCACATTTACTTCTTCAGCACCAACCTCACCACAGGAACAGTCTTGCAGCATCTACAGAGGCTTTGGTGGTTGGATCTACAGCTGGATCAAATATCCACAGACTGGCTCAAAGAAAACATTTGACCTTGAGGTACAGCAGATCCTCTTTGAAAAAACAACTTTCTCCTCCTGAGCAATCTGAAGAGTGAGTCTCTAGAAGCAAATCTGCAGGTACTAGACATGAAGGGAAAAAATTCCTTTTGAAATAACTTGGAGGTGAAAGAAGAGGGGGCTCAAGCATACTCAATTCCAGATCAAACAAGAATGGGTCGGAAACAGTTCACCAGATGGAGAGATTAATGTTAATGATCCCGGTTTGCTTATGTGCCACAGAAGGCTGGGAATAATGAGCTAGAGAAGCCCCTGTGCTCCAAACTCAGTTATCTCCTGTCACACACCTCCCTGTCTTTTCCATTACAAAAAGACTTGCTCAAAGGCTGAGAGTATTTTCACAAAAATTCAACAAAACAAATGAACAACCTCCAAAAACACCCAAATAAATTAACAAAAACCCAAAAGAAGGCAAATAATTAAACAAAAAACAATACAGCAGCATTTATTCTAATAAAGCTGTGTCATCGTAACTTGCACTCTAATACATTATTTGGACATCAGCAGCCCCACTGAACCTATGCAGCAATTCAAAGAGGCCACTCAAACTCATTTTAAGACCTAGTATGAAGTACATAACAGCCACAGAAGGCTACAGCAGAATGTATTCTACTGGATTAAACTCAGTGCATTATAGCCCAGGCAGAAAACAAATTACAGAGTTTTGAACTTTTAATAAAGTGGAGATTCAAAACAACAACAGCAACAAATCCCAAACAGTATCAACAACAAAAAATACTTCAAAAATTTTTCATGAAAAAACCAAAACCCAACAGCTAGGAATGTGCTACCAAAAGATGAATAAAGCATGGGAAAATAGAAGAAACACCCAAAGATATTTAAAAGCATCAAATCATGGTTTACAAGCATTAGAAAAAATTCCAGAACATAGTATGGGTAAGTAAAGGACATGAGCGGGGAAGATGAGCCTTTGGGGACAGTCTGTTGCAGAAGCAGGTTTTCCAAATTGTGGATGTGTTAATTTAGATGCTTAAGCTGCCTCAGGTAATGAGGCTAAAACTTGAACAACAGCAAACCAGCAGAAAAGCAAACACTGCAGAACTACTGATAGGAAACAACAGTAAATGTTTCCACACATCCACCATAAAAAAAAAGACGACCTCAGTCTATGATTCATGTCAGATCAGCAACTCATTGACATGTGGATTTAGTATTGATAGCAAGGAGCTTCTGACATAGAATTGCCAGGCAACCAAGCAGTATTAGAAAGAAAATTACTAGAGATGAAGAAATTGCATTCTATAATAGCAGTTCACTGAACCACAAACTGCTTTATCCTCAAAAGCACACTAATTTCTAGTTTATTCAAAGTCATCAGTGTTTGCAACTGGTTCAAATATAATTAAGCATAATTTTTTAAAATCTTACCTTCTTTTGATCTTCTAGTTTATGACTTATTGGATTCCTTCCATGTTTGTTCATCTCTGAAGATAAATCCATCACATTCACTCCTTGTTCTTCAAACAAAACCAGTTATGCAATCCAGCAATCTAATCCAAAAAGCAGGGACTACAAACACAGAGATGTGTTTTTCCCATCACACACCATCTCTGAACAGCAGTGTCTTGGGGCAATGACTAAGAAACCCATCAACTGAACTGAGGAACACTTTGCAGTTCACTGTTGGGACTTCCCAAATCACCATAGCGTTTTTAAAAGTTGATGCTTAAGAAGAGAAGTATCCATCTGCTGCTGCCACCTCCAACTGCTGTTTGTGTCTTTCTTCACAGGTTCCCAGTTTATAGAAGGTCACATCCTGACTGTGAACCTGTTGAGGGAAAAAAAAATAAAATTCCACTTTGTAGTCACTTTGCAACCCATTATCTATCTTCTTCATTCACAGGGTTGTTCTTTTATTTATTTATCTTGGTGTGTGTGTTTTTTGTGTGGTGGTTTTGCACCACACAGAATTTGAGATTTACCCCCAAAGAGTAAATTCCCATGCTTACTTGGAGTTTGGAAGTAAAATCAAATTATTATTTACAAAAGTAGGTTAAATATAAAAGGTAATAAACATACACAAATATATATGTACATACACAACTAGACAGTAGCCCAGCTATCCTCCTGGAGACCCTCCTAGACAAAGCCCAGGGGCTGTTGCCAGACAACACAATATTATCTCTCCCTGCTGCCAGTCTGTGTCCTTACTAACAACCCAAATGATGGCGAGCAGGATGAGCAAGTAAGGCCAGAAGGAGAGATGGGGAAAAGGATGCAAGAAGAGAGCCCAGAACAAGCTGTGCTCCAAACTATATAGCATTTCTAGACCAATGGAATGGGATAAACATATATCCTATATTTTGTTCAGCCCCTTGGAGAATACAGTCCGTCCACCTGTACTCTCTGAATTCTCTGGAAAAGTTTTATTTACAATTCAGACACTAGTTTGAAGACTGTAGCATTTTATTTGTTCTAGGTAATAAATACTGGTTTTGATTTCATATTCAGCAGGATAAACCTATGCAGGATCTCACTCATCCACCTCTACATCACAGCAGAGTATTCACTGAGAACAGCTAGCCTATCCCAGCCACAGATACCAAGGGAAAATTAAAGGAAAGAGAAGAGCAAAGTATTTTACTAAGGGCAGCATAGATGAAAATTTTCTATCACCACCATCATATATTTCCTACTCAGTGCTCTGAAAAGGTTATGTGATGGTTTAGCAGTTACCTGCCCCCCCCCTTCCCCCCTCCCCTTTGATATAACCCAGGCTAGGACTCAGACAGCTGGAAGCTGATAAATGAAGCTTTATATTTACAGCTATGCAAAATATACAAGCAGATATTTACAACGTATAACAGGTATTTACAGATATATACAGTGAAAAGGTAATACAGAAACACCACACCCCTCCCAGAGATAAAAAATCCCTAAGGGGTTTCTAACCACCCCTACCACCTTTCCCTCCCAATCTTATCTCACCATATGTTGATGCAGCAGATAGGTGAAGGTAGATCGGCCAGGGGGGTTAGCAGTAGGAAAGAAGTTACTGGAATTACTGAGAATCAGCTACACAAGGCAGGGAAAAGGAGCCATGCAAGGCGCCAGCCACAGCCCAGAGAGGACTTAAGCAGTCTGATTTATCTATATTGGTGTTACAACTCTTAAAACAATTTTCTTTTTCTTTCTCAGTAAAGCTGTGAGTGAAGTGACATTATGTGTTTTTATTTCTCAGCCTATAGTCTAATTTCTCACTCAAATCCTCAATTAGTTCAAATTAGCACAGGTAATAATACCACACTGACAGGGTCAGACAGAGGAAGACTTGTACTCAGAATACCAAATCCTAGTCAACATGACAACTTAAAAAACATTCCCCTCCCCAAAGTTTTTTTTGAAGGATGCAAATGGCAGGGGGGACCAAAACAAAACAAACAAAAAAAAAAAAGCTTCAAACAAGATTCATTTTCTATCAAGTTCTGTTAACAGCAAGAGAATGACCAAGTGTCTCTTTTGACTTTTTTGACAATAAAATCATAGCATATTCATGTCTTTGGTGCAATCAAAAATCAGTTGTGTTTAAACTGAATTAACTGAGTAGAGGAAGCTTACATAAAAAATAATCTGAATGCCCTTGCAATTAATTTAAATGCATAATGTTCACAACACGCTTCACTAATGTGTATGGAATAAGAAATCTGTCTAGATAGTGCATTGAATGCTACATGCTAGGTCATGCAGTCTGCCTCTAATGAAAGGACAGGGAAAAGGTTATTTTCTCTAAAGAAAATAAATAAACACAAAATTTACTGGAGTCACTGCCAGTATTACTATCAGCTTAAACTTCCATTTAATCAGGCCCAAAGTACAGGTGTTACTTTACTGTAACTAACTTATACAGATTTACACAAGATAGAAGCTTGTTTCCCCAACACAGTTTTAGCCTATGTCTCACCTAAGCGTATAACCCACTTTTTTTGCTAGTCCAGCTTTTAAGAATCACCTCCTCTTGCAAATGGCACAGGTAAGCTGTGCAAATGGATTGTAAATCCACTCACCAAAGCAGACTCAAATACTTGGAGAGCATCTTCCTATTAGCAATTTCAAATACCCTGGAGGAGCCAGTGAAATAAATAATAAGAATACAATGCATGTTAACTGTCCAAAAAAAACCCCTAAAAGTAATTAAAAATGCACTGTTCAAAATTTTTGCAACTTAGAACTTCTACTGGTTTAAAAAGTCTATCAGCTTCAGTGGTGTGCTGTAACCTTACACACAGCTTTCCTCACTCTGTTTCCTTCAAGGCTGAAGTGCATGTTGTGGAAGGCTAATAGGCCTAAAATATGTCCTGGCTTGCTCCACCCTTCTGCTGATGGGGGAAGCAAGGGCGGGAGGAAAACAAAGGCTTGGGGTATTATGTTCCCTCCCAAAGTGATAAACAGGTACCCACAGATGTTTATCCACTGGAGTGTCTTGCCCAAATAAGGGTAAGCAAGCCCTGGTTCCACCTAATATGGTCAGTTTGGCAAAGTGCCATTCTGATTGGTGAATCTCTGTGGACAAAGGAGCCAGTACACTTGGGCAAATAATATAAATGGAGCTAAGCTGCAAGCTCTCTTCTCTGCCTTGTGCTTGAAACCAGCTTAGCCCTGATGTTTTGGGTTTGAACTACCTGGAAACTTAAGTGCCTCAAATTTATCAGGAGAAGGCATTAAATACCTCACAACATAGTGAGAAGTGCCACTGACGCAATGTCTGCACATCTGCAAGAGGTCCTGCCTGCACCTCTGCAAACCTCCGTGCCAAGAGGAACCAAGATCAGGTCAGAGATCATCTGCCTCTTCGCCAGCACTGTTAGAGCCTGGGAAGATCTAGAAGCCTCTCAAGAGCTACCAAGACACCAACAGAACTCCCTTCAAGTGTTTGGACACCAACAGAACTCACTTCAAATATTTGAGTACTGTCTGGAAATGGTAGTCAGCCCTGGGAATCTGGAGACAACACTTTGTGAGTAAATATTCATCAGCCTCTCTATAACTGAATTCTGTTGTGCCTTTTGCCTTAGCAGAGAGGAGCCTCTCAGGTCTCCCTCAAAGACAAGCAGCACATTGGCTGCAAGATTCTCTATCCAAAATAGTTCATGTTTGTTGTATTATTGCTAGTGTTCTTTATTTCCCCTCTGTTTGTTGTATTATTGCTAGTGCTCTTTATTTCCCTCTGTTTAATACTTTCCATAACCATGCAAAGACCGATTATTATTAAAAATTATGATCTGTGGTGAGATTGCTAAATATCAACATTAATAAACTATATTAATGTTGGAATAGATCCCACCCTGCCATTACAATGCAACTGTACAGAGCCAGACATCACTGTAGCCCTACCAAGGGCCTCATGGGCACAATCCATGATTCACTCCATTTGATGGTTTCAAGGCTCCACAAAATCCACAAGCACAGAACTCTGGCAGGTACAGCCACCCCAACAAATGCAAAAGCCTGGAAGACACCCGACAAAGGGCTGAGGCTTGCTAGGAGCTGGTAAGATCAGCTAAAAGATCAGGTCTGCCTCGCTGTGGGCCTGGAAGTGGGTGCCAGATGCACCCGGCTCTGGGCTAGCAGCAGCCCATGGCAGTGCATGAAGACAATACACCATCATTGCTGTAATGTCTGTCATGAATGGGAGCCAAGAGTGTCCCATGCTGTGGCAGGACTTCACAAAGGGTAGATGTGTCATCCTCACCAGTCCTCAGAGCTGCCCAAGAGGTTGCTGTATTTCATTATTTACACTTACACCATCACAAAAGTGACCATGATGGGCATGCATCTTTGGTGGGCAGAGATATGGTTCTTAGGTGGAGGTCAGAGCATAGCCTTATCTGTCTGCACTATGGGGGTGAGCCTTGACTCATCTCCAGAGCAGGGCTTCATCTCAGCTGGCCAAGCAGGGGGCCAAGTGGCTTCATGGTAGTTTCCCCCAGGTTAAAGCCAGAGCCAGTGGGGCAGGGCAAAGGACAAGTGGCTGGCAGTGGTCACGGGCACACAAAGCCATAGGAAAGAATGCAAAGTCTTCTGTCTTGGCTTACCCAGCCCCGGAGTTGGTTTGATGATGGCAGCTGCCGTGGGCAGCTGGCCAAAGGAGCGTTGGGCCTGGCGTGTGTTCTGAAAGCTTTCCTGAGAGCCTGCTGACAGCTTTCCGAGGCAGTGGTGCCTCAGGCTTTCACTGGTGCTGCTACAGTGGGCTTCCAGTACCCTGTGCTACAGGCTTGCTACAGTCCAGAGGGCTTGTTGAAAGGGGGGCGACTGGTGAACATGTGGGGCTGCCAATGCTTCCTTACCCATGCTGCCTAACAGACATTAACTGGCACCTCTAGACTCAAGCTCACAGGCTCACAGGATGTCAGGGGTTGGAAGAGACCCAAAGAGATCATCGAATCAAACCCCCCCTGCCAGAGCTCAGCTAAGTCAAAACCAAGCTGCTAAATCCCAGCAGTTTCCCTGGTTAATTTCACAGTCAGATATGTAAATTATATTACTCCCCATGCTTGGCAATTATGCTATACCAGGCAATTAAACTTTTTAAGCCAAAGTTGAACAGAATGCAAATAAATTTGTTTGGACTGCCCTCATTACTTTTAACATGCAAAGCGCAGAGTGGCAATTCTTGCTCATTCCATTCAGCACGTTCCATGGTCTTCTAAACATCTGTAATTAGATGATCTTGGCTGGCATGTCTTTATCTTTTTAAATTTTTTTTTTTAATAGTGGCACTCAATTTTTTTTTTTACCATTTTGCACTGATCTTTAACACAGAAACAATCACAGAATAAAATACTGAGTCCTAGACATCCTAACGATCACACACTGAGTAACGTAGAGTTTACTAGGTGTATCTACAAATGTAAAAGGCATGATGAATTAGAGCTTTCTTGTAATTTTATTCCCTTAACAGACACACAACGGCCATTCAATAATATTCTGTAATTATTGACAGATACTAGTAATAAAACTGGCAGATCAGGCATTTAGCACTGCACCACAGGCATGAGGGAAGTTAGCATGCTAAGGCAGGAGATCTTCAGGGTGTCTGGTTAAACAACATAAGAAAGAAAATATTTTGCAGCATTCCTCCTCTAGAGTCCTCTAGAGACACATTACAGAAGGCATTCAGGGTGATGAAGCTTTTGGTTCAGGTTCAAGCTGCCTAAATTCAGATGAAATGTGCTTGAAAAAAAATATTTCTCCCCCTTCACAGGTTACTCACAGACTAGTGGAGAATAATTACAGATTATATTCTAAGAATTAACTAGGACTATTCTTTCTATACTACCCTTATTATCAACAGTTTGATGCTTCCTTTGTTAAGTGTCTGAAACACTTTTTCTTATTTCTCTAAGTGGTGTCATACTATGCCCAGCACTTCTTCTTTGAGCAAAATTCCTCCTCACTACAGAATGCTAATATGGAGTTCTCATACTATCAGTGAGGATGAAATTACAATTGTTTCCACTACTCCTGTCTGTAGCTAATGCAAATTCTAATGCTTCTTTTCAAATTTATGCACATTAAAGTGAAACAAAGGGGAATCTAAAGCTTACATTCTTGCAGTGCTGTTCCGCTAAGCAAGATGCTGATTTCTCTGCATCATCAGACTGAATGGAATGGTTCATATAGTGATTTAGCAAGTAAACTTAAATAAATTTTTACATGTATACAAAACAATGGGGAACATTCTAGATCCTGGTATTTCCAGAAACTGTTGCTATACCTGGTACAGCATCTCAAATCCTTTTGGCCTTTCTCAATGCCTTTTCACCTTTCCTAGAAACTTATATCAGTCATGCTGAGTGCTACGCTCAGAATTTAGAGCTGCTATTACAGAATCACAGAATTAATCAGGTTGGAAAAGACCTGTAGTGGTTTTGCAGTTACCTGACCCCCCCACCTTTATAAACCCCAGCTAAAACTCAGAAAAACACTGGAAGTTAATAAATGAAGCTTTATATTTACAGCAATGCAAATATACAAGCAAATATTTACAAGATATAACAGATATTTACAGATATATACAGTGAAAATGTAATACAGACACCACACCCCTCCCGGAGACCAAAATCCCCAAGAGAGGGTAACCAAACTCCCCCTACCACCTTTCCCCCCTTACCCAGCCTTATCTCACCACCTGTCGATGCTGCAGATAAGCTGAAGATCGTTCAGAGATTAGTAATAGGAGAAGTTAGTAGTTTTAGTGATTTTACTCTGAATTTAGCCACCAAGACTGAGAGACAAAGGAGAGAGCGGCCGGAGCCAGCACAGACAGAAGCAGACTGCTAATCTGTTAATCAGTATAACTTGGTGAAGTGACACACTATGTTTAACTCTCTCTCAGCCAATAGTCTAATTTCTCACTCAAATTCTCCAATTAGCTCAAACCAACACAAGACCTCTAAGATCACTGAGTCCAACCTATCACCTAACCCTTCTAATTAAACCATGGCACTAAGTGCCTCATCCAGCCTCCTCTTAAACATCTTCAGGGATGGTGACTACCACCTCCCAGGGCAGCCCATTCCAATGCCAATCACTCTTTCTGTGAAGAACTTCTTCCTTACATCCAGTCTAAACCTGCCCTGGTACAGTTTGAGACTGCATCCCCTCATTTTGTCACTAGGTGCCTGGGAGAAAACACCAACCTCCACCTGGCTTTAGCCTCCATTCATAGAATCATAGAATCAGTCAGGGTTGGAAGGGACCACAAGGATCATCTAGTTCCAACCTTCCTGCCATGGGCAGGGACACCCTACCCTAGATTAGGCTGGACAGAGCCTCATCCAGCCTGGCCTTAAATACCTCTAGGGATGTGGTCCCAACCACCTCCCTGGGCAACACATACCAGGGCCTTACCACTCTCAAGCTGAAGAACTTCCTCCTCACATCCAATCTGAATCTCCCCACCTCCAGCTTTGCTCCATTCCCCCTAGTCCTGTCACTCCCTGAGAGCCTAAAAAGTCCTTCCCCAGCTTTTCTGTAGGCCCCATTCAGATACTGGAAGGCCACAATAAGGTCACCTTGGAGCCTCCTCTTCTCCAAACTGAACAGCCCCAACTCTCTCAGTCTGTCCTCATACGAGAGGTGCTCCAGCACTCTGAGCATCCTCATGACCCTTCTATGGACATGCTCCAGCACATCCACAACCATCTTGTCATAGGGTCTCCAAAACTGGACGCAGCACTCCACATGGGGTCTCACGAGGGTGGAGTAGAGGCGGGGAATCACCTCCCTCAAACTGCTGGCCACACTTCTCCTGATGCAGCCCAGGATCTGGTTGGCACTCTGGGCTGCAAGTGTACACTGCTGGCTCATGTTGAGCTTCTTGTCCACGAGCACCCACAAGTCCCTCTCATAGGACTACTCTCCAGCCAGTCACTGCCCAGCCTGTATTTGTGCTTGGGATTGCCTCGACCCAGATGCAGGGCCTTGCACTTGGCCTTGTTGAACTTCATCAGGTTGGCTTGTGCCCACCTCTCCAGCTTGTCCAGGTCCCTCTGGATGGCATCCCTGCCCTCCAGCCTGTCTGCTGCACCACACAGACTTGGGGTCACCAGCAAACTTGCTGAGGGTGCACTCAATGCCTCTGTCCATGTTGTCCACAAAGATGTTGAACAAGACTGGTCCCAGGACTGATACTTGAGGGACTCCGCTTGTCACTGGTCTCCACTGCCACATGGAGCCATTGACAACCACTCTTTGGGTGCAGCCCTCAAGCCAGTTCTTTATCCATCTGGTTGGTCCACCCATCAAATCCATGTTTCATCAGCTTGGAGACCAGGATGTGGTGTGGGACAGTGCTAAAGGCTTTGCTCAGGTCCAGGTAAATGACATCAGTTGCTTGCCCCTCATCTATTAATGTTGTGACCTGTTCATAGAAGGCCACCAGCTTTGTCAGGCAGGATCTGCTCTTGGTGAAGCCATGCTGATTGGACCCAATCACCTCTTCACTATTCTCCTGTCTCAGTAGTGCTTCCAGGAGGATCTGCTCCATGATCTTACTGGGCACAGAGGTGAGACTGACTGGCCTGTATTTCCCCAGCTCTTCCTTCCTACCCTTTTTTGAAAATGGGAGTTATGTTTCCCCTTTTCCAGTCAGTGGGCACTTCACCAGACTGCCAGGACTTTTGGTATATAATAGAGAGGAGTTTAGCAACCTCATCTGCCAGTTCTCTCAGTACCTGTGGGTGTATCCCATCAGGACCCATGGACTTGAACACTTTCAGATACTTCCATGGCTCCAGGAGCGTTGATTGAGGCCTTTGCAGTGTAGACGGAGGTAAAGAAGTGGTTGAGAACCTTAGCCTTTTCTATGTCACTTGTGCCCATTTCACCTGTTTCCTTTATGAGGAGGCCCACACCTTCCCTAGTCTTCTTTTGACCATTAATATACCTGTAGAAATTCTTGGTGTTCCCTTTGACCTCCCTGGCTAGATTCAATTCAATCTGTGCCTTGGCTTTCCTAACCAGATTTCTGGCTGCTTGGGCAGCTTCCTTATATACCCCCCATTCTAGCTGTCCTTTCTTCCACTCCTTGTAGAGTTTCTTTTTGTGTGACAGTGTGTCCGGGAGCTTCTTTCTCAGCCAGGCAGGCCTCCTGGCATTCTTCCCTGCTTTCCTCTTTGTTGGTGTACATTGATCCTGGACACAGAGGAGGTGATCCTTGAATACTGTCCAGCTCTCCTGGGCTTCTCTTCCCTCTAGGGCTACTTCCCATGATACTTTGGCCAGCAGATCCCTGAAGCCATCAAAGTCTGCACGCCTAAAGTCTAGGGTCATAAGCTTAGAAAACATCCTCCTGGTTGCCCTGCTTCATGGTCACTGCAGGCAAGGCTGTCCCTAAGCCTCAAATTGGTCACCAGCCCTTCCCTGTTGGTGAGAACAAGGTCCAGCATAGCACCTTTTCTTGTTGGTTCCTCTACCATTTGGAGGAAGAAGTTGTCGTCTATGCAATCCAGGAACATCCTGGGTTGCTGACGCCTTGCTGTGTTGTCCCTCCAGCAGATGTCAGGGTGGTTGAAATCCCCCATGAAGACCAGGGCTTGTGAACTGGAAGCCACTTCTGTTTTCCTATGAAGGGCCTCATCTGCTTGGTTCTGCTGGTCAGGTGGCCTGTAGCAGATCCCTACAGTAACATCATTCTCCCCTGTCTTCCCTTTAATTTTAACCCATACAGTCTCACCCAGATCATCATCTTTCCCCCGGTGCAGCTCCACTGATTCTAGCTGGTTACTGATATAAAGAGCAACACCTCCTCTTCTCCTTCCCTGCCTATCCTTCCTAAAGAGCTTGTACCCATCTATCCCTACATTCCATGCATGGGACTCATCCCACCAAGTTTCACTAATAGCCACTATGTCATGGCATCCCAGCAGCACAGTTCATCCTGTTTGTTGCCCAAGCTCTGTGCATTTGTATAGAGGCACTTCAGCTGGGCTGGCCTTGTCCTCCTTGTGTGCCACTTCCCCTTGATTTCCTTAGCTTGTCCTGGTACAGACCACTCATTAGCTCTCAGTCCCTCTGCCTCTGGTGAGCTGCCCCACTGTTTGTCACCAGCCAGCAGGAGACTGTTAAGCCCTTCCCCCTTTAAATCTAGTTTAAAGCTCTATCACTGAGCCCTGCCAATTCCTGCCCCAGGATCCTGGTAGGGCATATATCATGCCCAGATTGGTTTAAACTCCTGGCTCTCTTCCTGTAACAAGGTCCAGGATTGGCAGGATTGAGCAGTCAGTGAGGGTTTGAACTAAGAAAGCCCCATGCCACATGATCAAGTCAGGTGATCAAGTCAGGTGTTTTGATGCTGTCCCTCAAAGCGTTAGGGTGGACACTTAGGTGCAGAACTTTGAATCTATTGGCCAAAACAATGGACATTACTGCCTACTGGCCAGTTTCACCCTTCAGAATAGGGTATTTAAAGGAGGGTGATTTAGGACTGTTGCTCTCTCTCCTGCTGCCTTTCGTTGGGACTGGACATCTCTTGCACCTCTTTCACAGCGGCCACGTGTTCGCAGTGTGCATTGCAGCAATACAGCAGTGGCAAGCCAAACTCTTTCTCCTCCTCTCCTCAGGAACCATATACCTGTCACGTCTGTGAGTATTAGGTGAGATTAGGATTTTCCCCTGTTGTTGGGTTCCCTGTTTTCCAAGTCTGACTGTTTAAGCTGTTTAATTCAGTGTTTATAAATAACCTCTTGCTGACTGAACATCCAAAGAACCTCAGGGATTTTCCCTGAAAATTTTGATTATTAATAATAATTTAAAAATATTTCATAACTGCTTATTAATAATCGCAACACCCTCTGGGACCACTGCCTCCTGTTAGTTATTTGCAGGTCTGGTGCCTTGTAAACTGGGCCATGATTGTAGAATCCAAATCCCTATTGATGGCACCAGCCCCTGAGCCATGAATTGATCTGTTGGTTCTTCCTAAGTGTTCCCTCATCCATTGATGATGTTAGAGCTCCTGACCCCTTTAGCCATTGTCCTAAGGTCCTCAAGTCTCTTTTAATTGATTGTGAGTCTCTCATTCCTGAATCATCACTACCCACTTGAGAGACCAGAAGTGGGTAGTAGTCTGAAGGTGTCACAAGTTTGGGAATTTTGTCTACTAGGTCCCTTACCTGGGCACCAGGGAGGCAGCAGACCTCTCTATGAAGTGCATTCGATCTGCATATTGGGCCCTCTGCTCCCTTCAGTACAGTCTCCTATGACAATGACCCTGTGAGGCTTCTTTTCTGAATGGGTTTTGATGGTTGGCCTGAGGCAACCTGTCTTTGGTGCAGTTTCTGGGCTTTTTGTGCCCTCATCCTTACTGATTATCTGTTCTTCCTGCGGAGCCTCATATCTATTCTGTAAGTTCACTGCTGGCAGTGTGCTTCTTAAAGTAGCAGCTTGCCTCGTTCACTTCTGTTTCGTCGGGCAGAGACCTGTTCCCATTCACCCTGCTCCTATGGGTTACTGCATGGAGGCTGAGAGACTTGCTGCTGGGAGCAAATCAGGCCCCCTTCTCCATTAGGAGTTAGCGCTAGTTCAGGTTCTGTAGAAAGCATGTTATGAAAAAAGTCAATTTCCCTTTCACAGTCTCTTATAGTCCTTAGTCTCTCTACCTCTTCTTTTTGTTCTGCTACCATGCTCATCAGGTCACTGATCTGCTTGCACCTAACACAGGTGTTGTTCCTGCTGTCCTTCACACCAATTGCCAGGCTCCAGCACTCACTGCGGCCAGCTGCCTGAATGTCTGTGTGCTTGTGTATAGTCTCTGAGTGTCAACTGTTACCGTACTAGCCTTTGTCTGAGCCTGCTTCATTTCTTCCTTTGTCTGA
>VWZI01018598.1:21806-32451 GCA_013396835.1 Psilopogon haemacephalus
CCCCCCCCCCCCCCAGCTTGGTGGGCACCCCTGGGCTGGCAGCTCGGTGCCCCCCTGCAGCCCCTGGGTGTTTATACATAGACATGTTTGTGCATGGTGCTCGGCTCCTGCCTCCCTCCTAAACGACTGGAGAAAAGTCACAGAAAGTCATAACAAATTTTTCCATTGCTCAGAGCAGGGAGCTGAGACTGCGCAAGAGCCTGGGCAGCCCCACAGCAAGGGACCCCTAAACTGAGGGGAGGGGGTGTGGGAAGGAGTCTGCCCCAGAAAAACAACGTGTTGGGGTTGATACAGAGCATTAAGGTGGTGGTTTGCTGCCGGCAGCCCATGGCATCAGCCAGCCCCGTGTCAAACAACACTGCCAACCCTCTGCTGGGCTGCAGCAAGAGCAGCTGTGGGCAGTAGGGCAAGGGAGGGGATTCTGCCCCTTGGCTCTGCTCTCCTCAGAGCCCACCTGCAGCAGTGTGTGCAGTTCTGGAGCCCCCAACACAAGCAGGACATTGAAGTGTTTGAACCAGTCCAGAGGAGGCCGCCAAGATGCTGAGAGGGCTGAAGCAGCTCTGCTACAAGGACAGGCTGAGACAGTTGGGGCTCTGCAGCCTGGAGATGAGAAGGCTTCCAGGAGACCTTATAGTAGCCTTGCAGTATCTGAAGGGGGCTACAGGAGGGCTGGAGAGGAACTATTCACAAGGCCTTGGTATGACAGGTCGAGGAGGAATGGATTTAAACTGGCAGAGGGGAGATTGAAACTGGATGTTAGGAGGAAGTTCTTTGCAATGAGGCACAGGTTACCCAGGGAGGTTGTGGCTGCTCCCTGCTTGGAGGTGTTCAGACCAGGCTGGATGAGGCTTTGGGTGACCTGTTCTAGTGGGAGGTGTCCCTGCCTGTGGCAGGGGTTGGAACTGGCTGAGCTTTGATGTCCCTTCCAACCTAAACCATTCTATGATTCTAAACCCATCAGCGCTGTCAGCCACCAGCAGAGGGGCTTGTGAGGTGTCTCAGTGAGCACCATGAATCCCCCTCGCATCCCCACCGTGTTCCCTGGGGGTGGGACAAGTGGCACGTGCAGCATGTCCATCTGGCTGCTCCAGAGCCTGGGGGATGGCATAAACCAGGCCCAGACTCTCCGCAGCCTGCCCTGCCCCGGGAGGTTTTGCTGCCTGTGCCGGCCCAGCCTCGGCTCCGGGAAGAAGCTGCGACTGCAGTGGAGGCAGCAGGGAAAGCCCCAGCACGGCCCGGGGTTCTGGGGACTTTGCCTGTGGTTTCCATGGGTGGGAGTGGCCCCGGCAAAAAGCTGCTGAGTCAGCGGGTGGAGGATGGCCACGAGGTTGCCCTGGCTTGTCGGGGTGCACGGCAGCTTCCCAGCGCCCTGGCAAAGCTTCTCCAGCATTATGCAAAGGGACGTCCCCGGAGATGCTGCCGTGCCCGAGCTGTGCTGATCACAGCTTTGGGGGGGTTGGAACAAAACCCAAAGCAAGGCCTGGTGCTGCTGGGGGCTGCGTGGGTGTCCCCAGGCTGCTCAAAGACCCACTGGCACAGCACGACCCCGTGCTCCTGGGCACTCATCAGCACTGGCTTGCTGCTCCCCAGGGTAGAGAAGTGGCAGCAAAGATGCTGAATTTGAGGAGCGCATCGACCACGTCCTCGGTGTGGCGACAGAGTGAGGTGTCCCCGTTTGGGCAGAACCCAGATTTATCACCACCAGCCATGCCCCTGACACAGACAGCAGCCTCTGATGCTCCCATGGTGTGTCTCGGGGCGAGCTGCACCCTGCAGGGCTTGGCCCAGCTGGGATGGAGGAAGGTGGCTCCTGTTTTGGAGCTGGATGTGTGCCCGGGGCCGGGAGGCAGCAGTCGTGCAGCTAATCCTTGGCCCTTGCAAGGCGGCGCCGGCACATTCTGTCCCTGCCGGCGCCGGCACGGCCGCAAGCGTCGTGTGTCACCCTCCCTGCAGCACAGCCACGCTGGTCCCCCGCCACTGACTGCTGCAGGACAACAGCCTCGAACGAAGGCCATGGCCTCCACGCTGGGACTGAGCATCTTCCGGGGACTGGGAGAACTGGGGAGGAAGGGGCAGTCCCTTGGCGTGCTGCAGAAAGGGGCTGCAGGGCTGCAAGGTGCAGTGCCCTGCAGGACTGTAAGGTGCAGTGCCCTGTAGGGCTGCAAGGTGCAGTGCCCTGCAGGGCTGCAAGGTGCAGTGCCCTGTAGGGCTGCAAGGTGCAGTGCCCTGCAGGACTGTAAGGTGCAGTGCCCTGTAGGGCTGCAAGGTGCAGTGCCCTGCAGGACTGTAAGGTGCAGTGCCCTGTAGGGCTGCAAGGTGCAGTGCCCTGCAGGACTGTAAGGTGCAGTGCCCTGTAGGGCTGTAAGGTGCAGTGCCCTGCAGGGCTGCAAGGTGCAGTGCCCTGCAGGACTGTAAGGTGCAGTGCCCTGCAGGACTCTAAGGTACAGTGCCTTGTAGGGCTGCAAGGTGCAGTGCCCTGTAGGGCTGTAAGGTGCAGTGCCCTGCAGGACTGTAAGGTGCAGTGCCCTGTAGGGCTGCAAGGTGCAGTGCCTTGTAGGGCTGTAAGGTGCAGTGCAGGCGGTCCCAGCACCCTGCAGAGCTGAGTGGGGCAGTGGAGCAGGTCCCAGCACTCCAGTGCCCAGGGCAGAGGGCGTCCTACGTTCGTGAGGTTGAAGGGCAAAAAGGAAAAAGGAGAGGAGCAGAGTTGGGGGCGGGGCGGGGTGGGGGCTGATGTTTCCATGCCCCTTGCAAAGAGCAGATTTTGCCGGGATGGTCTGGGAAGCATTTTCCAACGGGCAGGGCCAAGAGCTATAAATAATCCCAGCACTGTAATTACGCAACGAGTCTCTGACATTGGGTCTCCGGGCCACGGCCGGCACGGGGCTGTCTGGGCTCAGCAGACCCCAGAGAGCCCCTCCAGACCTCCAACCCCCTCCCCTCGCTGTGCCAGTAAACGGGGGAACAGACCGTGCTGGGCAACGAGGACTTTGGAGCTTGAGAAGATAAACAGGCAAAGGTTGGAGGGAGCTCTGGTGGTTGTGAAAGCGATGCCCGAGGGGGAGGGGGGGGGACACGCTGTGCCTCACCCCAGCTCCCAGTATCCAGACGGAAGTATTTTTAGCTCCGCCAGGATTCGGGGCCACAGCCCTTTGCTGGCAGGGGACCCAGCCCAGCCGTGTCCCCTGCCTCGCTGCGCTACCGTCCAGCCTTAGGACGAAAACTTCGGAGGCATTTGCAAGAATTCCTGATGGAAAAATCCCTCCCCACGTGGGGCCCGGGAGTGGTGCCCACTGGCGTTGGGTTGCCCGTCCCGTCCTGTCCCCACGGCTGTCACCGTGACGTGCGTTCCCAGAAAGGCTCATCAGGCTGCGGGGGGATGCTCGCTGCTCTCTTTCCCCTCCAGCCCTAGGAATAAGCAACCTCTTGTGCGGCGGCGGCAGATGATCAGGCTCTGACCGGCAGCCCCAGGCCATCTCCGCCGCTCGGATCTGGTCAGCAGAGAATGCCCCCCCTTGTGCCGTGCTGGGGATTGCCTGGGGTGGGGCTGATCACAGGGTTTTTCCTTCGGAGGCATCTCCAAACCCCCCCCTGCTTGCGCAGGTTGTGCCCTCCTTAACGCCGCCCCAAAGCTCCAGCGCCGAGCCGTGAGGCCACCACTCCACCGGGGGCAGATCTGGGCACGCATCAACCCCAGCAAGGATGCAAACGAAGCCAGGGCCTGGCTGGTTAATCCTCTCCCGGGGAAGATTACCTCAGTGTGCCCAGGGATGCCAAATTAAAAACCGGGTTTGAATAAAGGGGTTGCGTTAGCATCGAGCTGGCAGGGAAGGCTCTGGGCTGGGTTATCTCACCCAGGGCCTGGCTCACACCAGGCCCACGTGCCACAGAGCTGAGCAGCCTCAGCAAACAACAACAACAACAACAACAACAAAAAAGGGGGAGGGGGGGGGGGGGAAAAAAAAAAAAAAAAAAAAGTCAAACCACATTCCAGTGGTAATATTTTTTTGGAGCAGAGTCTGCGGAAGGCAGAACTAAAAGCCCTGTCCCGGGCGCTGCTTTGCACGTGCCAAGATTTGCTGCATCAGCACGGAACTGCTGCTGAAAGCCAAATCCCAGCCTCAGGGAGCAGGTGAAGGTTCCCTGATCCTCCTGCACAGCAGCCCTTCACAGCTGGCCCAGTGTGGGGCTGATCCCAAACCTCCTCCGGGAAGGCTGAGCCACTTGCGGGAGTGGCCTGGCTCCCAGATGGAGCTGCAAGGTCTCTGCGAGGCTGGTGGAGGGAGGGGAACACATCTGACCTGATAGCCCAGACATGAAGCAGGAGCAAGCATGGAAAAATAGAATAGGAGCACCTGGAGTTTGCCTGAGCTGGCGCTGGGAAAAAGGTCCAAAGCTGTCATGGAGCTGGGGGCATGGCACAGAGCATTGCTCTCAGCACTAGCCCCAGGCTTAGTAGGGGGCTGTGAGCACAGGAGATCAACCCTGCTGGGGATCAGTGAAGGCCAAGTGACCCAGTTAATCCCAGTGCAGAGTGGGATTGAGTGCAGGGTGGAGCTGGGTGCCTGCGGGAGGGAATGAAGCAAGGGCAGGGAGCATCCCAAGAGCCACTTGAGCTGCACCACTCCGGGCAGTGGGAAGCAAGAGGGGAAAAAAAAAAACAAACCCAAACATCCAGGCAACATCTGGGTGTAAAGAATTTATTTGGAACAAAGATTTCCCAGCAAAAAAGTGGTACAAAAGGAACGGACGAGAGTGGTCCTTACAAAAGTGTTCACAGCTAGAAAACGAAACTCACCTGAGCAAGCTGCCAGTGGAGCGTGGCCCCAGCAGGGCAGACACCAGCAGCCCCACGGGCAGGACTGGCTCAGTGAGGGAATGCAAAAGTCCTCAGCACCCAGAACCCTGCTCAGGTCATGCTGGAGTGAGCAGGACTACACCAGTCAGCACAGGCTAGTGCTGTGCCCTCATTGTGCCAGGGCCACCAGCCCTTCTACAGGCACAGGATCAAGCTCCTGGTCCTGAAGGACTCTTCAACTCCACATCTCCCATTTTGGGCTGCCCCCAGTCTCAGATTAGGCTTCTCATGGCTTTGGCCACCAGCAACGTGCCAGAGCCACAGCTCCAAACCCCCATGGTGAGTACTGTACTTTGGGTGCTGGTTATCAGCCCCATCACAGGGCAGGCATCAGCACATTGGGCAGGTTTGGTGCCGACACACAGGAACCAGGTGCCCTGTTCTCTGTGGCACCTAAAGGCTGCCATAGACCGTAAGTGCCAAGTCCTCTGCCCTGGTAACAGCATGTGGAAGCCTTTACAGTTTGGGGAAGCCAGCTCAAACCATTCCTCCTGCAAGCATCACCAGGCTTGTGGTAGTCAAAGATTATCAGCAGCAGACAAAGTCTCTGCTTCATCTGGCCAGAAAAAGGCCTTTCGCTCCCCTAGGGAGCTGCAGTCCTGCTGAGCTGCTATAAAAGGGCTGCACCTCCAGCACCACGGGACTCAAACCCGAGGAAAATGAAAACATCCTCTAGGAACCCTGTGAAAAAAACAACCCTCCAAGCTCCTGTCCGCCGTGACAGGAGCTGCCAGAGCACAGCCACTGCAGAAAAGGGGAGAGCAAACATCCCTCTTTGAACCCCAGCGTCCTGGGGCAGTTATTAACTCTCCACATCCTGCCCAACTGCATGCGGAGCTGCTCTGCGCCGAGGGCTCTCTTGTGCTCTCCTACCATGCACCAGTCCACCACGGCAGGCTCAGGCTCAGTCCTGGGGACAGTGATGGGCGGTTGAGGGCAGTCAGCAGAGCCAGGATCTTGGCGCTGCAGGAGCTCTGGTCTCGCAGCCACCGTGTCCCCTTTCCCAGGCCAGTGCTGTGAGGGTGCAAGCTTCCATCCCAAGGGATCACCACGCTGTCAGCCACATCCCGTGCGCTGCTCTCAACAGGTCATGCAGCGTGGGCGGATGTTGCCCGAAGGAGGGTTTGGATCAATCTGCAAAGCCAAGGTTAGAGTCAAAACCCCCAGCAGAGGGCACATCCCAGCCGGTCCCACCAGAACCTGCCAGCTCAGGGCAGGGGTTTGTTACCTCCGAATACAACGGAGGGGGTCGGAAGCGAAATTCCTGGATGTAGGCGAAGAAAGGACCCTCCAGGATGCCGCCGAGCTCGCTGCGGCACGGCGGAGCCAGGCTCTGCTCGGCCTCCGGGCTGGCCACGACTGACGAGTACTCAGGAGGAGCTGCAGAGAGAACAGAGCCATCAGGAGGGAGGAAAACGCTCTGCACTAGTGGGAGACGCAGCTAGAAGGGCTTCAGATCCACTGCTGCCCCAACTCTCCCAGTTCCCAGGGAAGGAAGCCAGGAGATGCAGCACCACGAGCAAGCAAACAAAACAGAAGCCAGTCCCGGAGCAAGAGAGAAGGCTGAGAACTGCTCTGCCCCTCGCTGTGCACAAGGCGTTGACAGTGGGGAGGGTTGCAGCACCCAGATCCTGGGAAGAGGAAGATGCTCACCCTCTGGCTGCTCCGGGATGGTGCTCAGCCAGTCCAGGCTGACGCTGTACTGGCTGCTGACGCTCGATGTGCGGCTGCCGAAGGGATGCAGCGGGATGGTCCCGATGACGAGCGGCAGCTCCAGGAGCAGCTTGGACGTCCCAGGAATGTCCACACAAACCTGCGGGAAACAGGAGACAGAGAACCTTAGCCCCGGACGGGCTGATACCTCCCCAGAGCGCTGGCTTGAGCTGGCCAAGAGGGGATTCTTGCAAGCAGGATGCAAAAAGGAGATGGAAATGCCCCAGCACAAGCCCTCATGTTGCGCCTGAGGGGTAATGGGGCAACGGGGAGAGCTCAAGACCTCAAATTGCCAGCCCCAAAAACCTCTGCGCTGGCCCAAAAATGGGGAGGGGGAGCACAGCTCTGGTGAGAGGGGAAGCTGAGATGCTGCCAACACTTCCCGCGAGGTCTCTCACCTTCAGGGAGTATTCCACCTGGATGATGCGGCACTGGAGGATGGATGGAGCCACCGGAGGGATCTTCAGGGCCCGCCCGTGCCACACTTCCCGCTTGCCCGCTGCGATGGAGTCACCGACGATGCTGGTCACCACCAGCTTCTTCTGCTTCTTGGTGCCCCGAGCGATGAAGGTCTGAGTCTGGATGATGGCCACCTTGGGCACCACCGCTCGGCTCGTGCAGTTGTCGATCTCCGCAAAGATGGGGATGAACTCACCTACCAAAGGAGACGCTCACGCTGGAGGAGCCTGCTGCTGCCTCCAGGGGTTCCAGCACGGATCACCAAGGGCTCGCCAGGGTGCCTGCCACCTCAGGCACAGAGGATTCACGTTGGCTGGAGCCTCCCCACATCAGGTGCAGACACTAAAGCTCTCTTGACTGACTTTGTGCCAGAAGTCACAAGGCCAGCTCACAGCAACCCCGAAACTCCTTCCACTGGGGTCTTCCCCAGGACCTGCAGAGGCTCAGGGACACCAGCACCTGGTCTCACCTGGGGTGTAGCCTTTTCGGTCGATCTTGGCAGTCACAGAAACCTGGCCACGATTGCAGTACCAAGCACGAGCAAGTTTCTCCTTAGCACCTGCCTGGGGAGCCTGGGGAATGGGAAATATTTAAGCTCCTTAGTAAGCAAGCACGAAACTCAAAGTAAGCACCTCCCTGGCACCAAGAACCTGCTGGGGAGCATCGGCAACTTCTCGGGTGCCTGATGCAAGACACTGTCGCAACAGGTTCAAGTTTCCAAAACCTAAGAGCCACAGATGACCTCTGCCCAGCTCAGGTAATGCTGAAGGGCACAAGTCACCGGGGCGGGGGGGCAAATGTTCCCTCTGGGCACCAGGTCTGTGTTGTAATACCAAAGGGGAGGCAGACTCCTTCCCCAAGGGCTTCCAAGAGAAGTTTTGGATGCCACTGCCCCGAGGTAGAGCAGGAGGAGCTCACCAGCAGCGCAGGAGTGTTGATGTCGATGGGTTCAATCACGGTGAACTCCTTCTTCACCTTCTTCACCGCTGACCACGGTCTGTGCAGTTTGGCTTTCACCCAGTAACGCACACTGCCATGCTTGCCCTCGAAGGAGGTTGCCAAGGTCCTGTGCAGAAGCAACGAGCAATTTAGGAGGGCTTTGCTGAAAGAGCCTTGGTTTTCGAGGTGCCCTGTCCCAGCCAGCTCCTCTCCCTCCCTGCATTACGGCAGCAAAACCTCGCAGACTTACTCGGGCAGCTGGAAGGTGAAGGGGAACTCGTGTCTTCCTGCAGGCAGCACGGTGACCTCACCATTGTCTGTGGGCAAAACAGATTTAAGACGATTATCTCCCTCCTGCAGAACTTCCTCCCTGGGCAGATCGGTGCTGGAGATGTACAGCGCACAGCCAAGGGGCAGCACAATGGCACAGGAATCCTTCTGCCAGGGTGAAACTGCAGCAGCAGTCACAGCTGTGCCCTGAGAGCCGGGCATGTCCCATGGGTGAGGGGCACTGTCTGCTTCCCACATGTCTCCAGGCACGCACGATCCAAAGACACTTCCCCGGAAACTGGGTGGCTTCCCGAGCAGGCTCTGCCTCACTGTGGCTCGGGAGTGAGAGCCCAGGGATGCCGAGCCAAGCCACAAGCAACTGTGGCAGGGGGAAGGTAGGCAGCTAAGCTTCCTCTGTGCATCCCAGGACCCTGATCCTGCCTATACTGCCTACACTGCACAGAGCAGCTGGAGTTGGAGGGGACCTCAGGGGATCTTCTAGTCCCATCCCTTGCTCAAAGCAAGCTCCTGAACCTCCACAGGAGTCTTCCAATGCTGCTTCCTTGTCAGGGAGCACCCACAGCAAAGAGGGAGCCTCGCGTGGGGTCGCTCCCTAACAGGGGTCCAGCTACACACACCAGCACCCCGGAGTGCACTCATTAACTGCAGGAGACCCACGCAGCCAGTTCCCAGAGTTCCCCGACCCTAGAGCATCCTGTACCCACATTTCAGCTGGTTGGGACGCCGTGCACCCAGCAGCCGGGGTGTCCCATGCACCCACATTTCAGCTGGTTGGGACGCCGTGCACCCAGCAGCCGGGGTGTCCCATGCACCCACATTTCAGCTGGTTGGGACGCCGTGCACCCAGCAGCCGGGGTGTCCCATGCACCCACATTTCAGCTGGTTGGGACGCCGTGCACCCAGCAGCCGGGGTGTCCCACGCACCCACATTTCAGCTGGTTGGGTGCCAACGCATCCCCTTGCCCGAGTGTCTCAGCCACCCAAGCTCAGCCGGCTGGGCGTTGTGTAGCCAGCAGTGGGAGGGTAGGGGGGTGGGTGAGGGAGGTTCCATGCTGCCCCTGCCCCTGCTCTTTCAGCCCCCCGGGGTCCCGGTGCGGCCACGTACCCGCGCCCAGCGGGTGGCTGTATCGGTTCCAAGGGAGCCGGTGCCGTACCTGGGGGTGCCAGCAGCGCGTCTCGGTGGCTGAGAAACTCCACCTGGTCGCTGTAGCTCTGGGTGTAGGCTGTGCTGGAGCCGGCGCTGCGGGACTCGGTCCAGTGGACGCGGGCAGCGCCCACCGCCCGCAGCCGAAGGGCTCCGACCCGCGCCGCCGCCGCCAGCTCAAGAACCACCCGGCCCGACACCGCCTGCCCGGGGCTGAACGCGGCCGGCACGTCCCTCTCCGTGCCTTCCAGCAAGATCAAGAAGCGTTTGAGCCGATCGAAAATCATGGCGAGAGCTTCGCTGCCTGGCGCAACCCCGCGCCGCCGCCCGCCCCGCTTTAAGCGCCCGGCGAGCCCGGGGGCGGCCCCGGCGGGGCGGGACGGGACGGGGCGGGACGACGCGGCCCCGCCGGGCCCTGCAAAACAAGGCAGCGAGCATGTGCGGGCCGGCCTGGGTCCGGCCTCTCCCCGGCTCTCTGGGACTCACCGGGGGGTGCGTGAGCCCCATCGCAGCGCGGCTGTGGCGTCTCCCCAGCTTCTCTGCCTGCCCCATGACCATGATGCTGCGCCCGGACAACCCGGGAGGGTGTGTGTGTGGGGGGGTGTCACGACCACAGGAACGTGTACCGGAGCGGGATGATTGAGGGAGCCGAGTGCTGCCAGCCCTGCTGCGGACAACTCCCGAGGAGTTGCTCGGTGCACCCCCAAATCCTCCGCGGCTCCCATCCTGCGCCCATCCCATCCCATCCCAGCCCGTGGCAGCAGCACCGAGCGATGTTCCCAGCGCCTGGGGCAGTGGTTCTGTCAGAGTATTTCTTCCTCGGAGCCACAGCTCCCTCCGTTGCCAAGCCTGCAGAGCGAGGGCTGTGCACAAATCCCTGTTTTTTGTGTGGCTTTTTCCCACCCCCCCCCACCCCCCACCCCGTTCCCAGGGATCGGAACAGGCTGAGACTGGATCTCGGCGGGGCACGGCCGGGCCAACTGGCGACGAAGGAGAGCTGGTCCGGGACACAGCTCTGCTGATTTCTAAGAAATCAAGAACTGGCTCCCGTTCAGCTGTGCAGCTGCAGAGGGAGCAATCCATCTTCTCCTCTCTGTCACTAGGCCTGCCCTGTTGTTTTCTGTTGTTTTGTTTTGTTGTTTTGGGTTTTTTTACCAGCTCATACTGGTGTTTGTGGGGTGCTGCTCCAAAAAAACCCCAGTGCCAAGTTGCACCTGTGTGGGCAGTCCCAGCACAGGGACACG